>JACEEZ010024275.1:0-52173 GCA_016584305.1 Chionoecetes opilio
CTATTATCATTGAAAACACTACATTTTATGGCTTAATAGCAATATAATAAGTAAAACTACTGGTATATATACAATAACGCTACAGTTTAGAAGAAACTATGAAAAACGCTTGCAATATACCGTTATATCACAATAAATAACCTCTTACTCTTCTATTTATTAGCTTATGTAATGTAAGATACTTATAGGTGCAAATTATTCTAAAAAAAGGATTTTATACTTCAATTTGTAGGAAAACAGCTATATATCACTGATAACTAGCTAAAATCATTGAAAACACTACATTTTATGGGTTTATATCAATATAATAAGTAAAACTACTGGTATATATACAATAACGCTACAGTTTACAAGAAACTATGAAAAACGCTTGCAATATACCGTTATATCGCAATAAATAACCTCTTACTCTTCTATTTAATAGCTTAATGTAATGTAAGGTACTTATAGGTGCAAATTATTCTAAAAAGAGGATTTTATACTTCAATATGTAGGAAAACAGCTATATATCACCGATAAATAGCTAACATCATTGAAAACACTACATTTTATGGGTTTATAGCAATATGATAAGTAAAACTACTTGTATATATACAATAACGCTACAGTTTACAAGAAACTATGAAAAACGCTTGGAATATACCGTTATATCACAATAAATTCCCTCTTACTCTTCTATTTATTAGCTTAATGTAATGTAAGCTACTTATAGGTGCAAATTATTCTAAAAAAATTATTGTATACATCAATTTGTAGGAAAACAGCTATATATCACCGATAAATAGCTAATATCATCGAAAACACTACATTTTATGGGTTTATAGCAATATGATAAGTAAAACTACTTGTATATATACAATACCGCTTCAGTTTACAAGACCTATGAAAAACGCTTGCAATATACCGTTATATCACAATAAATAACCTCTTACTCTTCTATTTATAAGCTTAATGTAATGTAAGATACTTATAGGTGCAAACTATTCTATAAAAAGGATTCTATACTACAATTTGTAGGAAAACAGCTATATATCACTGATAACTAGGTAAAATCATTGAAAACACTACATTTTATGGGTTTATAGCAATATAATAAGTAAAACTACTTGTATATATACAATAACGCTACAGTTTACAAGAAACTATGAAAAACGCATGCAATATACCGTTATATCACAATAAATAACCTCCTACTCTTCTATTTAATAGCTTAATGTAATGTAAGCTACTTATAGGTGCAAATTATTCTAAAAAGAGGATTTTATACTTCAATTTGTAGGAAAACAGCTATATATCACTGATAACTAGCTAAAATCATTGAAAACACTACATTTTATGGGTTTATAGCAATATAATAAGTAAAACTACTTGTATATATACAATAACGCTACAGTTTAGAAGAAACTATGAAAAACGCTTGCAATATACCGTTATATCACAATATATAACCTCCTACTCTTCTATTTAATAGCTTAATGTAATGTAAGCTACTTATAGGTGCAAATTATTCTAAAAAGAGGATTTTATACTTCAATTTGTAGGAAAACAGCTATATATCACCGATAAATAGCTAATATCATTGAAAACACTACATTTTATGGGTTTATAGCAATATGATAAGTAAAACTACATGTATATATACAATAACGCTACAGTTTACAAGAAACTATGAAAAACGCTTGCAATATACCGTTATATCACAATAAATAACCTATTACTCTTCTATTTATTAGCTTAATGTAATGTAAGCTTCTTATAGGTGCAAATTATCTAACAAAGAGGATTTATAATTCAAATTTTGATGCAAACAGCCTATATATCACGATTAAATAGCTAACTAATTTCATTGAAAAACCACTACATTTTATGGTTATAGACAATATGATACAGTAAAACTACTTCGTATATATACATAGCGCTACAGTTTACAAGAAAGCATGAAAAAACGCTTGCAATATACCGTTATAATCACAATAAATAACCTCTTACTCTTCTATTTAATGGCTAAAATGTAATGTAAGCTACTTATATTTGCAAATTTATTCTAAAAAAAGGATTTTATACTTCAATTTGTAGGAAAACAGCTATATATATCTGATAACTAGCTAAAAACATTGAAAACACTACATTTATGTGTTTATAGACAATATAATAAGTAAAACACTTGTATATATACCAATAACGCTACAGTACAAGAAAAACTATGAAAAACGCTGGCACTTACCGTTATTCACAATTAAATAACCTCTTACTCTTCTATTTAATAGCTTAATGTATTGAAGATACTTATAGGTGCAAAATATTCTAAAAAGAGGATATATACTTCAATGTGTAGGAAAAACAGTATATATCACTGATAACTAAATAAAATCTTGAAAACACTACATTTTATGGGTTTATAGCCAATATAATAAGTAATACTACTTGTTATATATACAATTAACGCTACAGTTTACAAGCAACTATGAAAAAGCATGCAATGACGTTAAATCACAATAAATAACTCATACTCTTCTATTTAATAGCTAATGTAATGTAAGCTACTTATAGGTGCAAATATCTAAAAAGAGGAATTAATTACTCAATTTGTAGGAAAAAGCTATATATCTCTGATAACTAGCTAAAATCATTGGAAACCACTACATTTTATGGGTTTATAGCAATATAATAGTAAAACTTACTTGTATATATACAATAATGCTACAGTTTAGAAGAAACTATTGAAAACGCTTGCAATATACCGTTATATCACAATTATAACCTCTTACTCTTCGATTTAATAGCTTAATGTAATGTAAGCTACTTATAGGTGCAAATTATTCTAAAAAAGAGGATTGTGATACTTCAATTGTGTAGAAAACAGCTATATATCACCGGATAAATAGTAATATCATTGAAAAACGCTACATTTTATGGTTTATAGCATATGATAAGTAAAACTACATGTATATATACAAAAAACGCTTACAGTTTACAAGAACACTATGAAAAAAACGCTTGCAATATCACGTTATATCACAATAAATACCCTATTACTCTTCTATTTATTAGCTTGATTGTAATGTAAGCGTCTTATAGGTGCAAATATTCTAAAAAGAGGATTGTTATACTTCAATTGTAGAAAACAGCTATATATCCACCTATAAATAGCTATATCATTAAAAACACAACATTTTATGGGTTTATAGCAATATAATAAGTAAAACTACTTGTATATACAATAACGCTACAGTTTACAAAGAAACTATGAAAAACGCTTGCCAATATTACGTTATATCACAATAAATAACCTCGTACTCTCTCTATTGATAGCTTAATGTAATGTAAAGGCTACTTTTAGGTGCAAATTTATTCTAAAAAGAGGATTTTTATACTTCAATATGTAGGAAAAAAACAGCTATATATCACGATAAATAGTTAATATCATGAAAAAACACTTACATTTTATAGTTGATAGCAATATGATAGTAAAACTATTTGTCTATATTACAATAAACGCTACAGTTTACAAGAAACAATGAAAAACGCTTGCAATATACCGTTATATCACAATAAAATAACCTCTTACTCTTCTATTAATAGCTTAATGTAATGTAAGCTACTTAATTGCCAAATTATTCTAAAAAGAGGATTTTATACTTCAATTTGTAGAAAACAGATATAATATCACCGATAAATAGCCTAATATCATTGAAAACACTACATTTTATTAGGTTTATTAGCAATATGATAAGTTAAAAACTACTTGTATATATACAAATAACGCTACAGTTTACAAGAAACAATGAAAAAACGCTTGCAATTATTACCGTTATATCACAATAAATAACCTATTACTCTTCTATTTAAGAGCTTATGTAATGTAAGCTACTTATTTTGCAAATTATTCTAAAAGGAAGGATTTATACTTCAATTGTAGAAAACAGCTATATATCACTGATAACTAGCTAAATCATGAAAAACACTACCATTTTATGGGTTATAGCAATATAATAAGTAATAAACACTTGTATATATACAAAAACGCTACAGTTTACAGAAAACTATGAAAAACGCTTGCAAAAACCGTATATCACAATAAATAAACCTCTTACGCTTCTATTTAATAGCTAATGTTAAGGTAAGCAATAGGTGCAAATTTATTCTAAAAAGAGGATTTATACCTTCAATTTGTAGGAAAAACGGCTATATATCACCGATAAATAGCTAACATCATTGAAAAACTCTACATTTAAGGCGGTTATAGCAATATGATAAGTAAACACTACTTGAGATATACAATAAACGTAAAGTTACAAGAAAATATGAACAACGCTTGGAGTATTACCGTTATATCACAATAAATTTCTCTTACTCTTCTATTTATTAGCTTATGTAATGTAAGTACTTATAGGTGCAAATTCTAAAAATAGCATTTTTATACTTCAATTGTAGGCAAAACAGCTATATATCACCGATAAATAGCTAATATCATGATAAACACTACATTTTATGGGTTTATTAGAAATATAATAGTAACATACTTGTATATATACATAACGCTACAGTTTAGAGAAACTATTTGTGTGGTGAACAACGCAGGTATTATACCTTTATATGTCAATAAATAACCTCTACCTTCTATTATTAGCTAATGTAATGTAAGCTACTTATAGGGCAAATTATTCTAAAAAAGGTTTGTTATACTTCAATTTGTGGAGAACAGCCTATATAACTGATAAATAGCTAATATCATTGAAACACTACATTTTATGGGTTTATACGCAATATGATATGTAAACTACTTGTATATCTACACTAACGCTACAGTTTTACAAGAAACTATGAAAAACGCTCGCATATACCGTTATATTCCCCAATAAATAACCTATTTACTCTTCTATTTAATAGCTTAATGTAATGTAAGCTACTATATTTGCAATTATTCTAAAAAAAAGGATTTTGACTTCAATTTGTAGGAAAACAAGCTATATATCACTTATAAACTAGCTAAAATCATTGAAAACCACTACATTTTATGGGTTTATTAAACAATATAATAAGTAAAACTAATGATATATACAATAACGCTAAGTTTACAAGAAACTATGAAAAACGTTTGAAAAAACGTTATATCACAATAAATAACCTCTAACTCTTCTATTTAAAGCTTAAGTAATGTAAGTACTTATAGGTGCCAAATTATTCTAAAAAGAGAATTTTATACTTCAAATTTGTGGAAAACAGCTATTATATCACCGATAAATAGCTAATATCATTTGAAAACATACATTATGGGTTTATAGCAATATAAATACGTAAACTACTTGTATATTTACAATAACGCGACAGTTTAGAAGAAACTATGAAAAAGCAGGCAAGATACTTTATAGGTCAATAAATAACCCTTTACGCTTCTATTTATTAGCTTAATGTAATGTAAGTACCTTATAGTGCAAATTATTCTAAAAAAATGTTTGGATACTTCAATTTGTAGGAGAACAGCTAATACACTGATAAAATAGCTAATATCATTAAAACACTACATTTATGGTTTATAGCAATATGAGTAAGTAAAACTATTGTATATATACCACTAACCGCTACGGTTACAAGAAACTATGAAAAACGCCCTTGCAATATACCGTTATATCACAATAAATAACCTCTACTCACATATTTATAGGATTAATGTAGTGTAAGCTACTTATAGCGCAAATATTTAAAAAAAGGATTGGATACTTCAATTGTAGGAAAACAGCTATTTATCACCGATAAATAGCTAATATCATTGAAAACACTACCATTTTATGGGGTTATAGCACTATGATAAGTAAAACTACTTGTATATATACAATAACGCGTCAGCTTTACAAGAAACTACGAAAAACGCTTGCAAGAAACGTTATATCACAATAAAAAACCTCTTACTCCTCTATTTAATAGCTTAATGTAAGTATTATTTATAGGTGCAAAAATTATCTAAAAAGAGATTTTATACTTCAATTTGTAGAAAACAGTTATATATCCACTGATAAACTAGGAAATCATTGAAAACACTAATTTTATGGGTTTATAGCAATATTAATAAGTAAAACTACTTGTATATATACAATAAACGTACAATTTACAAGAAACTATGAAAAAACGCTTGCAATATACCCGTTATATCACAATAAATAACCTCTTACTTTCTATTTAATAGCTTAATGTAATATAGACTACTTATAATTGCAAATATTCTAAAAAGAGAATTTTATACTTCAAATTTTAGGAAAAAGCTGATAGATCATGATAACTAGCTAAAATCATTGGAAAACACAACATTTTATGGGTTTATAGCAATATGATAAGCTACAGTTACAAGAAACTATTGAAAAAAACGTTGCATAATAATCGTCTATCACAATAAATAACCTCCTACTCTTATTTAATAGCTTAATATTAATGTACCTACGTATAGGTGCAAAATTATTCTAAAAGGAGGATTTTATACATAAATTGTAGAAACAGCTATATATCACCGAATAAATAGTAATATCATTGAAAACATACATTTTATGGGTTTAGATCAAATGATAAGTAAATACTTGTATATATACAATAACGCTACAGTTTACAAGAAAACGATCAAACGCTGATAATACCGTTATATCACAAATAAATACCTGCCTACTTTCTATTTAATAGCTTAATGAACTTAAGACTACTTATAGGTGCAAAATTATTTTATTAAAGAGGATTTATACTTCAATTGTAGGAACAGATATATATCAATGATAACTAGTAAAAATCATGAAAACACTACATTATATGGGTTAATAGCAATATAATGAAGTAAAACACTTGTATATAACAATAACGCTACAGTTTAGAAGAAACTATGAAAAGCTTGCCATAGTACCGTTATATCACAATAAATACCTCTACTCTTCTATTTAATAGCTTAATGGAATGTGTATGCATTCTGATAAGTAATAATACTTGTATATATACAATAAACGTACAGTTTACAAGAAACTATGAAAAACGCTTGCTATATACCGTTATATCACAATAAATAACTCTTTACTCTTCGATTTATTAGGTTAATGTAATGTAAAGTACTTATAGGTGCAAATTATTCTAAAAAAAGGATGTATACTTCAATTTAAAGGAAAACAGCTATATAATTACCGATAAATAGCTAATATCATTGAAAACCACTAAATTTTATAGGTTTATAGCACTTTGATAAGTAAAAACTAATTGTATATATACAATAACGCTACAGTTTACAACGAAACTATGAAAAATGCTGTGCAATATACCGTTATATCACAATAAATAACCTTACTCTTCTATTTAATAGCTTAATGTAATGTAAGCTAATAGGTGCAAATTATTCTAAAAAGGGATTTTATATTTCAATTGTAGGAAAACAGCATATATCACTGATAACTAGCTAAAATCATTGAAAACACTACATTTATGGGTTATATAGAATATAATAAGTAAAAACTACTGGTAGATATACAATACGCTACGTTTAGAAGAAACTATGAAAAACGCTTGCCAATATACGTGATATCAAAATATATCACCTCTTACTCTTTCTATTTAATAGCTAATGTAATGTAAGCTACTGTATATTTTTGTAAATTATCTAATAAAAGATGATGTTATACTTCAATTTGTAGGAAAAACAGCTATATATCACTGCTAACTAGGTAAAATCATTTGAAACACTACATTGGATGGGTTTATAGCAATATAATAAGTTTAAAAACTACTTGTCTATATACAATAACGCTACAGTTTACCAAGAAAAACTTATGAAAAAACGCTGCAAATATACCGTTATATCCCAATAATAACCTCTACTCTTTCTATTTAATAGATTAATGTAATGTAAGCTACTTATAGTGCAAATTATTTCTAAAAAAAAAGATTTTATGCTTCCAATTGCAGGAAAACAGCTATATCTCACTGATAACTAGCTAAAATCATTGAAAACACTACATTTTTAGTTTTTAGCTTTATAGCAATAATAAAGTAAAATACTTGTATTTATACAATAACGCTACAGTTTAGAAGAAACTATGAAAAACGCAGCCAATATACCGTTATTTCCATCACAATAAAATAACCTTACTCTGCCTAATTTATAGCTTATGTAATGTAGCTACTTATAGGTGCAAATTATTCTAACAAGAGGATTTTGATACTTCAATTTGTAGGAAAACAGCTATATTATCACTGATAAATAGGCTAACATATTGAAAACAATACATTTTAAGGGTTTATAGCAATATGATAAGTAAAACTACTTGTGTATATACAATAACGCTACAGTTACAAGAAAACTATGAAAAAACGCTTGGAATATACCGTTATATCACAAATTAATTTACCTTACATCCTTATTTATTAGCTTAAATGTAATGTAAGCACTTATAGGTGCAAAATTATTCTAAAAAAATTATTGTTATACTTCAATTTGTAGAAAACAGCTATATATCACCGATAAATAGCTAATATCATTGAAAAAACCACATTTTTATAGGTTCTATAGCAATATGATAAGTAAAACTACTTGTATATATACAATAACGTTACAGTTTACAAGAAACTATGAAAAACGCTTGCAATATACCGTTATATCACAATAAATAACCTCTTACTCTTCTATGCAATAGACTTAATGTAATGTAAGCTACTTATAGGTGCAAATATTCTTAAAAGAGGATGTTATACTTCAATTTGAGGAACAAAAAGCTATCTATCACCGATAACTAGCTAATATCATGAAAACACTACATTTGATGGTTTTATAGCAATCTGATAAGTACAACTACATGTATACATACCATAACGCTACAGTTACAAGAAACCTATGAAAACCGCTTGCTATATACCGTTATTCACAATAAATAACCTCGTATCTTTATTTAATAGCTTAATGTAAGGTAAGGTACTTTATAGGAGCAAATATTCTAAAAAAAGATTTTATACTTCAATTTGTAGGATAACAGCTATATATCACTGATAACTATGCTAAAATCATTGAAAATAACATCACATTTTAGGCTTTTATAGCAATATAATAAGTAAAAACTACTTGTATATATACATAACGCTCAACTTTAGAGAAAACTATGAAAAACGCTTGCAATATATCGTTATATCACAATATATAACCTCTTACTCTTCTATTTATAGCTTAAATGTAATGAAGCTACTTATATGTGCAAATTATTCTGAAAAAAAGGATTGTATACTTACAATTTGTACGAAAACAGCCTATAGAGGATCACTGGGATAAACTAGCTAAAATCATTGAAACACTACATTTTATGGGTTTATAGAAATATAATAAGTAAAACTACTGTATATATACAATAACGTACAGTTTAGAAGAAACTATGAAAAAACGCTTGCAATATACCGTTATATCACAATTATATAAACCTCTTACTCTTCTATTTAACTAGCTTAATGAAATGTAAGCTACTTATAGGTGCAAATTATTCTAAAAAGAGGATTTTTACTTCAATGTGTGGAAAACAGATAATATCACCGATAAATAGCTAATATCATGAAAAACACTACATTTTATGGGTTTATTGCAATATGATTAAGTATAACTAATGTATATATACAATAATGCTACCAGTTTACAAGAAAACTATGAAAAACGCTTGCAATATACCGTTATATCACAATAAAATACCTATTACTACTTCTATTTATTAGCTTAATGTAAATGAACTTCTTATAGGTGCAAATTATTCTAAAAAGAGGATTTTATACTTCAATTTAGGAAAACAGCTATATATCACCGATAAATAGCGATACATTGAAAACACAACATTTTATGGGTTTATAGCAAATTGATAAGTAAAAACTACTTGTATATATACAATAACGCTACAGTTTTACAAGAAACTATGAAAAAACGCTTGCAATATACCACGTTATATCACAATAAATAAACCTGTTTACTCTTTATGTTAATAGCTTAATGTAAATGTAAGCACCTTATAGGTGCAAAGTATTCTAAAAAAGGATTTTATACTTCATTTGTAGGAAAACAACTATATATCACCGATAACTAGCTAAAATCATTGAAAACACTACAATTTATGGCTTTATAGCAATTAATATAAGTAAAAACTATTGTAGTTATACAATAACGCTACCAATTTAGAAGAAAAACTAATTAAAAACGTTGCAATATTACCGTTATATCACAATAAATAACCTTTATCTGCTATTTATAGCTTAATGTAATGTAAGCTACGTATAGTGCAAATTATTCTAACAAGAGGATTTGAATAATTCAATTGTAGGCAAACAGTATATCTCACCGATAAATCGCTAAAACTAATATCAGTGAAAACAATACATGTTTGGGTTTATGGCAATCTGATAAGTAAAATACTTGTATATATACAATAACGCTACAGTTTACAAGAAAACAATGAAAAACGCTTGCAATATACCGTTATATCACAATAAATAACATCTTACTCTTCTATAATGGCTTAATGTAAATGTAAGCACTTATATTGCAAAATTATTCTAAAAAAGGATTTTATACTTCAATTTGTAGGAAAACAGCTATATATATCTGATAAACTAGCTAAAATCCATTGAAAACACTAACAATTTTATGGGTTTATAGCAATATTAATAAGTAAAACTACGTGTATAATACAATTACGCTACGTTTACAAAAACTATGAAAATACGCTTGCAATATATACCGTTATATCACAGTAAATAACCTATTACTCTTTATTTAATAGCTAATGTAATGTAAGCCATTATAGGTGCAAATTATACTAAAAAGAGGATTTTTTAGCTTAATTTGTAGGAAAACAAGCTATATATCAATGATACTACTATTATCATTGAAAACATACATTTTATGGCTTATAGCAATATAATAAGTAAAAACTACTGGTATATATACAATAACGCTACAGTTAGAAGAAACTATGAAAAAACGCTTGCAAATATACCGTTATATCACATAAAGAACCTCTTACTCTTCTATTTATTTAGCTATGTAATGTAAGATACTTATAGTGCAAATTATTCTAACAAAAGGATTTTACTTTAGTATGTTAGGAAAACAGCTATTATATCATTGATACATAGGTAAAAATCATTGAAAACACTACATTTTATGGGTTATAAGCAATATAATAAGTAAAAACTAATTGTATATATACAATAAACGCTACAGTTTACACGAAACTATGAAAAAACGCTTGCAATAATACCGTTTAGATTCACAATATAATAACCTCTTAATCTTCTATTAATAGCTTAATGGTTAATGTAGCTACTTATTATTTGCAAATTATTCTAAAAAAAAGGATTTTATACTTCAATTTGTAGGAAAACAGCTATATATCACTGATAATAGTTAAATCATTGAAACACTAGATTTTATGGGTTTTCTAGCAATATAATAAGTAACAACTACTTGTATACTACAATAACGCACAGTTTACAAGAAACTATGAAAAACGTTTGCAATATACCAGATATAGACAATAAATAACCTCTAACTATTCTATTAATAGCTAATGTAATGTAAGCTACTTATAGGTGCAAATTATTCAAAAAAGAGGATTTCAACCTCAATTGTAGGAAAACAGTTATATATCACTGATAACTAGTGATATATAACTGTTTTCCTCAAATTGAGTAATAAAAATCTCTTTTTGTTGGTGAATAATTTGACCTATAAGTAGCTTACATTACATTAAGTATTAAATAGAAGAGTTAGAGGTTATTTTATGTGATATAACGGTATATTGCAAACGTTTTTCATAGTTTCTTGTAAACTGTAGCGTTTATTGTATGTATACAAGTAGTTTTACTTATTATATTGCATAAACCCATAAAATCTAGTGTTTTCAATGATTTAACTAGTTATCAGTGATATATAGCGGTTTTCTACAAATTGAAGTATAAAATCCTTTTTTTTAGAATAATTGGAAATATAAGTAGCTTACATTACATTAAGCTATAAATAGAAGAGTAAGAGGGTATTTATTTTGAATATAACGGTTATATTGCCAAGCGTTTTTCATTAGTTTCTTGTAAACTGTAGCCGTTATTGTATATATACAATTAGTTTTACTTATATATTGAGATAAACCCATAAAATGTTAGTGTTTTCAAGATTTTACATAGGTATCAATGATATATAGCTGTTTTCCTACATACTAAGTATAAAATCCTTTTTTAGAATAATTGCACATATGAGTATTCTTACAGTACATAAGACGTAAATAAATCGAAGATAAAGAGGTTATTTATGGTGATATAACGGTATATTGCCAAGCGTTTTCATAGGTTTGCTTCTAAACTGTAAGCGTTATCGTATATATACCAGTAGTTTTACTTATTATAATTGCTATTAAGCATAAATGTAGTGTTTTCAATGATAATAGCTAGGTTACATTGATATATAGCTGTTTTCCTACAAAATGAAGTAAAATCCTCTTTTTAGTATAACTTGCAACTATAAGTAGCTTACATTACATTTAAGTATTAAATAGAAGAGTAAGAGGTTATTTATGGTGATATAACGGTAATTGCACGCGTTTTCATAGTTTCTTGTTAAAACTGATAGCGTTATTGTATATAGACAAGTAGTTTTACCTATGATATTGCTATAAACCAATAAAATGTAGTGTTTGCAATGATTTTAGCTAGTTATCAGAATATATATAGCGTTTTCCTACAAATTGAGTATAAAATCCTTTTTTTAGAATAACTTGCAAATTAGTAGCTTACAATTACATTAAGCCATTAAATAGAAGAGTAAGAGGTTATTTATTGTGATATAACGGTATATTGCAAGCGTTTTTTCATTGTTTCTTGTAAACTGTTAGCGTTATTGGTAGATATACAAGTAGTTTTAACTTATCTATTGCCATAAAAAGCATCAAATGTAGTGTTCAATGATATTAGTTAGCCATTTATCTGTGATATATAGCTGTTCGCCGACAATGAAATTATAAAATCCTCTTGTAGAATAATTTGCACCTAGAAGTAGCTTACATTACATAAGTATTAAATAGCCAGAGTAAGAGGTTATTTATGTGATATAAACGGTATATTGCAAGCGTTTTAATAGTTTCTTCTAAATTTTGTAGCGCTTTATTGTTAATAAATACAAGTAGTTTAACTTATTTATTCTATAAAGCCATAAAATGTAGTGTGTTCATGATTTTAGCTAGTTATCGGTGATATATAGCTGTTTTCCTACAAATTGAAGTATAAAATCCTTTTTTTAGAAAAATTTGCACCTATAAGTGTGCTTACATTACATTAAGCTATGAAATAGAAGAGTACGAGGTTCTTTATTGTGATTATAAAACGGTTATATTGCAAGCGTTTTTCATGGTTTCTTGTAAACTGTAGCGTTATTGTATATATACAAGTAGTTTTACTTATCATATTGCCTATAAACCCATAAAAATGTTGTGTTTTCAATGATATTAAGCTATTTATCGAGTGTCCACCCGTTGATATTAAGCTGTTTTCCTACAAATTGAAGTATAAAACCTCTTTTTAGAATAATTTGCACCTATAAGAAGCTTACCATTACATTAGCTAATAAATAGAAGAGTAATAGGTTATTTATTGTGATATAACGGTATATGCAAGCTTTTTCATAGTTTCTTGTAAACTGTAGCATTATGTATATATTACATGTAGTATACTTATCATATGCAATAAACCCATAAAAGTAGTGTTTCAATGATATAAGCTATTTATCGGTGATATTTAGCTGTTTCCTCCAAATTGAAGTATAAATCCTCTTTTTAGAATAATTTGCACCTATAAGTAGCTACATTTCATTAAGCTATTAAATAGAGAGTAAGAGGTTATATATTGTGATATAACGGTATATTGCAAGCGTTTTTCATAGTTTCTTCTAAACTGTAGCGTTATTGTATATATACAAGTAGTTTTCTTATTATATTGCTATAAACCATAAAATGTAGTGTTTTCAATGATTTAGCTAAGTTATCAGTGATATATAGGGTTTTCGTACAAATTGAAGTATACAATCCTTGTTTTAGAATAATTTGCACCTATAAGTAGCTTACATACATTAAGCCTATTAAATAGAGAGTAAGAGGTTATATATTGGATATAACGATATATTGCAAGCGTTATTCATAGTTTCTTCTAAAATTGTAGCGTTATTGTCTATATAACAAGAGGTTTATTAATTATATTGCTATAAAGCATAAAATGTAGTGTTTTAAATGATTTTAGCTAGTTATCAGTGATATTTTCATTAGCTGTTATCCTACAAATTGAAGTAATAAAATCTTTTTTTTAGGAATAATTTGCTCCTATAAGAACTTACATTACATTAAGCTAATTAAAATAGAGAGTACGAGTTATTTATTGTGAGATAATATAACGGTATATTAGCAAAGCGTCTTTTCATAGTTTCTTATAAACTGTAGCGTTATGGTATATATACATGTTAGTTTTACTTATCAGATTGCTATAAACCCATAAAATGTAGTGTTTTCAATGATATTAGCAGTTCCCCGGTGTGATATATAGCTGTTTTCCTACAATTTGAAGTATAAATCCTCTTTTGAGAATAATTTGCACCTATAAGTAGCTTACATTACATTAAGCTATTGAAATAGAAGGAGAAGAGGTTATTTATTGTGAATATAACGGTATATTGCAAGCGTTTTTCAAGTTTCTTGTAAACGTAACGTTATTGTATATATACAAGTAGTTTTACCTTATCATATTGCATAAACCTATAAATGTGGGTTTCAATGATATTAGCCTATTTATCGGTGATATATAGCTGTTTCATACAAAATGAAGTATACAATAATTTTTTTAGAATAAATGTGCACTATAAGTAGCTTACATTACATTAAGCTAATAAATAGAGGGAGTAAGAGGAAATTAATTGTACTATAACGGTATATCCAAGCGTTTTCATAGTGGCCTTGTAAAACTGTAGCGTTATTGAATACACAAGTAGTTTTCACTTAGTCATATTTGTATAAACCCTTAAAATGTGTGTTTTCCAATGGATGTTCAGCTATTTATCAGTGATATATAGCTGTGTTCCTACAAATTGAAGTATAAAATCCTCTTGTTAGAATAATTTTGCACCTATACGTAGCTTACATTACATTAGCATATTAAATAGCAAGAGTAAGAGGGTATTTATGTGATATAACGGTATATGCATGCAGTTTTTCAGAGTTTCTTCTAAAACTGTAGCGTTATTGTATAAAATACAAGAGTTTTACTTATAGTATTGCTATAAAGCATAAAATGTAGTGTTTCCAAGGATTTTAGCTAGTTATCGTGAGATATAGTGTTTTTCCTGCAAATGAGCATAAAACTTTTTTTAGAATAATTTGCACCTATAAGTAGCGTACATTACAGTAAGATATTAAATAGAAGCGTAAGAGGTTATTTATGTGATATAACGGTATATTTGCAAGCGGTTTTCATAGTTTCTTGTAAACCTGTAGCGTTATTGTATACTATACAAGTAGTTTACTTAATTATATTGCATAAACCATAAAATGTAGTGTTTTCGATGATTTTACCTAGTTATCAGTGTATATAGCGTTTTCTACAAAATTGAAGTATAAATCCTCTTTTTAGAATAATTTACAAATATAAGTAGCTTACATTACATTAAGCTATTAAATAGAAGAGTAAGAGGTTATATATTTTGATATAACGGTATATTGCAAGCGTTTTTCATAGTTTCTTCTCAACTGTAAGCGTTATTGATATATACAGTAGTTTTACTTTATAATTGCTATAAACCATAAAATGTAGTGTTTCATATGATTTTAGCTAGTATCAGTGATATATAGCTGTTTCTACAAATTGAAATATAAATCCTTCTTTTTAGAATAATTTGCACCTATTTAGCTTACATTACCATTAAGCTATTAAAAGAAAGAGTAGGAGGTTATTTATTGTGATATATATAAACGGTATATTGCAAGAATTTTTATAGTTTCTTGTAAACTGTAGCCGTTATTGTATATATACAAGTAGTTTTACTTATCATATATGCTATAAAACTATAAAATTGTAGTAGTTTCAATGATATTAGCTATTTATCGGTAAATATATAGCTGTTTCCTTTTTAAATTGAGTATACAATCCTTTTTTTAGAATAATTTGCACCTATAAGTAGCTTACATTACATTTACCTCCCCAGCTAATAAAATAGAAGAGTAAGAGGTTATTATTGTGATATAACGGTTAATATAGCAGCGTTTTCATAGTTTCTTTGGTAAACTGTAGCGTTATTGTATATATTACAAGTATTATTACTTATCAGAATGCTATAAAAATTACATAAGCGATCAAAATAGAAGAGTAAGAGGGCTTATTTATGTGATATAACGGTATCATTGAGCGTTTTTCATAGTTCTTCTAACTGAGCGTTATTTACATATACACGTAGTTTTACTTATTATATGCTATTAACCCATATAAGGAGTGTTTTCATGATTTTAGCTAGTTATCAGTGATAGATAGCAGTTTCTACAAATTGAAGTATAAAATCTCTTTATAAAATAATTTGCACCTTAAGTAGGCTTAAGTTAACATTAAAGTATTTAAATAGAAGAGTAGGAGGTTATTTATTGTGATATAACGGTATTATGCAAGCGTTTTTCATAGGTTCTTGTAAACTGTATCGTATTGGGTATATATACAAGTAGTTTTACTTATTCATCATTGATATAAACCATAAAATGTAGTGTTTTCAATGATATTAGCGATTTATCGGTGATATATAGCTGTGTTTCCTACAAAATTAGTATAAATCCTTCTTTTTAGAATAATTTGCCACCTATAAGTAGTTTACATATATTAAGCTATTAAATAGAAGAGTAGGAGGTTATTTATTGTGATAGAACGGTATTATGCAAGCGTTTTTCATAGTTTCTTGTAAACTGTAGCTTATCATATTGCTATAAACCCATAAAATGTTGTGTTTTCAATGATTTTAGCTAGTTATCAGTGATATATAGCTGTTTTCCTAAAAAATTGAAGTATAAATTCTCTTTTTAGAATAATTTGCAATATAAGTAGCTTATATCATTTAAGCTATTAAATAGAAGAGTAAGAGGTTATTTATTGTGATATAACGTTATATTGCAAGCGTTTTTCATAGTTTCTTGTAAACGGTAGAGTTAGTGATATATACAAGTAGTTTTACTTATTTATATTGCTATAAACCCATAAAATGTAGTGTTTTAATTGATTTTAACTAGTGATCATGCATATAACTGTTTTCTACAAATTGAAGTATAAAATCATCTTTTTAGAATAATTTGACCTATAAGTAGATTACCTGCCATTAAAGCTATTAAATAGAGGAGTAAGCGGTTAATTTATTGTGATATAACGGTAGATTGCAAGCGTTTTCAAGTTTCTTGTAAACTGAAGCGTTATTGTTATATATACAAGTAGTTTTACTTATCATATTGCTATAAACCATCAAATTGTAGTGTTTCAATGATATTAGCTATTTAGCGGTGGGTAAATAGCTGTTTTCCTAAAATGAAAGTATCCAATCCTTTTTTAGAATTAATTTGCGCTATAAGTAGCTTACACTACATTATCCATAAATAAATATGTGAGTAAGAGGTATTTATTGTGATATACGGTATATGCAAGGTTTTTCATAGTTTCTTGAAACTGTAGCGTTATTTTATATATACAAGTAGTTTTACTTATCATATTTGCTTATAAAACCATAAAAATGTAGTGTTTTCCAATGAATATTAGCCTGTATCAGTGATATATAGCGGTTCTCCTACAAATTGAAGTTATACAAACCTTTTTTTAGAATAATTTGCCACCTATAAGTAGCTTACATACATTAAGCTAATTAATCAGGAAGCGTAAGAGGTTATTTATTGACAATAAAGTATATGCCTGCGTTTTTCACTAGTTTTTCTAAAACTGTAGCGTTATTGTAAATATACAAGTAGTTTTACTTATTATATTGCTATACCATAAAATGTAGTTGTTTTCAATAGATAGCTACTTTATCGGTGATATATAGCTGTTTTAAACAAATTGAAGTATAAAATGCTCTTTTTAGAATAATTTGCACCTTATAAGTAGCTTACATTACATTAAGCTATTAAAATAGAAGAGTAAGAGAGTTATTTATGTGATAGAACGTTTTTCAAAAGTTTTTTCATAGTTATTGTAAACTCGTTAGGCGTATTGTATATATACATGTAGTTTTACTTATTATATTGTTATAAACCAGAAATTGTAGTGTTTTCAATGATTTTAGCTAGTTATCAGTGATATTATAGCTGTTTTCCTACAAATTGAAGTATAAAATCCCTTTTTTAGAAATAATTTGCAAATATAAGTAGCTACATTACATTAGGATATTAAATAGAAGAGTAAGAGTTATTTATTGTGATTATAACGGTATATTGCGAGCGTTTTTCATAGTTTCTTGTAAAATGTAGCGTTATTGTATATATAACATAGTTTGACATATCATATTGCTATAAAACCCATAAATGTAGTTTTTCAATGATTATAGCTATTTATCAGGATATTATAGTGTTCTCCTACAAATTGAAGGTATACAACTTTTTTAGAATAATTTGCACTATAAGTAGCTTACATTACCATTAAGCTAATAAATAGAAGAGTAAGAGGTTATTTATTGACATATAAAGGTTATAATACCTGCGTTGTTTCCTAGTTTCTTCTAAAACTGTGCGTTAGTGTATATATTACAAGTAATTTTACTTATTATATGCCCTATAAACCCAAAAATGTAGTGTTTCAAGATTAGCTATTTATCGGTGATATATAGCTGTTTTCCTACAAATTGAAGTATAAAATGCTATTTTTAGATAATTTGGCACCTATAACGTAGCTTACATTACTTAAGCTAATAAATAGAGAGTAAGAGGAAATTATTGTGATATAACGGTATACTCAAGCGTTTTCCATATTTTCTTGTAAACTGTAGGTTATTGTATATAACAATTATTTTTACTTATCATATTGCTATAAACCCTTAAAATGTAGAGTTTTCAATGATGTTAGCTATTATCGGTGATATATAGCTGTTTTTACAAATTGAAGTATAAAATCCTCTTTTAGAATAATTGCACCTATTGCTTACATTACATTAAGCTAATTAAATAGAAGAGAGTAAGAGGTTATTATTTGATATAACGGTTTTGCAACGTTTTTCATAGTTCTTGTATAAACTTTTTAAGCGTTATTGTATATAACAAGTATTTTTATATTATATTGCTATAAACCATAAAATGTAGTGTTTTCAATGATTTTAGCTAGTTATCAGTGATATATAGCTGTTTCCTACAAATTTTGAAGTATCAAAATCCTTCTTTTAGAATAATTTGCAACTATAAAGTTAGCTTACATACATTAAGCTCTTAAATAGAAGAGTAAGAGGCTATTTATTGTTGATTATAACGGTAATTGCCAAGCGTTTTGCATTGTTCTTGTAAACTGTGCGTTATTGTATATATACAAGTAGGTTTACTTATATACTTGCTATAAACCTAATAAAATGTATTGTTTTCAATGATATTAGCTATTTATCGGGGATATATAGTCTGTTTTCCTACAAATTGAAGTATAAAATCCTCTTTTTAGAATAATTTGCAAATATAAGTAGCCTACATTACATTAAGCTATTAACTAGAAGAGTAAGAGGTATTTATAGTGATATAAACGGTATATTGCAAGCGTTTTTCATTGTTTCTTGTAAACTGAGCGTTATTGGTATATATACAAATGTTTTACTTATCATATTGCTATAACCTCTAAAAATGTAGTTGTTTCAAATGATATTAACTATTTATCGGTGATATATCGCTGTTTTCCTACATATTGAAGTATAAAAATCCTCTTTTTAGAATAATTTGCACACTAAAAGTAGCCTTACATTACATTAAGCTATAAATAGAAGAGTACGAGGTATTTATTGTGATATAACGGTATATTGACAAAGCGTTTCATAGTTTCTTGTTAAAACTGTAAGCGTTTTGGTTATATATACAAGTAGTTTTACTTATTATATTGCTATAAACCCCATAAAAATGTTGTGTTTTCAATGATATAGCGATTTTATAGGTGATATATAGCTGTTTTCCTACAATTGAAGTATAAAATCTCCTCTTTTAGAATAATTGCACCTTAAGAAGCTTACATTAAATTCAAGCTAATAAAAGAAGAGTTAATAGGGTATTTATTGTGATATAACGGTATATTGCAAGGGCGGGTGTTTTTTTTTTCATAGTTTCTTGTTAAACGGTAGCGTTTTTGTATATATACATGTAGTTTACTTATCATATTGTTATAAAACCCCCATAAAATGTAGCGTTTCAATGATATTAGCTATTTAGCCGCGTGATATATAGCTGTTTTCTTACAAATTGAAGTATAAAATCTTTTTTTAGAATAATTTGCACCTATAAGTAGCTTACATTACATTAAGCTATTAAATAGAAGAGTAAGAGGTTATTATTGTGATATAACGGTATATGCAAGCGTTTTCAAGTTTCTTCTAAACTGTAGCATTATTGTATATTACAAGTAGTTTACTTATTATATTGCTATAAAACCCATAAAATGTAAGTGTTTTCAATGATTTTAGCTAGTTATCAGCGGATATATAGCTGTTTCTACAAATTGAAGTATAAAATCCTCTTTTAGAATAATTTGCACCTATAAGTAGCTTACATTACATTAAGCTATTAAATAGAAGAGAGTAGGAGGTTTTTATTGTGATTTAACCGGTAATATTGCATGCGTTTTTCATAGTCTTCTTGTAACTGTAGCGTTATGTATATTATACAAGTTAGTATTACTTATTATATTGCTAGAAACCCATAAATGTAGTGTTTTCAATGATTTTATTTAGTTATAGTGATATATAAGCTGTTTTCTTACAAATTGAAGTATATATCCTTTTTTAGAATAATTTCACCTATAAGTATCTTACAATACATTAAGCTATTAAAATAGAAGAGTAAGAGGTTAATTTTATTGTGATATAACGGTATATGCAAGCGTTTTTTCATAGTTTCTTGTAAACTGTAGGTTATTGTATAATTACAAGTAGTTACTTATTTATTGCTATAAACCATGAAATGTAGTGTTTTCAATGATTTTCGCTAGTTATCAGAATATACAGTGTTTTCATACAATTGAAGTATAAATCCTTTTTTTTAGAATAATGCAAATATAAGTAGTTACATTACTTTTAGCATTAAATGAGAGTAAGAGGTTATTTATTGTTGATATAACGGTATATTGCAAGCGTTTTTCATTCTTTTCTTGTAAACTGGAGCGTTATTGATATCATACAAGTAGTTTAACTATCATATTGGCTATAAACCCATAAAATGTAGTGTTTCTAATGATTAGTTAGCTATTCTATCGGTGATATATAGCTGTTTGCATAAAATTGAATATAAAATCCCTTGTTTAGAATAATTTGCACCTATAAGTAGCTTATATTACATTAAAGCTATTAAATAGCAGAGGAATGAGTTATTTATTGTGATAAACGGTATATTGCAAGCGTTTTTTAATTAGTTTCTTCTAAATTGTAGCGTTATTGTATAAATCCAAGTAGTTTACTCTATATTTGTATAAAAAGCCAGAAAAAATGTCGTGTTTCAATGATTTAGCTAGTAATCGGTGATATATAGCTGTTCCCTAAAAATTGAGTTAAAAATCCTTTTTTTAGAATAATTTGAAACCTATTTTAAGTTGCTTAACTTACATTAAGCTATTAAATAGGAAAGAGTACGGTTATTTATTGTGATCTAACGGATATGCAAGCGATTTTCATTAGTTCTTGTAAACGTAGCGTTATTGTATATATACCAAGTAGTTGACTTATCATATTGCTATAAACACATAAAATGTTGTGTTTTCAATGATATAGCTATTTATCGGGATATATAGCTGGTTTCCTACAAATTGAAGTATAAAATCCTTCTTTTAGAATAATTGACACCTATAAGAAGCTTATTACATTAAGCCTTAATAAATAGAAGAGTAATAGGTTATTTATTGTGATATAACGGTATATTGCAAGCGTTTTTCATCGTTTCTTGTAAACTGTTAGCGTTATTGTATATATACATGTAGTTTTACTTAATCATATGCTATAAAACCCATAAATGTTAGTGTTTCAATGATATTAGCTATTTATCGGTGATATATAGCTGTTTTCCTAACAAATTGAAAGTATAAAATCCTCTTTTTAGAATAATTTCACCTATAAGTAGTGACATTACATTCATCTATTATAATTAGAAGAGTAGGAGGTTATATATTGTGCTATAACGGTATATTGCAAGCGTTTTTCATAGTTTCTTCTAAAAACTGTAGCGTTATTGTATATATACAAGTAGTTTTAATTATTTGTCTTGCTATAAACCATAAAATGTAGTGTTTTTCAATGATTTAGCTAGTATCAGTGAATATAGCTGTTTTCCTACAAATTGAAGTATAAATCCTCTTTTTAGAATTAATTGACCTATAAGTAGTACATTACATTAAGCTATTAAATAGAAAGAGTAGGAGGTTATTTATTGTGATATAACGGTATATTGCATGCGTTTTTCATAGTTTTTGTAAACTGTAGCGTTATTGTATATACAAGTAGTTTTACTTATCATATTGCTATAAACCCATAAAATGTAGTGTTTTCAATGATGTTAGCTATTTATCGGTGATATATAGCTGTTTTCCTACATATTGAAGTATAAAATCCTCTTTTTAGAATAATTTGCACCTATAAGTACCTTACATTACATTAAGCTATTAAATAGAAGAGTAAGAGGTTATTTATTGCGATATAACGGTATATTGCAAGCGTTTTTCATAGTTTCTTGTAAACTGTAGCGTTATTGTATATATACCAGTAGTTTTACTTATTATATTGATATAAACCCATAAAATGTAGTGTTTTCAATGATTTTAGCTAGTTATCAGTGATATATAGCTGTTTTCCTACAAATTGAAGTATAAAATCCTTTTTTTAGAATAATTTGCACCTATAAGTATCTTACATTACATAAGCTAATAAATAGAAGAGTAAGAGGTTATTTATTGTGATATAACGGTATATTGCAAGCGTTTTTCATAGTTTCTTCTAAACTGTAGCGTTATTGTATATATACCAGTAGTTTTACTTATTATATTGCTATTAAGCCATAAAATGTAGTGTTTTCAATGATAATAGCTAGTTATCAGTGATATATAGCTGTTATCCTACAAATTGAAGTAAAAAATCCTCTTTTTAGTATAATTTGCACCTATAAGTAGCTTACATTACATTAAGCTATTAAATAGAAGAGTAAGAGGTTATTTATTGTGATATAACGGTATATTGCAAGCGTTTTTCATAGTTTCTTGTAAACTGTAGCGTTATTGTATATATACAAGTAGTTTTACTTATTATATTGCTATAAACCCATAAAATGTAGTGTTTTCAATGATTTTACCTAGTTATCAGATATATATAGCTGTTTTCCTACAAATTGAAGTATAAAATCCTTTTTTTAGAATAATTTGCAAATATAAGGAGCTTACATTACATTAAGCCATTAAATAGAAGAGTAAGAGGTTATTTATTGTGATATAACGGTATATTGCAAGCGTTTTTCATTCTTTCTTGTAAACTGTAGCGTTATTGTATATATACAAGTAGTTTTACTTATCATATTGCTATAAACCCATAAAATGTAGTGTTTTCAATGATATTAGTTAGCTATTTATCGGTGATATATAGCTGTTTGCCTACAAATTGAATTATAAAATCCTCTTGTTAGAATAATTTGCACCTATAAGTAGCTTACATTACATTAAGCTATTAAATAGCAGAGTAAGAGGTTATTTATTGTGATATAACGGTATATTGCAAGCGTTTTTAATAGTTTCTTCTAAATTGTAGCGTTATTGTATAAATACAAGTAGTTTTACTTATATTATTGCTATAAAGCCATAAAATGTAGTGTTTTCAATGATTTTAGCTAGTTATCGGTGATATATAGCTGTTATCCTGCAAATTGAAGTATAAAATCCTTTTTTTTAGAATAATTTGCACCTATAAGTTGCTTACATTACATTAAGCTATTAAATAGAAGAGTACGAGGTTATTTATTGTGATATAACGGTATATTGCAAGCGTTTTTCATAGTTTCTTGTAAACTGTAGCGTTATTGTATATATACAAGTAGTTTTACTTATCATATTGCTATAAACCCATAAAATGTTGTGTTTTCAATGATATTAGCTATTTATCGGTGATATATAGCTGTTTTCCTACAAATTGAGTATAAAATCCTCTTTTTAGAATAATTTGCACCTATAAGAAGCTTACATTACATTAAGCTAATAAATAGAAGAGTAATAGGTTATTTATTGTGATATAACGGTATATTGCAAGCGTTTTTCATAGTTTCTTGTAAACTGTAGCGTTATTGTATATATACAAGTAGTTTTACTTATCATATTGCTATAAACCCATAAAATGTAGTGTTTTCAATGATATTAGTTAGCTATTTATCGGTGATATATAGCTGTTTGCCTACAAATTGAATTATAAAATCCTCTTGTTAGAATAATTTGCACCTATAAGTAGCTTACATTACATTAAGCTATTAAATAGCTGAGTAAGAGGTTATTTATTGTGATATAACGGTATATTGCAAGCGTTTTTAATAGTTTCTTCTAAATTGTAGCGTTATTGTATAAATACAAGTAGTTTTACTTATTATATTGCTATAAACCCATAAAATGTAGTGTTTTCAATGATATTAGCTATTTATCGGTGATATATAGCTGTTTTCCTACAAATTGAAGTATAAAATCCTCTTTTTAGAATAATTTGCACCTATAAGTAGCTTGCATTACATTAAGCTATTAAATAGAAGAGTAAGAAGTTATATATTGTGATATAACGGTATATTGCATGCGTTTTTTATAGTTTCTTGTAAACTGTAGCGTTTTGAAAAAATACAAGTAGTTTTACTATTATATTGCATAAACCCATAAAATTAGGTTTTCAATGTATTCTATTTATCGGGGGTAATAGCTGTTTTCCCCACAAAATTTAAGTATAAATGCTCTTTTTAGAATAATTTGCACCCTTAAATAGCTTACATTACTTGCTATTAAAAAAAGAGAAGAGGGTTTTTTATTGTGATATAACGGATATTGCAAGCGTTTTCATAGTTTTTTGTAAATGGGTTTTGATATATCAAGTAGTTTTTTCTTTTCATATTGCTATAAACCCATAAAAAAGTGGTTTTCAATGATATTTGCTATTTATCAGGAAAAATTTGGTTCCCTACAAATTGAATATACAAACTTTTTTTAGAATTTTGCACCCTTAATAGCTTACATTACATTAAGCTAATAAATAGAAGAGTAGAGGTTATTTATTTACATATAAAGGAATTGCCCGCGTTTTTTATTTTTTCTTCTAAACTGTAAGGGTTTTTTAAAAAACAAGTATTTTACTTATTATATTGCTATAAACCCCCCCCCCAAAAAATTAAAATGTTTTCAATGATATTAGTATTTTCGGTGATATAGCTGTTTTCACAAATTGAAGTATAAAAAGCTCTTTTTTTGAATAATTTGCACCTATAAAATAGCTTTCATTACATTAAGCATTAAATAGAAGAGTAAGAGGGTTTTTTATTTTGGGTTAACTTTTTTTAAACGTTTTCTAGTTTCTTGTAAAATTAGCGTTATTGTATTATAAAATAGTTTTACTTATCATATTGCTAAAACCCCTTAAAATGAGTGTTTTTAAAGAAAGTTAGCTATTTATTTTGGGATATATAGTGTTTTCCCACAATTTAAGTATAAAATCCTCTTTTTAGAATAATTGCACCTTTTCTTACATTACATTAAGCTATTTAAAAAGAAAAGTTAAGGTTATTTTTTTGTGATATAACGGTTTTTTTCAAGCGTTTTTTTAGTTTTTTTAAATGTAGCGTTATTGTATTATACAAAAAGTTTTTCTTATTATTTGCATAAACCCCTAAAATGAGTTTTTCAATGATTTTTGTAGTTTTTCGTGATAAAGCTGTTTTTCCTACAAATTTAAGTATAAATCCTTCTTTTTGAATAATTTGAAAATAAATACTTTTACTTAAGCTCTTTAAAAAGAAGAGTAAAAGGTTTTTTATTGTGATATAACGGAAATTTCAAACGTTTTTTTTTGTTTCCCTTTTAAATGGCGTTTTTGTTAATACAAGTAGTTTTACTTTTTCTATTGCTATAAAACCCATAAAATGTATGTTTTAATGAAATTGCTATTTATGGTGATAATAGTGTTTTCCCACAAATTGAAGTATAAACCTCTTTTTGAATAATTTTCCCTAAAGGCTTTTCATTTCAACAAGTAATAAAAGAAGAGTAATGGGTTTTATTGTGATAAACGGATATTTCAAGCGTTTTTTTTAGTTTCTTGTAAACTGTAGCGTTTTTGTATATATACTGTATTTTATTATAATTGCTTTAAACCCCATAAAAAAGCGTTTTTCAATGTATTGCTATTTTCGGGAATATGCTGTTTTTTTACAATTGAAAATAAAACCTCTTTTTAGAATAATTTTCACCCATAGTAGCTTAATTTCATTAAGCAATTTAAAAAGAAGAGTAAGAGGTTTATATTTTGATTTTAAAGGTATATTCAAAACGTTTTTTTATAGTTTTTTCTAAACTGTAGCATTATTGTATATATACAAGTAGTTTTACTTATTATATTGCTTTAAACCATAAAATTAGTGTTTTCAATGATTTTTAGCTGTTATCAGAGAATATACTGTTTTACTACAATTTAAGTATAAACCTCTTTTTTGAATAATTTGCACCATAAGTATTTTCATTCATTAAGCTATTAAATAGAAGAGTAGGAGGATTTATTTTGATATAAAGGTATATTGCATGCGTTTTTTCAAGTTTTTGTAAACTGTAGCGTTATTGTATAAAACAAGTAGTTTTACTTATTTTTTGCTATAACCCATAAAATGTAGTGTTTTCAATGATTTTTTAGTTACAGTGATAATAGTGTTTTTCCCACAATTGAAGTATAAAACCTCTTTTTAGAAAAATTGCACCTATAAGTATCTTTTCATTACATTAAGCTTTAATAAAGAGAAGAGGGTTTTTATTGTGTATAAAAGGAATTGCAAGCGTTTTTCATAGTTTTTGTAAACTGTACGTTTTTTTGTATATATCCAAGTAGTTTTACTTATTAATTGCTATAAACCCCTAAAAAGTAGTGTTTCAAAGATTTTTAGATAGTTTATCGATATATTAGCTGTTTTTTAAAATTGAAGTATAAAATCTTTTTTTTTGGAATTTTGAAAAAAATAAACTTTCATTACTAAGCCATAAAAAGAAGAGTAAGAGGTTATTTATTTTGATATAACGGTAATTGCAAGCGTTTTTTTTGTTTTTGTAAACTGTAGCGTTTTTATATATAAAATAGTTAACTTATATTTGCTAAAACCCCTAAAATGTAGGTTTTCAATGATATTTGTTAGCTATTTACGGTGATATAAGCTGTTTGCCTACAAAATTGAATTTAAAATCCTCTTGTTAGAATAATTTTTACCTATAAAAATAGCTTTCATTCATTAAGCTTTAAATGCAGAGTAAGAGGTTATTTTATTTTGGGTATAACGGGGATTTGAACGTTTTTAATAGTTTCTTCTAAATTGTAGCGTTATTGTATAAATACAAATTTTTATTATATTATTGCTATAAAGCCCTAAAATGTGTTTTTCAATGATTTTAGCTAGTTACGGTGAATATTAGCTGTTTTCCTACAAATTGAAGTTTTAAAATCCTTTTTTTTGAATATTTGACACCTATAAGTGCTACATTACATTAAGCTTATTAATTAGAGGAGTACGAGGTTATTTATTGAATAAAGGTTACTTGTCCCCCCCCCCCCCAAGCGTTTTTCATAGTTTTCTTGTACTGATAGCGTTATTGTCTAATATACAAGTAGTTTTAATTTATCATATTGCTAATAAACCCATAAAGTAGTGTTTCAATGAATTAGCTATATCGGGATATATAGTGTTTCCTACAAATTGAAGTATAAAATCCTCTTTTTAGAAAATTTGCACCTATAGAAGCTACATACATTAAGCTAATAAATAGAAGAGTAATAGGTTATTTATTGTGATATAAACGGTTATATTGCAAGCTGTTTTCATAGGGTCTTGGTAAACTGATAGCGTTATGATATATACATGTAGTTTTCAATTATCATATTGCTAAACCCATAAAATGTAGTGTTTTCAATGATATTAGCCGATTTATCGGGATATATACGTTTTCCTACAAATTGAAGTATAAAATTCCTCTTTTTAGAATTAATTGCACCCTAAAGTTAGCTTACATTACATTAAGCTATTAAATAGAGAGTAGGAGGTTATATAAGTGATATAAACGGGATAGTGCCAAGCGTTGTTCAGAGTTCTTCTTAAACTGCTAGCGTTATTGTATATATACAAGTAGTTTTAGTTATTATATTGCTATAAAACCTAAAATGTAGATGTTTTCAATGATTTTAGCTAGTTATCAGTGATATATAGTGTTTTCCTACAAATTGAAGTATAAAATCCACTTTTTAGATAAGTTGCACCTATAAGTAGCTTACATACCATTAAGCTATTAAATAGAAGAGTAGGAGGTATTTATTGTGATATAACGGGATATTGCATTGCGTTTTTATTTGTTTCTTGTAAATGTAGCGTTATTGTATATATAACAAGTAGTTTTAACTTATTATATTGCTATAACCACATTAAAATGTAGTTGTTTCAATGATATTAGCTATTTAATCGGTGATATATAGCTGTTTTCCTACATATTGAAGTATAAAATCCTCTTTTTAGAATAATTGCACCTATAAGTAGCTACATACATTAAGCTATTAAATAGAAGAGTAAGAGGTTATTTATTGCGATATAACGGTCTATGCAGCGTTTTTTCATAGTTTCTGTAAACTGTAGCGTTTTATTGTATATATACCAGTAGTTTTACTTATATATTGATATAACCAAAAAAAGTAGTTGTTTTCAAAGATTTTAGCTAGTTATCAGTGATATATAGCTGTTTTCCTACAAATTGAAGTATAAAATCTTTTTGTAGAATAATTTGCCACCTATAAGTATCTTACATTACATAGCGTCACTAAATAGACGAGTAAGAGGTATTTATTGTGATATAACGTATATTGCATAGCGTTTTCATAGTTTTTCTTAAACTGTAGCCGTTATTGTATATATACCAGTAGTTTACTATTATATTGCTATTAAGCCATAACATGTAGTGTTTCAATGATAAATAGCTAGTATCAGTGATATATAGCTGTATGCCTAAAAATTGAAGTAAAAAATCCTTTTTTTAGTATAATTTGCACCTATAAGTAGTTACATTACTAAGCTATGAAAAGAAGAGTAAAGAGGTTATTTATTGTGATATCCCGGTCTCCTTGCCCCCCGCCCGACCGTTTTTCTCGGTTTATCGGAGACACTGTTTCGAGCATATTTATCATGATGCCAGTTCAGTTACGATCTGACTTGAGCCGTCAGACCCACATCACGCGACTTTTTGTAGTTTTTCCCCATCTTTTGTCTCCTGTTCGTTTTCCCCCCATTTTTTTCCCCCCCGGACCTGTTCTTCTCTGCATGTTTCCCCCTGGCCTGTATCACTCCCCCGTTTTCGCAGATTTGCCCCACCCCTGCGTGTTTCCAATAGCATTACAGCATTTACAATAGAATGACGTAAAAGGTTAATTTATTGTGATTATAACGTATATTGCAAGGTTTTCCATTCTTCTTGTAAAAACTGTAGCGTTCACCGTGTATACTATACAAGTAGTACTTACTTATCATATTGCTATAACCCAAAAAACATTGTAGTGTTTCAATGATATTAGGCTATTTATCGGTGATAGATAGCTTTTTGCCTACAAATTGAACAGTATAAATCCTCTTTTTGTGTAGAAATACTTGGAGACCTCTAAGTGGGCACTACCTACATTACGCGTCATTAACATAGCCAGAGTCAGCCCTTCTGAGTAATGTGAATAATCCGGTCTATTGGCAAGCGTTTTTCATGAGGTTTACGTTACTACACATGTAGCGTTATGCTATAATATACAAGTCGTTTTACTTAGCATGATTGCGTATAAACTATAAATGTTGGGGTGTGTTCACTGATATAGCTAATTTATCGGTGATATATAGATGTTTTTCCTACAAATTGAAGTATTAAAATCCTCTTTTTAGAATAATTTGCACCTATAAGTAGACTTAATTACATTAAGCTATTAAAATAGAAGAGTAAGAGGTAATATATTGTGATTATACGGTATATTGCAAGCGTTTTTATAGTTTCTTCTAACTGTAGCGTATTGTATATATACCAGTAGTTTTACTTATTATATTGCTATTAAGCCATAAATGTAGTGTTTCAATGAGAATAGCTAGTTATCAGTGATATATAGCTGTTTTTCTACAAATTGAAGTAAAAAATCCTCTTTAGTTATTTTGCACCTAAAGTAGCTTACATACATTAAGCTTATTAAATAGAGAGTAAGAGGTTATTTATTGTGATATACGGTATATTGCAATCGTTTTTTCATAGTTCTTGTTAAACGTAGCAATTATTGATTATATATACAAGTTAGTTTTATTATTATTTGCTTAAAACCCATAAAAATGTAGTTGTTTTCAATGAATTTAGCTAGTTATCAGATATATATAGCGTTTTCCTACAATTGAGTTAAAATCCTTTTTTTAGAAATAGCTTGCAAATATAAGTAGCTACATTACATTAAGCCATTAAATAGAGAGTAAGAGGTTATTATTGTGATTATAACGGTTATATTGCAAGCGTTTTTCATTGTTTCTTGTAAACTGTAGCGGTTATTGTATATAGACAAGTAGTTTTACTTATCATATTGCTATAACCCATAAAATGTAGTGTTTTCAATGATATAGTTAGCTATTTTTTATCGGTGTATATAAGCTGTTTGCCTACAATTGAATTATAAAATCCTCTTGTTAGGAATAATTTGCACCTATAAGAGCTACATTACAGTAACGCTATTAAATAGCAGAGTAAGGAGGGTTATTTATGTGATTATACGCGAATATTGCAGCGTTTTTTAATAGTTTCTTTCAAATTGTAGCCGTTATTGATAAAATACAAGTAGTTTTACTTAATATTATTGCCTATAAAAGCCATTAAACGTGTAGGGTTTAATTGATTTTTTTTTTTTTTACTAGTATCGGTTGATATATAGCTGTTTTCCTACACAATTGAAGTATAAAATCCTTTTTTTAGCATAATTGCACCTAAGTTGCTACATTTCATTAAGCTATAAATAGAAGCGTACGAGGTTAGTTATTGTGATATAACGGTATATGTAAGGCGTTTTTCATTAGTTCTTGTAAAACTGTAGCGTTATTGTCTATATACAAGTAGTTTTACTTATCATATATGCTATAAACCCATAAAATGTTGTTGTTTCAATGATATAGCTATTTATCGGTGATATATGCTGTTTTCCTACAAATGAAGTAATAAAATCCTCTTTTTAGGAATAATTTGAACCTATAAGAAGCTTACATTAATTAAGCTAATAAATAGAAGAGTAATAGGTCATTTATGTGATATAACGGTATTATTGCAAGCGTTTTTTCATAGTTCTTGTAAACTGTTAGCGTTATTGTATCTCTACATGTAGTTTTACTTATCATATTGCTATTAAACCATAAAAATGTAGTGTTTCAATTGATATTAGCTATTATCGGGATAATAAGCTGTTTTCCTACAATTGAAAGTATAAAATCCTCTTTTTAGAATAATTTGACACTATAGTAGCGTACAGTACATTAAGCTATTAAATGAAGAGTAAGAAGTTATATATTGTGATATAACGGTATATTGCAAGCGTTTTTCATAGTTCTTGTAAACTGTAGCGTTATTGTATATATACAAGTCAGTTTGACTTATTATAGTGCTATAAACCCATAAGATGTAGTGTTTTCAATGATTTTAGCTAGTATCAGTTATATATAAGCTGTTCCTACAAATTGAAGGATAAAATCCTCTGTTTAGAATAATTTGCACATATAAGTAGTTACATTACATTAAAGTATTAAATAGAAGAGTAGGAGGTTATTTATTGTGATAAACGGTATATGCATGCGTTTTTTATAGGTTTCTTGAAACTGTAGCGTTATTGTATATATACAAGTAGTTTTAACTATTAATTGGCTATAAAACCATAAAAATTAGGTGATTTTCAATGATTTTACCTAGTTATCAGTGATATATAGCTGTTTTCCTACAAATTGTAGTATAGAATCCTTTTATAGAATAGTTTGCCACCTTTTCTTTTATAAGTATCTTACTTACATTAAGCTTATAAATAGAAGAGAAAGAGGTTATTTTATTGTGATATAAACGGTATATTGCAAGCGTTTTTCTTTCATAGTTTATTGTACTGAACGGGTATGTTATATTATACAGTAGTTTAATTATCTATGCTATAAAACCCATAAAATGTAGTGTTTTCGATGATATTAGCTATTTATCGGTGATAATAGCTGTTTTCTACAAATTGAAGTATACAATAATTTTTTAGAATAATTTGCACCTATAAGTAGCTTACATTTACATTAAGCTAATAATAGAAGGAGTAAGAGGAAATTTAATTATGATATAAAACTGTATATTCCAAGCGGTTTCCATAGTTCTTGTAAACTGGAGCCGTTATGTATATATCACAAGTTAGTTTTACTGATAATATTGCTATAACCCATAAAATGTAGTGTTTTCAATGATGTTAGCTATTTATCGGTGTATATAGCTGTTTCCTACATATTGAAGTATAAAATCCTCCTTAGAATAATTTGCCCTATAAGTAGCTTAAATAAATTAAGCTCATTAAATAGAAGAGTAAGAAGGTTATATATTGTGATATAAACGGTTTATATGCAAGCGTTTCAACGTTTTTCAAACTGTAGCCCTTATTGTATATATACAAGTAGTTTTACTTATTATATTGCTATAAACCATAAAATGTAGTTGTTTTCAATGATTTTAGCTAGTTATCAGATATAATAAGCGGTTTTCATACAAATTGAAGTATAAAATCCTTCTTTTCTAGATATTGCACCTAATAAGTAGCTCATTACATTACGCTATTAAATAGAAGAGAGGAGGTTATTTATTGTGATATAACGGTAGATTGCATGCGTTTTTCATTAGTCTTGTAAAGCTGTAGCGTTATTGATATATACAGTATTTTTACTTATCATATTGTCTATAAACCCATAAAAGTAGTGTTTTCAAATGATTTTAGCTGTTATCAGTGATATATAGCTGTTTTCCTACAAAGGAAGTATACAATCCTCTTTTTAGAATAATTTGCACCTATAAGTATCTTACATTACATTAAAGCTAATAAATAGAAGAGTAAGAAGCTATTCGTTGTGATTAACGGTATATTGCAAGCGTTTTTCATGGTTTCTTGTAAAACTGTAGAGTTAATTGTATAGCTACAAGTAGTTTACTTATCATATTGCTATAAACCTATAAAATGTAGGTTTTTCAATGCTATAACTATGTATCGGTGATATAGAGCTGTTTTCCTACAATGGAAGTATAACAATCCTCTTTTTAGAAAAAATTTGCACCTATAAGAGCTTACATTACATTAAGCCTAATAAATAGAAGATCAGAAGTTATTCATTGTTATCTAACGGTATATTGCAGCGTTTTTCATAGTTTCTTGTAAACTGAAGCGTTTATTGTAGATATACAAGTAGTCTTTACTTATCAGATTGCTATAAACCATAAAATGTAGTGTTTTCAATGATTTAGCTATTTAGCGGTGATATTATAGTGTTTTCTACAAATTGAAGTATAAAATCCTCTTTTAGAATAATTTGCCAACTATAAGTAGCTACATATACATTAAGCTCATAAATAGAAGAGTAGAAGTTATTCATTGATGATATAAAACGATATAGTGCAATCGATTTCATAGTTTCTTGTAACCCATAGCTTATTGTATATATACAAGTAGTTTTACTTATTATATTGCTATAAACCAATAAAAAATGTAGTCTTTCAATGATTTTACCTAGTTAGCAGTGATATATAGCTGTTATCCTACAAATTGAAGTAAAAAATCCTCTTTTTAGAATAATTTGCACCTATAAGTATCTTACATTACATAAGCTAATAAATAGAAGAGTAAGAGGTTATTTATTGTGATATAACGGTATATTGCAAGCGTTTTTCATAGTTTCTTCTAAACTGTAGCGTTATTGTATATATACCAGTAGTTTTACTTATTATATTGCTATTAAGCCATAAAATGTAGTGTTTTCAATGATAATAGCTAGTTATCAGTGATATATAGCTGTTATCCTACAAATTGAAGTAAAAAATCCTCTTTTTAGTATAATTTGCACCTATAAGTAGCTTACATTACATTAAGCTATTAAATAGAAGAGTAAGAGGTTATTTATTGTGATATAACGGTATATTGCAAGCGTTTTTCATAGTTTCTTGTAAACTGTAGCGTTATTGTATATATACAAGTAGTTTTACTTATTATATTGCTATAAACCCATAAAATGTAGTGTTTTCAATGATTTTAGCTAGTTATCAGATATATATAGCTGTTTTCCTACAAATTGAAGTATAAAATCCTTTTTTTAGAATAATTTGCAAATATAAGTAGCTTACATTACATTAAGCCATTAAATAGAAGAGTAAGAGGTTATTTATTGTGATATAACGGTATATTGCAAGCGTTTTTCATTGTTTCTTGTAAACTGTAGCGTTATTGTATATATACAAGTAGTTTTACTTATCATATTGCTATAAACCATTAAAATTAGTGTTTCAATGATATTAGCTAATTTATCGGTGATATAAGCTGTTTCCACAAATTGAAGTATAAAATCCTCTTTTTAGAATAATTTTGGCACTATAAGTAGCTTCGCCCTTAACAGTAATTAAGATATTAAATAGAAGAGTAAGAAGTATATATTGTGGATATAACGGATATTGCAAGCGTTTTCATAGTTTCTTTTAAACTGTAGGTTATTGTATATATACAAGTAGTTTTACTTATTATATTGCTATAAACCCATAAAAATGTAGTGTTTCAATGATTTTTAGCTCGTTATCAGCTCTATATATAGCTGTTTTCCTACAAATTGAAGATAACATCCTCTTTTTAGAATAATTGCACCTATAAGTAGCGTACATTACATTAAGCTATAAATAGAAGAGTAGGAGGTTTTTTATTGTGATATAACGTATATTGCATGCGTTTTTATAGTTTCTTGTAAAACCTGTAGAGTTATGTATATAATACAAGTAGTTTACTTATTATATGATAAAAAAACCCATAAAAGTAGTGTTTTCCAATGATTTTACCTAGTTATCCAGGAATATATAGCTGTTTTCCTACAATTTTAGTTATAGAATCCTTTTTATAGAATAGTTTGCACCTATAAGTATCTTACATTAACATTAAGCTTATAATAGAAGGTAAGAGGATTTTATTGTGATTATAAACGAGTTTACTATTGCAAGCGTTTTTCATGTTTCTTGTAAAACTGAAGCTGGTATGTGTATTATACAAGTAGTGTAACTTATCATTTGCTATAAAACCATAAAAATGTAGTGTTTCGATTGATAATAGCTAAGTTATCGGTGATTATAGCTGTTTTCCTACAAAATTGAAGTATTACATAATTTTTTTAGAATAATTTTGCACTATAAGTAGCTTACATTACATTAAGCTAATAAATAGAAGAGTAAGAGGAAAATTTATTGTGATATAACGGTATTTTCCAAGCGTTTTTACATAGTTTCTTGTAAACTGTAGCGTTATTGTATATATCAAGTAGTTTACTTATAATATTGCTATAAAAACCCATAAAATGAGTGTTTTCAATGATGTTAGCTATTTATTCGTGTGGATATACTAGCGGTTTCCTACATATTGAAGTATAAAAGTCCTCTTTTTTAGAATAATTTCCACCTATAAGTTAGATTACAGTTACATTAAGGTATTAAATAGAAAGAGTAAGAGGTTAGATATTGTATATAACGGTATATGCCCAGCGTTTTTCATAGTTTCTTCTAAACGTAGCTTATTGTATATATACAAGTAGTTTTACTTATTATCATTGCTATAAACCCATAAAATGATAGTGTTTTCAATGATTTTGATAGTTATCAGAGATATATAGCTGTGTTTCTACAAATTGAGTATTAAAATCCTCTTTAGAATAATTTGCACAATAAGTAGCTTACATTACATTATTAAGCTATTAAATAGAAGAGTAGGAGGTATTATTGTGATATAACGGTATATTGCATGCGTTTTTCATAGTTCTTGTAAAAACTGTAGCCGTTATGTATATATACAAGTAGTTTACTATTATATTCTATAAAACCCATAAAATGTAGTGTTTGCAATGATTTTAGCCTAGTTATCAGTGATATATAGCTATTTTTTCCTACAAAGTTGAAGTATACAATCCTCTTTTTAGAAACTAATTTGCACCTTATTAAGTATCTTACATTACATTACGCTAATAAAAATAGAAGAGTAAGAAGTTATTCGTGTGATATCACGGTATATTGCAAGGGTTTTTCATTGTTTCTTGTAAACTGTAGCGTTATGTAGATATACAAGTAGTTTTACTTATCATATTGCTATAACCATATTAAAAATGTAGTGTTTCAATGCTATTAACTATTTATCGGTGATACTATAGACTGTTTTGCCACAATTGAAGTATAAAATCTCTTTTTAGAAAATTTGCACCTATTAAGAGCTTACATTACATTAAGCGAATAAATAGAAGAATAAGAAGTATATTGTTATATAACGGTATTATTGCAAGCGTTTTCATAGTTTCTTGTAAACTGAAGCGTTATCTGTATATATACAAGTAGTTTTACTTATCAGAGTGCTATAACCCATAAAATTTAGTGTTTTCAATGATATTAGATATTATCGGTGATATATAGCTGTTTTCCTACAAATGAAGTATAAAATCCTCTTTTAGAATAATTTGACACCTATAAGTAGCTTTACATTACATAAGCTATAAATAGAAGGAGTAAGGAAGTTATTCATTGTAATATAAAGATAATTATGCAAGCGATTTTCCCTAGTTTCTTGAGTAAACCATAGCGTTATTGATACTATACAAGTAGTTTTATGATTATACTGCTGTAAAACCCATAAATGTAGTCTTTCAATGATTTTACTAGTTATCAGTGATATATAGCTGTTTTCTACCAAATGAAGTATACAATCCTTTTTTTAGAATAATTGCACCTATAAGTATCTTACATTACATTAAGCTAATAAATATAAAGAATAAGAAGTTATTAATTGTGATCTAACGGTATATTGCAAGCGTGTTACATAGTTCCCTTTGTAAAAATGAAGCTGTATTTGTATATCTACAAGTAGTTTTACTTATCAGATGCTATTAAACCCATAAAATGAGTGTTTTCAATGAGATTAGATATTTATTGGTGATATATAGCTGTTTCCTACAAATTGAAAGGTTATAAAATCCCTTTTTAGGAATAATTTCCACCATAAGTAGCTTACATTCCATACGTATTAAATAGAAGAGTAAGAGGTTATTTATTGTGATATAACGGTATATTGAAGGTATTTCATAGTTTCTTTAAACTGTAGCGTTATGTATATATACAAAAATGTATTTTTACTATTATATGCTATTACGCCATAAATGTAGTGTTTTCAATGATAATAGCTAGTTATCAGTGATAGTAAGCTGTTTACTTCCTACAAATTGAAGTAAAAAATCCTCTTTTTGAATAAGGTGACCTAGAAAGTATCTTGACATTACATAAGCTAATAAATAGAAGAGAAGAGGTTATTTATTGGATATAACGGTATTATTGCAAGCGTGTTTCATAGTTTCTCTAAAAACTGTAGCGTTATTGTATATATACCAAGTAGTTTTAATTATTATATTGCTATTAAACAATAAAATGGAGTGTTTCAATGATACTAGCTAGTTATCAGTGATATTATAGCTGTTATCTACAAATTGAAGTAGAAAATCCTCTTTTAGTATAATTTTGCACCTTAAGTAGCTTACATTAAATTAAGATATTAATAGAAGAGTAAGAGGTATTTATTGTGATATACCGGTATATTGCAAGGCGTTTTCATAGTTTATTGTAAACTGTAGCGTATTGTATATAAACAAGTAGTTTTACTTATAATATTGCTATAAACCCATAATTAAAAAGTAGTGTTTCAATGATTTTAGCTAGTTATCAGATAATATATAGCTGTTTTCTACAAATTGAAGTCTATAAAATCTTTTTTTAGAATAATTTGCAAATATAAGTAGCTACATTACATTAAGCCATTAAATAGAAGAGTAGAGGTTAGTTATTGTGATATAACGGTATATTTGCAAGCGTTTTTTGCATTGTTTCTTGTAAAAACTGTATGCGTTATTGTATTATACAAGTAGTTTTACTATCCTATGCTATAAACCCCATAAAATGTCGGAGTGTTTGCAATGATATTAGATAGCTATTATCGTGATAGATGCTGTTGTGCTACAAATTGAATTATAAAAATCCTATTGTTAGAAAATTTGCACCTAAAAGTAGCTTACATTACATTAAGCGGGGATATTAAATAGCAGAGTAAGAGGTTTATTTATTGTGATCATAAGGTATATTGCAAGTTAAGCGTTTTTAATAGTTTCTTCTAATTGGAGCGTTATTGTATAAATACAAGTAGTTTTACTTATATTATTGCTATAATGCCATAAAATGTAGTGTTTTCAATGATTTTAGCTAGTTACGGTGATATAGAGACTGTTTTCCTACAAATTGAAGTATAAAATCCTTTTTTAGAAAATTTGCACCTATAAGTTGCTTACAATTACATCTAAGCTATTAAATAGAAGAGTACGAGGTTATTTTATTGTGATATAAACGGTAATTGCAAGCGTTTTTCATAGTTCTTGTAAAAAACTGTAGCGTTATGTATTATATACAAGTAGTTTTACTTATCATATTGCTATTAACCCATAAAATGGTTGTTGTTTTCAATGATATAGCTATTTATCGGTGATATTATAGTATTTTCCTACAAATTGAGTATAAAATCATCTTTTTAGAATAATTTGCACCTATAAGAGCTTACATTTACATTAAAGCTAATAAATAGAAGAGTATAAAGGTTATTTATTGTGATTATAACGGTATATTGCAAGCGTTTTCTGTTTCTTGTAAAACGTAGCGTTATTGTATATAACATGTAGTTTACTTATCATATTGCTAAAAACCCATAAAATGTAGTGTTTTCAATGTATTAGCTATTTATCGGTGATAATAGCTGTTTTCCTTACAAATTGAAGTATAAAATTCCTCTTTTAGAATAATTTGCACCTAAAGTATGCTTACCTTCCATTAAGCTATTAAATAGAGAGTAAGAGGTTAATATTGTGATTATAACGGTATATTGCAAGCGTTTTTCATAGTTTCTTCTAAACTGAGCGTTATTGTATAATATACAAGTAGTTTACTTATTATATGCTATAAACCCCTAAAATAGTGTTTTCAATGATTTTAGCTAGTATCAGGATATATAGCTGTTTTCCTACAATTGAAGTATAAATCTTTTCTTTTTAGAATAATTTCACATATAAGTAGCTTACATTACATTAAGCTATTAAATAGAAGAGTAGGAGGTTATTTATTGTGATATAACGGTATTATTGCATGCGTTTTCATAGTTTTCTTGTAAACTGTAGCGTTATGTATCATATACAAGTATTTTAATTATTATATCGCTATAAACCCATAAAAGGTAGGTTTTCCAATGATTTACCTAGTTATCAGTGATATATAGCTGTTTTCCTACAATTGTGTTAGTATTAGAATCAGTTTTATTAGACTAGTTTGCACCTATAAGTATCTTACATAATAAGCTTATAAATAGAAGAGTAAGAGGTTATTATTGTGATATAACGGTATATTGCAAGCGTTTTTCATAGTTTCTGGTAAACTGAAGCGGTATTGTATATATACAGTAGTTTTACTTATATATTGCTATAAACCATAAAATGTAGTTTTTCGATTGATATTAGCAGATTTATCGCGTGATATATAGCTGTTTTCCTACAAATGAAGTATACAATAATTTTTTTAGAATAATTTGCACCTTATAAGTAGCTCTACATTACATAAAGATAATAAATAGAAAGGTAAGAGGAAATTTATTGTGATATAACGGTAATTCCAAGCGTTTTTCATAGTTTCTTGTAAACTGTAGCGTTAGTGTATATATACAAAGTAGTTTTACTTATCATTTGACTATAAACCCATAAAAATGTAGTGTTTCAATGATGTTAGCTATTATCGGTGAATATAGCTGTTTTCCTACATATTGAAGTATAAATCCTTTTTTAGAATAATTTGCACCTATAAGTAGCTTACATTACATTAAGCTATTAAATAGAAGAGTAAGAGGTTATTTATTGTGATATAACGGTATATTGCATGCGTTTTCATAGTTTCTTGTAAACTGTAGCATTATTGTATATATACAAGTAGTTTTACTTATTATATTGCTATAAACCCATAAAATGTAGTGTTTTCAATGATTTACCTATTTTTCAGTGATATATAGCTGTTTCCTACAAATTGTAGTATAGAATCCTTTTTATAGAATAGTTTGCACCTATAAGTATCTTACATTACATTAAGCTTATAAATAGAAGAGTAAGAGGTTATTTATTGTGATATAACGGTATATTGCAAGCGTTTTTCATGTTTCCTTCTAAATGTAGCGTTATTGTATATATACAAGTTAGTTTTACTTATTTATATGGCTATTAAAACCATATTAATGTAGGTGTTCAATGATTTTAGCTAGTTATCAGTCGATATATAGCTGTTTTCCTACAAAATTGAAGTATTAAAATCCTCTTTTTAGAATAATTTGCACATATAAGGAGCTTACATAACATTAAGCTATTAAAATAGAAGGAGTAGGAGGTTATTTATTGTTGGATATAACGGTTATTATGCAAGGTTTTTCATAGTTTCTTGTAAACTGTAGCGTTATTGTATTATACAAGTTAGTTTACTTATTCATATTGAATAAAACCTAAAATGTAGTGTTTTCAATGATAATTAGCTATTTATCGGTGATATATAGCTGTTTTCCTACAAATTTATGTATAAAAATCCTCTTTTAGAATAATTTTGCACCTTAAGTAGGGTTACATTATATTAAGCTATTAAAAATCGAAGAGTAGGAGTTATTTATTGTGATAGGAACGGTATTAGCAGCGTTTTCATAGTTTCTTGTAACTGTAGCTTATCATCTTGCTATAAACCCATAAAAGTGTGTTTCAATGATTTAGCTTAGTTATCAGTGATATATAGGGTTTCCTAAAAAGTTGAAAGTATAAAATTATCTTTTTAGAATAATTTGCAATTATAAGTAGCTTATTTACATAAGCTATTAAATAGAAGAGTAAGAGTTATTTATTGTGATATAACGGTATAGTTGCAAGCGTTTTCATAGTTTCTTGTAAACTGTAGCGTTATTGTATATATACAATGAGTGTTACTAGTATATTGCTATAAAACCCATAAAATGTAGTGTTTTCAATGAGTTTACCTAGTATCCAGTGATATATAACTGTTGTCCTACAAATTGAAGTAATAAAATCTCTTTTTAGAAAATTTGCACCTATAAGTAGCTTACATTACATTAGCTAATAAATAGAAGAGTAAGAAGTTATTCATTGTATTAACGATATATTGCAAAAAAAGCGATTTTTCATAGTTTCTTGGTAAACCATAGCGTTATTGTATATTATACAAGTAAGTTTTATTATTATATGCTAGAAACCATAAAATGTAGTCCTTTTCAATGATTTACCTAGTTATCAGTGATATATAGTGTTTCCTACAAATTGAAAGTATACATCCTTTTTTTAGAATAATTTGCATCTATAAGTATTCTACATTACATGTAAGCTAATAAAGATAAGAATAGAAGTTATTAATGTGTGACTATAACGGGTTATATTGCAAGCGTATTTTCATAGTTTCTTGTAAACTGACAGCGTTATTGTATTATATACAAGAGTTTTACTTATTCAGCGTGCTATAAAGCCATAAATGTTAGTGTTTTCAAGATATTAGCCTATTTATTGGTGCTATATAGCTGTTTTCCTAAAATTGACAGTATAAAAATCCTCTTTTGAGAATAATTTCCACCTATAAGTAGCTACATTACATTAAGCTATTAAATAGAAAGTATAGAGGTTATTTATTGTGATATAACGGTATATTGCAAGCGTTTTTCATTAGTTTCTTGAAACTGTAGCGTTTTTGTATAATACAAGTAGTTTTACTTATTAATTGCTATTAAAACCCTTTAAAAAGTGGGTTTTAATGATATTTGCTATTTTTTCGGGTATATAGCTGTTTTCCTACAAATTTAAGTATACAAAAATTTTTTAGAATAATTGCACCTATAAGTAGTTACATTCATTAAGCTAATAAATAGAGAGTAAAAGGAAATTAATTGTGAATAAAGGGATTTCCCAAACGTTTTTCATGTTTTTGTAAACTGTAGCGTTATTGTATATACACAATAGTTTTTACTTACATATTTTATAAAACCCCCTTAAAAGTAGTGTTTTTTAATGTGTTAGCTATTTATCGGTGATATATAGCGTTTTCCTACAAAATTTAAATATAAAATCCTCTTTTTAGAATAATTTTTACCCATAAGTAGCTTACATTACATTAACTATTTTAAAAAGCAGAGTAAGAGGTTTTTTTATTTTGAATAACGGTATATTGCGCGTTTTTTTTTAAATTTCTTCTAAACTGTAGCGTTATGTATAAAACAAGTAGTTTTACTTATATTTTTGCTATAAGCCATAAAATGTGTGTTTTTTAATGTTTTAGTAGTTTCAGTGAGATATAGCTGTTTTTCCCCGCAAATTGAAGCATAAAATCTTTTTTTAGAAAAATTTGCACCATAAGTAGTTACATTACATTAAGCTATTTTAAAAAGAATAGAAGAGTAAGAGGTTATTTTTTTGTGATTAAAATATTGCAAACTTTTTTATAGTTTTTTTGTAAACTTAAACGTTATTTTAATATACAAGTAGTTTTACTTATATATTGTATAAAAAAAACCCTAAAATGTTGTGTTTTTAAAGATTTAGCTATTTTTCGGTGAATTAAACGTTTTCCTACAAAAAAGATAAAATCCTCTTTTTAGAAAAATTTGCCTATATGTAGTTACATTTCATTAAGCTATTAAAAGAAAAGGTAGAGGGTTTTTTAGGATATAAAGGTATATTGCAAGCGTTTTTTATAGTTTCTTCTAAATGTAGCGTTTTTTGTATATATACAAGTAGTTTTTACTTTTTATATGCTTTTAAAGCCATAAAATATAGTGTTTTCAATATTTTAGCTAGTTATCAGGATATATAGCGTTTTCCCAAATTGAAGTATAAAAATCCTTTTTTAGATAATTGCACCATAAGTGCTTACTACATTAAACTACTAAAAAAAGGAAGAGGTTATTTTGGATATAACGGGATATTTTTCTCGTTTTTCATAGTTTTTGTAACGTAGCGTTATTGTATATAAAATAGTTTACTTATTTTAGCTAAAACCCAAAATGTAGTGTTTTTCAAGATTTTACCTAGTTTAAACAGGATATATAGTGTTTTTTCCCACAATTGGTATAACATCCTCTTTTTTGAATAATTTTCAAAAATAAGTACTTTTAATTTCATTAAACTATTAAATAGAAAAATAAGAGGTTATATATTTTGATTAACGGTATATTTGCAAGCGTTTTTCATAGTTTTTTCTAAACTGAGCGTTATTTTATTATACAGTAGTTTTTTATTATATTGTTTTAAAAAACCCCAAAAAAAGAGTGTTTTTTAATGATTTTAGCTAGTTTTCAGTGATATATAGCTGTTTTCCTACAAATTTTACTATAAAATCCTCTTTTTAGAATAATTTGCACCTATTAGCTTACATTACATTAAGCTATTAAATAGAAGAGTAGGAGGATATTTTATGTGAATATAACGTATTTATATTGCAAGCATTTTTCATAGTTCTTGTAAACTGTAGCGTTATTGTATATATACAAAGTAGTTTAATACTTATCAGATGCTATAAACCTATAAAAGTAGTGTTTTCAATGATATTAGCTATTTACGGGAATATAAGAGCTGTTTTCCTTTTTAATGAGTATACAATCCTTTTTTTAGAATAATTTTCACCTATAAGTAGCTGACATACATTAAGCTAATAAATAGAAGAGGTAGAGGTTTATCTATTGTGATATAACGGTAATAGCAAGCGTTTTTCATGTTTCTTGTAAAACTGTAGCGTTATTTTATATATACAAGTAGTATTACTTCTCAGAATGCGGATATAAAACATTACATTAAGCTATTAAATAGAAGAGTTAAGAGGTTTTTATTGTGATATAACGGTATATTGCAAGCGTTTTTCATAGTTTCTTTAAACTTGTTAGCGTTATTGTATATATACAAGTAGTTTTACTTATTATATGGCTAAGTAACCCAGATAAGTTTTTTTTTTTTATAGGTTTTCAATGTTTTAGCTAAGTTTATCAGTGAATATATAGAGTTTTCCTACAAATTGAAGTATAAAATCCTCTTTTTAGAATAATTTGCACGTATAAGTAGCTTGACATTAACATTAAGCTATTTAAATAGAAGAGTAGGAGGTTATTTATTGTGATATAACGGTATTATGCAAGCCGTTTTTCATAGTTTCTGTAACTGTAGCATTATTGTTATTATTATACAAGTAGTTTTAATGATCATATTGATATTAAACCCATAAAATGTAGTGTTTCAATGAGTATTAGCGATTTATCGGTGATATATAGCTGTTTTCTACAAAATCTTATGATTATAAAATCCTCTGTTTAGAATAATTTGCACCTTAAAGGTAGGTACATATATAAGTATGTAAATAGGAAGAGTAGGAGGGTATTTATTGGTGATATACACGGTATATTGCAAAGCGTTTTTCATAGTTTCTTCTAAACTGTAGCGTTATGTATAATACAAGTAGTTTACTTATATATTGCTAGTAAACCATAATGTAGTGTTTTCAATGATTTTAGGTAGTTATCAGTGATATATAGCTGTTTTCCTAACAAATTGAAGTATAAAATTCTCATTTTTAGAATAAGTGTTCAATTATAAGTGCTTATATTACATTAAGATTATTAAATAGAAGAGTTAAGAGGTTATTTATTGTTGAAAGAACGGATATTGCAATGCGTTTTTTCATAGTTTCTTTGGTAAACCTAGCGTTATTGTATATATAACAAGTAGTTTTACTTATATATTGCGATAAACCCATAAAATGTAGTGTTTTTCAATGATTTACCTAGTATCAGTGATCATATAACTGGTTTCCTACAAATGGAAGTATAAAATCCTCTTTTAGAATAATTTGCCACCTATAAGTTAGATTACATTACATTAAGCTATTAAAATAGAAGAAGAGTAAGAGGTTATTTATTGTGATATAACGGTATATTGCAAGGTTTTTCATAGTTTCTTGTAAACTGAAGCGTTATTGGTATATATACAAGTAGTTTTACTTATCATATTGCTATAAAACCCATAAAATGTATGTGTTTCAATGATATTCGCTATTATCGGTGATAAATAGCTGTTTTCCACAAATTGAAATACCAATCCTTTTTTTAAGAATTAATTTGGCCTATAAGTAGCTTAACTACATTATCCTAATAAAATATGTGAGAAGAGGTTATTTATTGTGATATAACGGTAGTATTATTGCAAGCGTTTTTTTTTCCTAGTTTCTTGAAACTGTAGCGTTATTGTATATATACAAGTAGTTTTACTATCATAGTGCTATAAACCCAAAAATGTAGTGTTTTCAATGGTATAGCTATTTTATCAGTGATAATAGCTGTTCTCCTACAAATTGAAGAATACAAACTTTTTTTAGACTATTTGCCACCTATAAAGTTAGGCTTACATTCATTAAGCTAATAATAGAAGAGTTAAGAGGTTATTTTATTGACATATAAAGGTATATTGCCTGAGTGTTTCATAGTTTCTTCTAAACTGTAGCGTTTTATTGTAAATATACAAGATTTTTATACTTATTATATTGCTAATAAACCCAAAAATTGTAGTGTTTTCCAATGATATTAGCTATTGATCGGTGATATATAGCTGTTTTCCTACAAATGGAAGGATAAAATGCTCCTTTTTAGAATAATTGCAACTATAAGTAGCTATACATTCACATTAAGCTATTAATAGAAGAGTAAGAGGTTATTTATTGTGGATATTAACGTTTTTTCAAACGTTTTTCATAGTTTCTTGTAAACTGTAGCGTTATTGTAATTATACAAGTAGTTTTACTTATTATATTGGTATAAACCATAAAATGTAGTGTTTTCAATGATTTAGCTAGTTATCAGGATATATAGCTAGTGTTCTACAAATTGAAGTATAAATCCCCTTTTTTTAGAATAATTTGCAATATAATAGCTTACATTACATTAAGCTATTAAATAGAGAGTTAAGAGGTTATTTCATTGTGATATAACGGTTATTGCAAGCGTTTTTATAGTTTCTGAAACTGTAGCGTTATCTTGTATATATACAAGGTAGTTTACTTATTTTCATATTGCTATAACCCATTAAAATGTAGTGTTTTTCAATGATATTAGCTATTTCAGGATATATAGCTGTTCTCCTACAAATTGAAGAATACAAACCTTTTTTTTAGAATAATTTGCACATATAAGTAGTTACATTAAATTAAGCTATAAATAGAAGAGTTAAGATGTTATTTATTGACATAGAAAGGTATAATACCTGCTTTTTCCATAGTTTCCTTCTAAACTGTAGCGTTAGTGTATAATATACAAGTCATTTTACTATTATATGGCTATAAACCAATAAAATGTAGTGTTTTCAATGAATTAGTATTTATCGGTGATATATATAGCTGGTTTTCCTACAAATTGAAGTATATTAAAATGCTCCTTTTAGAATAATTTGACCTATAAGTAGCTTACATACATTAAGCAATAAATAGAAGAGTAAGAGGAAATTTAATGGTGATATAACGGTATACTCAGCGTTTTTCATATTTTCTGTAAAACTGTAGCTGTTTTGGACCTATATACAAGTAGTTTATTATCATATGCTATAAACCCTTAAAATGTAGTGTGTTCATGCTGTTAGCTATTTATCGGTGATATATAGCGTTTTCCTACAAATTGAAGTATAAATCCTTCTTTTTAGAATAATTTTGCACCTATAAGTAGCCTTGACATTACATTAAGCTATTAAATAGAAGAGTAAGAGGTTATTTATTGTGATATAACGGGTTTTGCAAGCGTTTTTCCATAGTTTCTTGTAAACTGTAGCGTTATTGCTATATCTTACAATAGTTTTACTTATATATTGCTATAAACCATAAAATGTAGTGTTTTCAATGATTTTAGCTATTTATCGAGTGAAATATAAGCTGTTTTCCTACAAATTGAAGTATAAAATCCTCTTTTTTAGAATAATTTGCAAAATATAAGTAGCTTACATTACAGTAAGCTATTAATAGAAGAGTAAGAGGGTTATTTACTGTGATATTAACGGTTTATTGCAAGCGTTTTCAGGTTTCTTTGTAAACTGTAGCGTTATTGTAAATACAAAGTAGTTTTACTTATTATATGCTATAAACCTATAAAATGTAGTGTTTCATGATTTTAGTAGTTATCAGATATATATAGCTGTTTTCCTACAATTGAAGTATAAAATCCTTTTTTTAGAATAGTTTGCAAATTAAGTACCTTAATTAAATTAAGCCATTAAATAGAAGAGGGTAAGAGGTTATAATTGTGAATATAACGATATATTGCAAGCGTTAGCCTTTTCATAGTTTCTTCTAAATTGTAGCGTTATTGTATATATACCAAGTAGTTTTACTTATTATATTGCTACTAAAGCCATAAAATGTAGTGTTTTAACTGATTTTGATGTTATCAGTGATATATAGCTGTATCCTACAAATTGAAGTATAAAATCTTTTTATAGAATAATTTGCACCTATATGTAGCTTACATTACATTAAGCTACTAAAAAGAAGACGGAAGAGGTTATTTCATTGTGATATAACGGATATTGCAGCGTTTTTCAAAGTTCTTGTAAACTGAGCGTTATTGATATATTACAAGTAGTTTTACTTATCATATTACCTATAACCATAAAAATGTTGTTTGTTATCAATGGGATATAGCTATGTAGCGGTGATATAAATAGCTGTTTTCCTACAAATTGAAAGTATAAAATCCTCTTCTTTAGAATAATTTGAAATATATGTAGCTTACATGACATAAAGCTATTAAATAGGAGAGTAGAGGTTACTTATTGTGATTATACGGTCTATGCAAGCGTTTTTCATAGGGTTTCTCTAAAACTGTAGCGTTATTGTATTATATACAAGTAGTTTTACTTAATATATTGCCATAGAAAGCCATAAAATATAGTGCTTTTCAATGATTTTAAGCTAGTTATCAGGAATAACATATAGCTGATTCCTACAAATTGAAGTATTAAAATCCTTTTTAGATAAATTGCACCTATAAGTAGCTTAATACATTAAGCTACTAAAAAGAAGAGTAAGAGGTTATTATTGTGATATAACGTATATTGCATGAGTTTTTCATAGTTTCTTGTAAACTGTGAGTGATTGTAATATACAAGTAGTTTTACTTATTATATTTCTAATAAACCCAAATATGTAGTGTTTCAATGATTTACCTATGTTATCAGGATATATAGCTGTTTTCCGAACAAATTGAAGTATAACATCCTCTTTTTAGAAATAATTTACCAAATATAAGTAGCTTACATTACATTAAGCTATTAAATAGAAGAGAAGGGTTATATATTTGATTATAACGGGATATTGCAAAGCGTTTTCATAGTTTCTTCAAATGTAGCGTTTATTGTAATATATACAAGTAGTTTTTACTTATTATATGCTTTAAACCATAAAATGCAGTGTTTTCCCCCCCCCCAATGATTTTAGCTAGTTATCAGTGGATATTTATAGCTGTTTTCCTACAAATGAACTATAAAAGCCTCTTTTTAGAATAAATTTCACCTAGTAGCTTACATATTACATTGAGCGATTAATAGAAAGAGTAGGAGGATCTTATTGTGATATAACGGTATATTGCAAGCATTTTGTCATAGTTTCTTGTAACACTGGTAGCGTTATTGTATATATTACAAGTTAGTTTTACTTATCATATTGCTATATAAACCATAAAATGTAGTGTTTTCAATGATATTAGCCTATGTATCGGAATATATAGCTGTCCCTTTAAATTGAAAGTATACAATCCTTTTTTAGAATAATTTGCACCTATAAGTAGCTACATACATTAAGCTACTAAATAGAAGAGTAAGAGGTTATCTATTGTGATATAACGGTATATAGCAAGCGTTTTTTCATAGTTTTTGTAAACTGTAGCGTTATTGTAATATACAAGTAGTATTACTATCAGAATGCTATTAAAACATTACATCAAGCTATGTAAATAGAAGAGTAAGAGGTATTTATTGTGATATTTTTTAACGGTTATTGCAACGGCGTTTTTCATAGTTTCTTCTAACACTGTAGCGTTCTTGTAATATACAAGTAGTTTTATTATTTATATTGCTCATTAACCCATAACATGTAAGTGTTTCACTGATTTTAGCTAGTTATCAGTGATCTTATATAGATGTTTTCTACCAAATTGAGTATAAAATCCTCTTTTTTAGAAATAATTTGCCACATATAGTAGCTTACATACTTAAGCTATTAAATAGAAGAGTAGGAGGTTATTTATGGGTATAACGGTATTATGCAAGCGTTTTCATCGTTGCTTGTAAAACTGTAGCTTTATTGTAATATCAAGTATGTTTTATCTCATATGATTATAAACCCATAAAAATGTAGTGTTTTCATGATATTAGTATTTAACGGTGATAATAGCTGTTTTCCTACAAAATTATGTATAAAATCCTCTTTTTAGAATAATTTGCACCTATAAGTAGGTTACAATATTAAGCTATAAATAGAAGAGTAGGAGGTTATTTAATTGTGATATAAACGGTAGATTGCAAGCGTTTTTTTCTAGTTTCTTTAAACTGTTAGCGTTTATTGTATATATACAAGTAGTTTTACTTATCATATTGCTATAAACCCATAAAATGTAGTGTTTTCAATGATATTAGCTATTTATCGGTGATAAATAGCTGTTTTCCTACAAATTGAAATATCCAATCCTTTTTTTAGAATAATTTGCCTCTATAAGTAGCTTACACTACATTATCCTAATAAATATGTGAGTAAGAGGTTATTTATTGTGATATAACGGTATATTGCAAGCGTTTTTCATAGTTTCTTGTAAACTGTAGCGTTATTGTATATATACAAGTAGTTTTACTTATCATATTGCTATAAACCCATAAAATGTAGTGTTTTCAATTATATTAGCTATTTATCAGTGATATATAGCTGTTCTCCTACAAATTGAAGTATACAAACCTTTTTTTAGAATAATTTGCACCTATAAGTAGCTTACATTACATTAAGCTAATAAATAGAAGAGTAAGAGGTTATTTATTGACATATAAAGGTATATTGCCTTCGTTTTTCATAGTTTCTTCTAAACTGTAGCGTTATTGTAAATATACAAGTAGTTTTACTTATTATATTGCTATAAACCCATAAAATGTAGTGTTTTCAATGATATTAGCTATTTATCGGTGATATATAGCTGTTTTCCTACAAATTGAAGTATAAAATGCTCTTTTTAGAATAATTTGCACCTATAAGTAGCTTACATTACATTAAGCTATTAAATAGAAGAGTAAGAGGTTATTTATTGTGATATAACGTTTTTTCAAACGTTTTTCATAGTTTCTTGTAAACTGTAGCGTTATTGTATATATACAAGTAGTTTTACTTATTATATTGTTATAAACCCATAAAATGTAGTGTTTTCAATGATTTTAGCTAGTTATCAGTGATATATAGCTGTTTTCCTACAAATTGAAGTATAAAATCCTTTTTTTAGAATAATTTGCAAATATAAGTAGCTTACATTACATTAAGCTATTAAATAGAAGAGTAAGAGGTTATTTATTGTGATATAACGGTATATTGCAAGCGTTTTTCATAGTTTCTTGTAAACTGTAGCGTTATTGTATATATACAAGTAGTTTTACTTATCATATTGCTATAAACCCATAAAATGTAGTGTTTTCAATGATATTAGCTATTTATCAGTGATATATAGCTGTTCTCCTACAAATTGAAGTATACAAACCTTTTTTTAGAATAATTTGCACCTATAAGTAGCTTACATTACATTAAGCTAATAAATAGAAGAGTAAGAGGTTATTTATTGACATATAAAGGTATAATGCCTGCGTTTTTCATAGTTTCTTCTAAACTGTAGCGTTAGTGTATATATACAAGTAATTTTACTGATTATATTGCTATAAACCCATAAAATATAGTGTTTTCAATGATATTAGCTATTTATCGGTGATATATAGCTGTTTTCCTACAAATTGAAGTATAAAATGCTCCTTTTAGAATAATTTGCACCTATAAGTAGCTTACATTACATTAAGCTAATAAATAGAAGAGTAAGAGGAAATTTATTGTGATATAACGGTATACTCCAAGCGTTTTTCATATTTTCTTGTAAACTGTAGCGTTATTGTATATATACAAGTAGTTTTACTTATCATATTGCTATAAACCCTTAAAATGTAGTGTTTTCAATGATGTTAGCTATTTATCGGTGATATATAGCTGTTTTCCTACAAATTGAAGTATAAAATCCTCTTTTTAGAATAATTTGCACCTATAACGTTAGTCTTACTACTTATG
>JACEEZ010024276.1:0-21249 GCA_016584305.1 Chionoecetes opilio
TTAAATTAGCTACTTAAAATATTAGTACTTAAACCAAAATATATCGGAAGAAAATTAGAAAACACTATTTATGAAAAAAACAAAAAAGTCGGCTTTGAGAACCTGTACAGGCTTACCTATGCAGAATAAGACACTTTTTTTTGTTATTTTGAAGTAAACATACAAGCTTCGAATTTTGAATAAATTATTTTTTTGTCGCGAGTGAATTTCAAGGTCATAGGTCAAGGTCAAAGTTCAAATTTTGTGCCCTTTTTTCAGTTATTGATGTAAGTTAATTCTGTAAACCTAGAATGATTCAGAGACTCATACTGAGTAAAAAAGATATTAAAAACCATCTCTCTAAGTTTATAAATAAAGATTTTAGGGACATTTGAAGTTTGATCTTTTAGGTCATTTTTGAGGTCATGCCAAAATTTTGATGACCTCTTACAGGAGACCCGTTGACCCTAGAGTATTCAAATTTTGCACAAGGCATATGGCAGCAACACTCATAACATGTGCCAAATTTAAGCAAAATCGGAGTTGGTGAGGTGTTAATTTGTCATTTTGGTGGGCCACCTGTCCTGGAATGCCCCCCGTTGTCAAAAAGTCCGAGAAAGAAGAAGAGGCGCCACAAAGAAGGGACACAGAAGGAGCGATGCCTCAAAAACATGGGTGAATGCAGACCAGAATCGCGCAACAGGAAAAAAAAACTGACTTGGCGCTTCCGAACAGTAACGTAAACACAAGTGACGGCGAGGAGACAGAGGACATTTTACCGAGTCCAGAGGGAGAGAAGGAACATAACAATCTCTCTACTGTTGTTTCTAAGAGGATAATGACAGCTGGTATTCAGGATAAAGCTAACAAGCGTGTAGGAATTCCAGAGATAATTCATAAATCCTTCAGCTCAAATATTAATGCCACAGAGGATAATAGCGACCCCATGCAAAGTAATGTCTCGGGTAATGCTGTAAATAGTAATAGCTCTTTAAACCAAAGTGCTCAGACCTCCCTTCATATTACTGAGACAAGAAGTTCCTTTCATATTACTGAAGAGAGAACCAATAGACGTCCAAAACACAGAATTAAGGATGGAAACGAGGAGAGAAAAACTAATAAAGACGTGGGAAGGATTGATAAAGGAAGCCGTAAAGAGAAAAACATCAAACCAACGGGCCATAGAAGCACTCAACGCATCACAGAGGGACAGCAAAATGTAACACTTAGAAGCAGGTTGAGGAAACGCGTGGACAAAAGTGTTGGAAAGAGAAACCCGAGAAGAGCAGTGAGAAGTAACAGTGATACAGAGGCACATGAGGCCCCGGGAGTGATAACAGATGTAGATAAGGAGGACTTGGTAAGGATGGCAGAGGAGATAACGTGTGAAGAACTTAAGCTTGGGAGAGATAGAAGGATTAGAAGAACGTCAGAGGAAAATTAACATGTGAAGAACTTAGACATGGGAGAGATAGAAGGATTAGAAGAACGTCAGAGGAAATAACATGTGAAGAACTTAGACGTGGGAGAGATAAAGGATTAGAAGAACGTCAGAGAAATAAAATGTGAAGAACTTAGACGTGGGAGAGATAGAAGGAATGAAGGAACGTCAGAGGAAATAACATGTGAAGAACTTAGACATGGGAGAGATAGAAGGAATGAAGGAACGTCAGAGGAAATAACGTGTGAAGAACTTAGACATGGGAGAGATAGAAGGAATGAAGGAACGTCAGAGGAATAACGTTTTACAGTACTTAAGCTTGGAGATATAGAAGGCATGTAAATCCCAGTCCAAGCAATGCAATCCGCGGGCAGGTGATGAAGGAATTGAGGATTTAGGATGATGCCAGAAGAGATTACACAATTGAAGACACTCGCCATTTTAGACTTAAGAAAACTATACTATTTGAAGACACACAATCCCAGGTGTTGATGGGGCGTCTGTTCCGTTATGAGTACTAGTGTCTAATTGTGTGAAATATATAGCGGACGTGGCTGTGTTGAGCTGTGTGTAAATCCGACGTTGATAGATTGATCATTGAGTGTGTAGTCAATACTTGAGGCAGGGGCCGTGCTCACAGAGTGTGAGTCGTTTGTCGAGATGGGTGATGATATTGTTTTCAAGTAATCCCAGAGACACTAGTCAAGTGCTTAAGGGAGGACTTACACCTTCTGTACACACACACACAACCTACCACCTCAACCCACTCACCAACCACCTCACCCACCCACCCCACCAGCCTCACCCACTCCACCACCACCTCACCCACGCACCAACCACCTCACTTACCACCCACCAACCCTCCTCACCCCCCACCCACCAGCCTCCCCCCCACCAACCAGCCTCACCCACCCAACCAACCAGCTTCAACCCCCCACCCACCTAACCTCACTCACTCCACCAACCAAGCCTCACTCCCCCACCCACCAGCCTCACCCACCCATCCCACCAGCCTCACCCACCCACCAATCCAGCCTCACCCCCACCCCCAACCAGCCTCACCCACCCCCCCACCTACCTCACTCACCCACCAACCCAGCCTCACCCAACCACCAACCGCCTCCACCACCCCCCACTAGCCTCACCCACAGCCTCACTCCACCCAACCCACCAGCCTCACCCACCCACCCACCGCCTCACCCACCCATCCACAGCCCACCACTCACCCACCAGCTTCCACCACCCACCACCAGCCTCCCCACCCCCCACCAGCCTCACCCACCCACCAACCAGCCTCACTCACCCCCAGCTCAGCCTCACCCACCCACCCACCTCCTCACCCACCCACCACCCATCCTCACCCACCCACCAACCATCCTCACCACCCCCCACCAGCCTCACCACCCCCAACCTACCTCACCACCCACCAACCAGCTCACGCCCCCACCCACCTGCCTCCCCGACCCACCCACCAGCCTCACCCAACCCCCCACCAAGCCTCACCCACCCACCCACCACTCACCCACCAGCGCTCACCCACCCACCAACCTGCTTCACCCACCCACCAACCAGCCTCACCCCCCCACCAACCAGCCTCACTTCTCACCTCCAACCAGCCCTCACCCACCCACCAACCAGCCTCACCCACCCACCAACCAGCCTCACCCACCCACCACCTCCTCACCCACACCACCAACCAGACTCACACCACCCACCAACCAGCCTCACCCACCCTCCAACCAGCCTCACCCACCCAACCACCAGCTCACCCCCCTCCAACACAGCCTCACCCACCCACCCAGCCAGCCTCACCCACTGTCCACCACTACCCACAACAACACAGCGATGAAACGGAGGGAAGCTGTTGGGGTCGCCTTTGCGTCAACAGTCAGGAATGGGATAGTTGACGGTTGACCTACTCAAGACTCACGATGTTTCCTACACAGTCACGAAGGGGAATTGCCGATGACCTCGCCTTGACCCCCCAGCTCAGGTCGTAGTGGATTCTTTTTTTTTTGACGCAAGATACAGAATCCAATAGTTATTCCTGAACTGGCTCACTTTGATGGAACATTTACAGTCCTGGGAGTGAGAATACAGCCCATGTCAACATTCCATGATATAGTCTGTGTGACGTGAGTGTCGGGGATTTAGAAGACATTGATTGTCCTCTGCTTACTAGACTGACAGATCAGACTATCAGTGACACCAAAGAAGGTCATGAACTAGCTGAAATTCCTGATTGTTAAAGAGTCTTCACCGTTGAGAGTCGCAAGGAAAGTTTGAGATGCAAAACACTGACATTTTTTAAAGTTGGCGTCTGAAGATGGAATGTCCGACTCAAAAAAAGAAGTCGGGCCTCTTGACAGATGGAATGCGCTCAAAAAAAGAAGTCGGGGGGGGGGCCTCTGAAGATGGAAGCGGACTCAAAAAAAAGACGTCGGGGAAATTAAAGCAAAAAAGACCAAAAGTTGAGATACAAAACGCTGAAAATTACTAGAGGAAAGACGGTTTCTGAGATGGATCTGACTCAAACAAGAAAGTCTGGGAACTCAAAAAGAAAAGACCACCAAAGTTGAGTTTGAAAGTCGCTGAAAATTTTGAGGAAAAGACACCAGGTTCCGAAATTCGATCTTTGTTCTCACGAATTCACAACTCCGGAACAGATCTCACCAACCCCAAAAGCTTAAAAAAGGTCGTCACTTCTGCCTCAGGTCCCAAGAAAGGGTTGCAAGCCACCGTCACATCAGGAAATTTAACTTCATCTGCTGCAGCACAGGAGGAATATCGACTAATCAATGATGGTAAAGGGTAGTCAATCACCTTCCGAGTGAAAATACGCCTAGGAATCCTGGTTTTAGCGAAAAATCTGCTTGCATTCTCTCCGCTGGCAGAGTCTGGAGTGAGAGTGAAGCTATGAGAAATCCTGATGCGGGGACAGGAGTGTGGGCCTCCGTGTCATGACTCGGGTGTCTGTGAGTGCATCCAGGTAGGTGGTACGATGGGGGTGTTGCACAACCTCTGACTCAGTGCTAAAAGAAGATGCGGATTTGTACTTGGCGGACAAAACAACAGCCAATGCAAACGAATCATTGAAATGGCGTCTGAGATGGAGATGCAGATTCACAAAAAGAAGTTGGGTAAATCAAAAAAACAGAAAAAGACTGCCAAAGATGTGATACAACATGCCTGAAACTTTAGAGGAAAGAGACTGTTTTCTGAAAATGGAATGCAAGTTCTCAAAAGAAGTCTGGTAAATCAAAGACAAAAAAAGTCGCACCACAAGTTGAGTTGGAAAGCGCTGAAATTTTGAGAAAGACATCAGGTTCCGAAATTTGATCTTTTGGGTCTCACTAATCACAACATCCGACAGTCTCACCACCGCCAATAAGCTACCCTGGGGAGGAAATGTCAGTCCAGAGCAACAAGGGACAGAGAGAACACAACCCCAGGCCAAAGAAACACAACAATTTACTTGAGAGGAGAACTTCTTATAGCCTGTTGAAGGGAAGGCGGCTCGCGGCCGACGAACAACAACAACAACAACAACAGCAGCAGCAGCAACAACAACAACAACAACAACAACACAACAACAACAACAACAACAACAACAACACATACCAGGAGCCAGACATCCCCCCACGCCCTGTTTGTGTCAGGTCTCAAGGATCTATCCGACACCTTCCATGCAGGATTCGTCGCCCATTCTGACGCCAGCACTGAGGACCCAACACCCCAGGAAACAAAGCGAGGAATACCCACTGGTGCTTCTATTCCGCCACCCCGGAGATACGATGCAACCAAAAAACATGCGAGAGTTCCCTTCTATCCCTCCGCAGTGGTAATGAAGACCTGGCCCCTTCCATGGGAGCTGCAGGAACTCCCTTTTTGGAAGGCAGACCCAAAAGTGATACTCCGACGAAACCCATGAACACAAGATATGTTTGATGCATCGGTGAGGAAAACAAAGGGGGGGAAAAAAAAATCAAGGGGAAGAGAAGAAGGAATCAATGGACTCAAAACCCAAAGTGTCTCCAGCTGTACAGGTGAGGGATTGTAGACTCTATGCTGTGGGACTGGAAAGACTCTAATGCGACAAGACTAACCAGAACACTACTCAAACTATGATGAAAAATGACCTGGTTTGGGTGTTCGCATGAAGCAACAACATCATGGGCTTACAAGAACATTCGAAGCGGATATGACAAGCAATTCATATCAGTCCAAAACGGGAGTGATGTTGATGCTTCTGTCATAGATAGGACAGATGTATAATGCTTCCTGTCATAGATAGGACAGATGGTGATGCTTCGCATAGATAGGACAATGTTTTATGCTTCTGCCATAGATGATAGTGACAGATGTTGATGCTTCTGCCATGAATAGCAGATGTTGAATGCTTTCTGGCCCATAGATATGACAGATGTTGAATGCTTTCTGCCGATAGAGTAGAGACAGAATAAGAAGACCGATTAAGGGTACAGAAAATCCTATTAATCACCAGAACAATGCTACTGACTTGGCAGTATCGCCAGAAATAACACGCCAGTAGTTTGAGACACAAGTAACGACCGAGATTGTTCATAGTAGGAAATTGTGAAATTGGAAGCCCTTGTAGTAAAGGGGCAGACAATCCTATCCTTCACCACAATGATATCACAAATCCTGGCTTTGAAGCATCGCTGAAAGGGAGAAAAGATGAAAAAATGCGCCTGAGAGCACGATTCATCAAGAGCAGAAACAGATGATGCTTTGAAAATGATGACATACCTCTTAATGGACCTTTGCCCACAGAGTGGGCTCGCTTGGATAGACCTTGCTCGTCCCTCAGTGAATGAGAGAAAAGATTTATGAAAACAACTCATTATGGAGAAGAAAATGACACACCACTTCTCAAAAACCAAAAAATCTGATGCAGTTTGGGTAAATATATAGAACCCAGAAGAGAAATAGCATGCCAGTTATTCATTGTGAAGGCTTGTTTAAAAGACCTTCCACAATCCATCATCGGACACTGCTGATGTTACTGATGAGGATATTTATTGAAGAGTCAAAGACAGACACCCACAGATGGATTTAATTGACACGACGAAGTGGAAGTTGTGTGTGCGAGGTTCAGCAGGTTACAGTAGGTTAGAAGCCTGTAGTCTTCTTAATTACAGCTGAAGAGGAACACTGTGTGTCCAAAGAGGAAAGTACAAAGAGACAAAGAACGTTTATCTAAGGTTTGTCGCCTCTTGAGACTGGATCAAAGACTTGCCACTTCCATCAGGAAAGCAAAAACTCCGACATGGAAACAACATCATCAAGGCACGCTCATTCTGGCCATTCTGAACACCAGCATTGAGAAATTGACACAATGCACCGCTTCCTCACAACGAAACCTGATGCCGTCGGTAATATTAAACCCGAAGGAGAAATACCATGTCAGCGCCTCTTTAAACACTGGTTAAAAGACTTCCACTCAAGGAAAGCCAGACAGTCTGAAACCACATCATTCCCAAAGACCCCTATATCTGAATGAACCGGGATCATGCGGGAAAAACTCCAGTAGACAAAGAATGTGATGAAAGCGCAAGAGAAAAGAAAAGGCAGAGAAAAGAAAGGAGAAAAGCAGAGAGAAAGAAGAAGAGCAGAGCATTGAGAGTGTGAGTTCGAATGAGGAAGTGAGAGAGAAACAAGGAAGAAAGGGCATAGAACGAATGACGAACCAGCGGTGAGGAATATGGGAAGAGACGAGATGGTGTGAGTGAGGACTGTGGAGGCAAAGCCAGCAGCAGGGAAGCACAAGACCAAGCCACGCCAACCTCGTGAAACAGCTTGGGATTCGACCGCAAAAACCTAACCGTGATGACCAAAAATACCCAGAGACAACAGACTCCGACAGAACACGACACCACAGACCGGGCCAGAGACGCATAACGGAAGTGGGAAACGGAACGGAAAGGCAGCAGAAGCATAGACGGAACGTGATTTAGACGTCACATCGGATTGCACTTTAGCGTCACGGTCTGCGAACGAGGTGGAGTCCAACTGCAAGAACTAAAAATAACATTGTCAGAGCAAAAGCAGAACCGCTGATAATGGGATCAAGTGCAAGTGCAGTTCACCGCCGACTGACCCCATTCTGCGACCCGAATGGGGTCCACGCTGTCCACGCCTGTCCAACGGGTCAAGACGGGTCCATTGATTTACCTGATCCCGAGGCGAAGGTCGGGTGAGGTCCAGATGGGGTCGCCTCAACGCCGCACAAGAACCCGTCAAGAAGTACCAGAAAAAAACGAAAACGTTCATGGATAGTTTGATTCATAGAAGGAAGTAGTGGTTTTTTTCGATTTAAATATTTTTTTTGTTTTTGTGTTGGCGTTTTCGATTTTTTTTTTTTTTTAACCCCTTGAGATTGTTTTTTTGTTTTTTAGTGGGAGCGATTTTTTTTTTTTTTTTTTTTTTATATAATGTTTTTTTTTGTTTTTTTTATGCTGGAGCCTATAGCGCCTTAGGCTTATGGGCGTCGTGTTTAATGAGACTTATTAAATGTTATTGTTTGATAAAAAGAACATTGACATTATAAAGTGAACAGCCTCTCCTTTATAGAAACATAACATAAGAAACATCATAAAATAATGGAAGCTACAAGAAGGCCGCGGGAACCTACACGTGATAGTCCTGTTACTTAACACTACTAACAACCACCTTTCATCCCCATCCTTGAAATTATCCATCCTCTTTTAAAAGCTCCCTAATTGACGTCCGCACTAACTACCTGTCTACTGAGTCCATGTCACCAATTATTTTACCACCCTATTTTGTGCACCGTTTCCTCCCATTTCTTTTTTTAATCTACGCTTTGTCCAGCTTGAATCCGTGACTTGTCTTTTAACATAACATAAAAATGATACTACACGGGTGGTACAATAATGTGCCTTTTTATTGTGTATTCTAACAGATATAATGTTCCTAATGTTCCTAACGAGCTCAGGAACTGTGATTACTTCTGAGGTTATGAATCTAGGCATTATTAACCCCTTGAGATCCACAGAACATAATTTCCATTGAATTTGACTACCATAAGACATTTTTAAGTGAAATTTAAGCAATCTTTCATAGCTATTGGACCTTTTTAGTATCCTGTCCACTAACTAATTTGGTTTATTTAGTCCACTTTTGTAAGTTTCTGGCTACGACAACACAAATTTTTTCTGGACTGCGAAGGGGTTAATTATTTTTGTATTAATAGCATGTGAATTCCATTGTTTTTGTTTTTGGGAATAATGGAATTGATTGTGAGAACCTGAGAATTTTTAAGAAAGTCTTTTTTTTATAATATATTTTTTTTCTCATTACTCTTGTAAGTTACTGAAGGCAGAAAATATGCAGTCAAATTCATAATATGCGAAATATTGTGTGAATCTTTTGTTATTGTTATACTAGCTCATAAGAACTATTTTGTAATGTACTATATGATAACCTAAAGGATGAAGCAAATGTTAATAAATTGTTTTTATGTTTGTAATAAGGCACTTTTTGTTTTTAACTTACATACGTCTACAGAACTACCTCGTGTAAGAAGAAATAGGGAACAACTGTTCACAAATAGGGTGGTAAATGAGTGGCAATGGACCTCAGTAGACAGGTAAGTTAGTGCGGAGTCATTAGGGAAAGCTTTAACCCCTGAGACCCAGAACGTAATTTCCATTGTAATTTAGTTACTATTCTACAAATTTTAGTCAATATAACATATTTTATACGATATGTGACCTGTTTTAGTATCCTTGTCCGACTAACGACTTTTGGTATATTCAGTTACTTTTAATCATTTTTGGCTTACAACATACACATTTTTATAGCCAAAAGGAAAGATCTGGCTGAAGTGTTCAAAGGAGTCTGGATAAATTTCAGGATGGGTGGATGAAAGGTGGATTAGGTGTGTTAACTAACATGAACTACCTCGTGTAGGTCTCACGGGTCACGTGCCCCCTTGTAGCTTTCCTTATTTTCGTATGTGTCTTATGTTCTTACTTTGTGTGAGAGTACAAAAGTACCCGTAAGTAGGTAACAACAAGTAGATATATAAAGATAAGATATAGCTATCGTCACAACACTAACTCGCACTGCACTACTGGTCGCCAGGAGCCATATAATAAGGATTTTAGCATTACTACAGAACTTGTATGGCAACAATAGTGACAATATGGAATAAACACGTTTAAAAAACTAACTTAATTAAAAACACACAAAGTAATATTCCACTATTAAATAAAAACATGGGTACAAATAAACTAATGCATAACAGGGGTGCTTGTGGGCCTTCGGACCCACGTAGTGATGTTTGTAGTAGTATAGTATTAGGTGAGAACAACTGTGATTGCAAACTCCATCGTGTTTGTTGTTGCCTGTCGTTCGTCACTGGCCAACAGTGCCTCGGGTAGACCACGTTCCGTGTGAGTCCACCCTTTTGGTGTTCCGTGTGATTCCAACACACACACGCACACAAACGTCCATGAGTCCTACTGAAGTGGTGGAATGCCTCGCAAGACTTTACCGCAGAGTTTTTTCCTGTAATCTAATACTCCTAAGTGTTTTTTAGCCCAAACCCCCCTTCAAATGTATCCATCGACTGGAACCAAAGCCCCGCTTACCACCTCGATTTATTTGCGATTTTTTGAGCCTACTCTCAAAATTGCATTTACGTTTCGACTACTCAAAAAGACAGACAGACAGACAGACAGACACACACAACAACGCACACACAGACCACACGGCTACTCCATAGTATATTAATAAAGAACAAATAGCGCCCTATAAAACGATCGCGCCGTAGTATACAGTTGGAGGAGTAAATGGCTTCACGAGGCCTTCAACTTTCACTGATGGCGTACTATCTAATGTCCAGACCCTCAGTTTGTTTACAAGCATTACGTCAGATGTGGTGTTTTTTGGAGACATGGAACTGCTGGCTCATGGACCTCAAGAGTAATTATAGCCTCTCCCTGTTAACCCCCGTGGGAATAATATCAGATTGTTAGACTCTCAAATACCTGAAATGGAGTGTTTCAGGGAATATAGAGTTACGTTGTCCATGAGGACTGGTGCCTGACGGAGAGGCTGACATAAATAGTATTTGCGATGTCATCCAGTCACTCGCCACTGCACTAATGTCGCCAGGCAAATATATTAAAATTTAGCATTCACTACAGACTTTTTATGGTAATTATGAGGAGCAGTTTTTCAACGTTCGTTTTCAGAGACACCAACTACTTTTTCTTGGCCTACATAGGTTCTTTTGTCTAAATGGTGCTAGTTTTATTTTGCGCAAACCACAAAAAAAAAAAAAACGAAAAAAAAAAAAAAAAAGTAAAAAAAAATGACACCTAACCTAACCTTATATGTTTTAAATGAAACTAACCTAACCTGAGTGTTCTTGGGGGGGCTGAGTGTTCATTATGCCAAAAATTTTTATTCGTCAACAATCATCCTATTTGCTTTTATAAGACAAAAATATGCCCACAAGCGAACTTCTATTTGATGTAACCTTCTTATTTTAGGGTCCTAGGAGTGTCATCTTGGTGTCATTGGACAGTTTGTTTCAAGACCTTCCCACTGATCCCTCTTGCATAGCATTTACAACTTTGATATTTTTTTGCCACATAGCTACTATGGTGCTAGTTTTATTTTTGGCGCAAACCCAGACTCCTCCACCTCACTGTCATTGTCCACAGGACCGCGTGAAGTCGCCCGCTGGAGAAAAACAATCCACCTTTAGGGATCTCAAACTCAGGTGTGAGGTGAGGCAGTGCGTGTCACTCAATCCCAGACAAAAACCTGAGCTGGGAGAGGAAAGGATGTGAGCAGATAGGAGGCCAAGGCCAAGATTCTATGAGTAAGCAAATGGAGTATGGTGGTGAGGGTATGCTTCTGATGTGAGCAAATAGAGGGTCAGCAAGATTCTATTAGTAACAAACTGAGTATGATGTGATGGTAATGCCTTCTAGATGGGGAGCAGATAGAGGCCGCAAGATCTATGAGTAAACAAATGAGTATGGTGTGATGGTATGCCTTCTTAGATGTGAGCAGATAGAAGGCCAGGCAAGATTCTATGAGTAAGCAATGAGTATGATGTATGTTAATGCCTTCTATATGGGAGCAGATAAGGCCAGCAAGATTCTATGAGTAACAAATGATATGGAAGGAGGGGCGATGTTGGGGGATTTTGGTATGCTTCTTGAGGTGAGCAGAATAGAGCAGGCAAGATTCTATGAGTAACAAATGAGTAGTATTATGTGATGGGTAATGCTTCTGCGTATGGGAGCAGATAGGGCAAGCAAAGATTCTATGAGTACAAATGGTATGAATGTGAGTTATGCCTTCTAGATGGGAGCAGATAGAGGCCAGGAGCAAGATTCTTGATACCACATAGTAGGGGAGAGGCGGGGGGGGCAGGTTGCAGAGAGGGTAGTTGCATCTTGCCTCTAACCGCATGTTATCAGCACGTAACATCGTCTTAATACTACTCACTACTACTACTTACTACTACTATAAACTAATACTACTACAACTACAACAATAATAATAATAAAAAAAGTTAATGCGCATTTGTGCTAATGCAATGCATTACGCTATGCAATTAGTTAATGCTATTCAATTTTGTACGCACTATCATGCAATAAAAGCTATATTGTATTGCTATAGTCTATTTTTATTTATTATGGTAAAAATGTCAGTAAAGGAAGCCACGCCCCCTTCCCCTGCCTTCTAATTCTATGATTCCCTACGGGGCAGCTAATTGGTGCATTCCTCGTATCTATCACTACCAATCACAGTATCTTCAACTACTTAACAGCGGCGTGACCACTGGACAAGCAATCTTCACTACAGAGGTGACAAAATCAGAAATCCCTCTGTAGTGAAAATGTGTTCCTATCCATTGGTCACGCCGCTGTTAAGTAGTGCAGATATGTGATTGGGGAGTGATGATACGAGGAATGTCACCAATCAGCTGCTCTCGTGGAATAGAAGGGGAGGCCAGGGGGCGTGGCTTTTCTAGGAAAAATGTGCGTCCGGATCGCTTCCGTTTTGCCTTTGTTGACACAGGGGTTGTGTGCTCTACCTCGTGGACCATTACTGCATTTTGACGCATAATAAAAAAATAGAGCTAGTTGTTGCTAGAATTTGCAGGTTGAACTGTGGAAATGACATATATATTACATGGATAAGTATATTTTTATGTGAAAATAATACTAAGCGCCACATCCCAGCACCACATCTGGGCTATGCGGGCCTGTGTCCGGCTTGTGCCGGGTACGTATCGGCACCGGCGGCAGGGCGACTGGTTTTGGCATCGGATGAGCGTGTCGGCCCTGCCGAGCGGGAACTGTAATATCGGGCAATTTATTGATAAATTCGAACAGGCCCAACACAGTCTTCCACCTTCCTTGACTCGGCCCAAGGATAATATATTAAGTGGATGTTGACATGAATGGCCGGGCCGAATGATTTAAGTAGGGTGGGCAAAGCTCGTTAAGGTAATTGTTGATAGTAGGTGGCTGAATCGTACCAGGCAGTCAGATGTTGGCCACTCGCGCCCGTTGTCTCGTTAGCCCATATTCAAAATATTTACCGTGGAATTGAACGGCCGCGGCGTACATTTACTGCTTTCACAGGCCTCTCAGGCTGAGGATCGAACCCCCCCCCCTTCATCTACTCCACAAGCCTTATAAAGGTTACGTAGGAAAGGGTGGGTGACAACTTAGAGATGAGAAATGCCTCAAATATCAGACAAGAGTTATAAACAACAAGCCTCAGGCTAGAGTGAACGGAACGCGCTTGCTATTTTGTTGTGGTTTTCACAGTTTACTTAGTACATGGGTAAAATTCAGAGTCCTTTCCCGCCTTATTATTGGCTTTTTTTTTCCTTCAGACCTTACAGATCATTTCAGATACCTCCAACCGTAATCAATAAAGTGTGGTGAGATGCCCACCTTCACCCCCTGCCCCCCCTAAATGACCCCATCCTCTGGATCCCAAAATAATATTACTACTCTAACCTCACTCATAACTAAAAACTTACCAATAACCTCCTCGCGAGACTTATTGCAGGAAACTAGGATTGTTAACCAGGTTAAGGTTAGGTTTATATGTGAAGGTAAGGTTATTAATACATTTTTTTGGGTCCTTCTAGGAGGCTATTAGGTGAGGTTAGGCTTGGTTTAGTGAGGTTAGGCTAGGTTATAGTGAGGGTTAGATAGCCATATTTACCATCGTATATTTTTGAGGGGTTTCAGGGGGAGTCTTTTAGGGGGGAGGGAGGGTGAAGGGCAGCTCTCCCCCACTTTATAATTACGTGTTTTTAGAGATATCACATTGATCTGTAAGGTCTGGAGGAAAACCCCCCGCTAATAAGGGCTGGAAAGGACTCTAGAATTGGTACTGCGTCAGGGAGTTTAAATAATAAAGGCTTGTAACGTGGAGAAGATGTTTACTTGGGTGATTTGGGTTTTTACTGTAATGCAGTTTTAAGCATTACCATCACGATTAGACCCGTCCTTCAAGTTATAGAACTGACAATTTACAGCACTTCTAATCCCTATAACCCGACGGAAATGAGATGATAACACATGGGGGGTCGGGAGGGGCGAAATCCCCCCCTCCTCCCAGCCCAGGTATAATAGGGTAAGTAATCAGTGCCCAGGCTAGATTAGTTAAACTAGTGGGGGTGGGGGTCTGGATGGGGGGCGGCAGCCCCCCAGTGATGTCAGGATAATTTTGGTCAATAGAGATATTGTACTCAACTGCAGTTCTTTTACTGTAGATTGTGATGATGGGTTGTCTGATTGTGCCTTTGGTACAGCATACTGACCCTACTATATAACCTGGGCTGTATATTTAAGATAACATGACTGGTCCTGGATTCAAGTATTTTTGCCCCTTTCTTACTGTTTCTATAGGTGAGAACGAGTGTGAAAGTAACAATGAATGTGTGTGCCAAACAAATTTTTTCTTAGACTAGGTTAGTTAAGGGCAAAGACTATGTTAGCGTTTACTTTAAGGGCAAGGCTAGTTATTTTTCATGGTTTGAATAGGTAATTATTTGATACTTTTACCAAATGTAGTGTTTTTTCCAGTCAAAACGTCTAAAAAAAAATGTTTGTATTTTTAGATATGTTGTCAGCAACTTTTAACTGTCATCTTCCATTTAAGCAGCAACCCTGCCTCGGTTCTACTGCAGTTTAATACATTACACGGCACGTAGTTTATACCGTCCTTCAACTTGATAAATCTCACCATTAGCAGCATTTCTAAAGATATTTTGTACTTTCAACATTAATTGAGTATTGGATAAATGTTCTAATTCCTATGTAATCTGATGTGTTAGAATGATTGTCTTTTCAAATTGTCGAAAGGCCTCATTTGCAGTTATCTCCCCCCAATTACTCTTGCTTCAGGTTAGGCTACCACCCAATGTCCTGGTTACGTTAGTGGGTAATATTTTACACACTCTGTGCCTGAATCTCAATCTAGGTAAAATTTCTTCGTAATGGAATTTGGTAGAGAGTAAATTTTAAGTTTATGTGACACCCCCGAAGAGTCGAAATAGGTGTAGGAAAAAAAATGATAATGTCGTACATGACCAAAGTTAAGGATACTATAGGATTACTAAATACGTTTCTCCGCTCATTTCACAGGATTTTGTACAATGCAACTAGTTTTTAAGTAATCATTAAATAGTTTTAGACAGCTTTTCATCCTTATGATTTGCACCAAAATTCTTTGTATTATGGTCTATTATATAGTACTTATTGTATTGTGGTCAGTGGCGTACCCAGAAACATTGAAAGGGGGGGGGGGGCAAAATATATATATATAATATATATATATATATATATATATATATATATTATTATATATATATAGTTATCTTATATATATATATATATATATATGTATATTATATATCATATATATTAGTTATATTATACAGGAGATCCCTCGTTTTAACGGCCCCCCCCCCCATTTAAAACAACGGCAGCCTCAAAACAACGGCACTAATCGACCCAGGCTTTTTTTTTTTTTTTTTTTTTGTTTTTTTTTTTTTTCCCTGATAAACTCTGGAACTCCTCTTTCTGTTTCTATTTTCCACTTTCCTATGTAATTACATCTTTTCAAAATAAGAGTACAAGACACCTCCGACTAATTGGCTTCCACCCTCTTTTTTTATTTGTATTCTCTTACTGTCTTCTTTATAGGGACTGGCAACTAAGCGCGCTTTGGGTGTATACCCCATGTTTTTTTGTGCCCTTGGCCAGTTCCTTGTGATGGGGGAAAAAAAAAAAAATAAAAAAGGGATTTTGGGCTGATTCCATACGAGTAACTTGCAAAAACCGGCCAATGAAAGTTTTTAATCCGTCATCAGCGCTCCCCCCCGTGGGTGCCGGATAAACCAGGTTCTCCTGGTAATATACTGTTATGTATATATATAATATATATAGTATATATATATATATATATATATTATTATATATATATATAGTATATATATATATATATATATATATATATATATCTAGAGTATATTTAATATATGATATATACAAATAATAAAAATCTTAAAATAAAAATATATAAAATCTAAAAATATGAAAAAAAATATATATATATATATAAAATAAAAGATAAATTATATATATATATAATATATATCTATATATATAATATATATAATTATTATATAGATATATATATATATATATATAGAAAGAGGATATAATATATATTATATATTATAATAGATATATATATATTATATATATATATATACTATATATATATCTATAATATATATATATATATAATTATATTTTAATTTATTTATATATTTGAGATTTGTTGATTTTTTATTTTTTTTATTATGTGATTTTTTATTTTTTTTTATTTTTATATATATATAAAAAAAAACAATTCTTCATATTTTTATATTTTTATATTTTTATACATTTTTTTATTTTAAGATTTTTTATTATTTTTTGAATGCATATATAATGGGCATATAAATTAGACATTTATTTAAAAAAAAAATATTTGGTTTTCTTTGGGGGGGGTTTCTATGTTTTTTGATTTTTTTCTTCGTTTTTCATACTTTTTTTATTTTTTTTATTTTTTTTATTTATATTATATTTTTTTATATTTTTTTGTTTTTTATCTTTTTTAAAATTTATATATATATATATATATAATATTATATATATATATATATATATATATATATATATAATATCTATCTATATATATTGATATATATATATATATTATTATATATATATTATATATATATATATTTATATATATATAATTGGTGCTATCTAATATTTATTGTATCTTTTTTTCTTTGTAAAGGGGGGGAGGGGGGCCTAATGCGCATGGACTCCCCCTCGGTACGGCCACTGATTGTGGTTTTATATTGTATTGTAAGGTGTAATTGAGGGATTGCAGTTGATAAAATCTCTTTTTGTGAAATTATTGGCCGATAGACAAAATAAGATATCTGCACAGAGTTTATGACCACTTACATGACCGGTGCATCGGATCATGAAAATCTAATCTAGTGTTTTTCTTTTTCAGAGCAACTTGTTGATCAAGCCGTTTAGGTGGTGAAGAAGGCATCCACATGTGAGCATGGCACATAATGGTCCTTTATCCCAAGATGTTTGTATCTTTTAATGAAACAGAAGAGGACACCAGTGGCCTGCTGTACAGACCTGTACACGCATACTGGCCCTGCACATCTGACATATGGTGGTTAATTCTATTTTTCACACGATTTGCTATGGGTTGACGACTTTAACACCTCTGGTCGTATATGTTTCATTGGTTTTCTGTAAACCTATAATTTTCTGGGAATACAATTTCGGTATTCTTTGTCCTTAACTTAACCTAACCTAACCTAATTTACAGAGATTTTTATAGACTTTTCAGGCTACATTTTCCTTCTTCCTTCTGTTTAAACGTCGATTTTCCCATATGTCTTATGAAGTTAGACGATCGAGGATACTTATCCAATTTTAATTCTCGGCGTTCATCATTTAGATTTGCAGCATCTCAATATTCTTGACTTGTCCATATAGTACCATAGTACATACTAGTGCGTGAGCAGGAGACAGCCTCCCATAAAGAGGTCCGTCAGAGTCTTCCTCCCTGTTATAACTATAGCGTTATGGGTAACATTGCACATATATATATATATAGTATATATATATATATATATATATATATATATATAATAATATATTTATATTATATAATATTTTTTTTTTTTACATCTGTGCCTATAGCACATGTAGGCAGTGGTGACCCAGGGCTCGGATGGTAGGACTTGGAGGTTCACTTGATGGCTCTGATGTTGGTCCTCGCCCGTGGTGGCGCAGGCAGAAGTCCTTATAGTGACGCCTGTGAGTACGAGGCTGCATGCCGCCCCCCTGTGGCCCTCCGATGCACTCGCAGTCGAAGGTAGAGTTGATGGGTAACATGTGGGTGTTCTTAGGCACTCGACGTTGCAGAAAGGTTTTGGGTTTCTCGTCGGGGATCGAAACTCGGGTTAACCGAAGTCGAAACCGAACCGCCAGTGCGGAAACGCTAACCACTCCGCTACCTTCTCCGCCAGTAATATATACTATATATATATATATATATAAATAATATATATATATAGTATATATATATTATATAATATACTATATCTACGTAGACTATATATATATATATATATATATATCGGCATCGTTCCTTTATTTATCTATTTTGAATTATTAATTATTCATTCATGTATTTGTTTATATATTTGTTATTTGTCTGTTCATTACATAGAATTTTCCCACATTTGTCTGGACTTTTTTTCCACTTTTGTAACAATACAGTGATTATATTCTTATGAAAATTATATTTATTTACACAATTATTGTTGTTTCATTTGCAGTAATTTATTCTTGTAGCAGCCTGATGGTGTATTAGGGCACACAAGATTGTGAATTGATTGCATGACGAGCCCGTGCCAGACTGCCATCACCACAGGCAAACTAAGTATACGGGCAGCCGAGACGGAGGGATTATGGGCATGATTGAAGTAATAGTGAATAATTTTTATTCTTTGTTGCACTATATTGGTCTCAGATTGGCTCATACTGTACGAGTTGAGACCCTATCAATCCTGCACAGGTTATTCCATTCACAAACCTGTGTTCATTTTAAAAGTGGGGCGTGTAGCGCGCCGACCTAGCTGCCCTGCCCGGATAGCTACCCTGCCCACGACTATACGCACAACACGCTGCAGATGACGTCACACAGAAAACATTGGCCACGGCCTCCATGACCGCAGAACATATCATCAGTTCGCTTATTAACCTAAATAAGTCTACAAAACTTAACCCAAACCTATCTTAAACCTAACCAACCTAAATCAATCTAAACAAGCCCTAACTTAACCTAATCAAACTTAAGTATAACCTATATACTGTTCTATTATCATATCAAATAAATGGCGTAAATTTTGTTTAAGTTAAGGTTTGGTTTGGTTTGATTTAGGTTTGGTTGGGAAATTTTGGATAGGTTTGGAGTTCATTTTGGTAGACATATATATAATATTTAGGTAAATAAGCGAATCTGACGATAATGTTCTGGTCCCAGGATGCTGGCAATGTATTTGCCTGTGTGCCGTGCATCTGCCGTAGACGTGCCAGTCGTTGGCAGGGTAGCTATCCGGGCGGGGTAGCTAATCAGGCGTGCTACACCGTCATTAGGGAACGGTAAATAGCGATGCACATGCTTTGTCGGCCTGCTTGTTGCACTATCATCTTGCTATATTGGCCCACTTTGTGGCACTATTCAAATGCTAAGTCGGCCTGCTTGTGGCAGTATTCAAATGCTAAGTCGCCTGCTTGTGGCACTATTTGGATGCTAATCGCCCCTGCTTGTGGCACGATTCGGTTTGCTCTGTTATGGGGCCTCCTCTTATGGCACTATTTTGGATGCTACATCGGCCTGCTTGTGGTACGATAACAGTTGCTGTGTTGGCCCGCCTGATTTAAGGATGCTGGATTCGCTCTCGTCCCGTTTGTGGCTCAGTATGCAATATGTTTTGTTTGTTACGGAATTTTGCCGCACACAGATCTGACACAGAAACGTGAACGTTAACCGAGCACAGGCCCGGGGTGCAACCTGAACGCCACGTTGTCCGATCCGCATGTCCAGGGCGATAATTCATTAAGGTTTGCCGGACTCAATGCCAATATGTCGTTTTTTGTTGATTTACCCGACACTGATTTGTGATTGTGCCGCCCGTATTACATGTTTGCTGGGAGTCGTGTATCCCATAAAATAAAAAAATTAGACCTCTTGATACTTTTTGTTATTACTGATTAGAGTAAAATTTGTCTGGTCCATGAGTAATTTTTGGTATATACTTTTATCATGGTATAATTTCTTTTTATGGCATTTTTTGTGGACACGTAAATATCTATCTCTATCTATTATTAAATCAAGCAAATACAAGTAGGTAACATATTGGAGATACTATGTATGAGTAACAGTCCTCGATTTTCCTAAGCATTGCAGGACCCTTTCCAATGAAGTAATTTACCATAGGTTGTCTTCAGGCGGCGTTCGCCGGGTGTCTTCACATGAACTTTTATGATCTTGGTGGGTGGCGCCTCAGATCCTCCCAGACCTCTGTGGGGTTGCGGGTTGTTGCGGGATGGGGAACACCAGACATCTGAGGGAAGTATTAAGAAATCATAAGAAAATAAGGAAGCTACAAGAGGCCGCGAGACCATACCCGTGTAGTTCGCTGTTACTTAACCCCTTCACGTCGATCCAGAATCTTTCCTTTGCTATATAAAATTTGGTATGTTTTAGCCGATAAAATTTACGAAGTCACTATATAACACAAATTAGTTAGTGACCTGGATAACTAAACAGGTTGCATGTATTAAATGTTGCTTATATTTACCTACAAATCGCTAAAGTACCAAATTACAATGGAACTTCCGTTCCTGGGCCTCAAGGGGATAAATACGAACTACATCCACCTTTCTTCTTCCCCATCATGAATTCCCCTCATTATAACTATCATAGTCCTTGATTCATGTATGTGAGAGGAAATACATACAAGAGGACGAGATGAGGATAATAGACGTAAGCCCTGTGGCCTGTGGAAAAGAATGCCAAAGTATACAGAAGTGAAGAGATACTACCCTTCACTTTTTACGTTTCAAGTGGGCTCCCTTCATTTTTTGCCTTCATAATATAAGTTTGACTGCAATAGCGGGATGCCCTAAACCGAAATGGTATTATTCCAGATGACACTCGAACACACTTTGTGGACGTATTTTTTTTTTCTGTAAGTTTTTATGTATCTTGAATAATCTGTTACCGTTTTCTGTCGCAATTTGTTTTTTTAGTTTTTGTGTTTTTGTAAAGGTTAGGTGGTTCTTTCAGTTAGGTAAAGGTTAGGTTGTTTCTTTCAGTTAGGTAAAGGTTAGGTTAGGTTAGGTTATGTTAGTTTGGTTAGGTATAGGTTTAGGTGTAGTTTAGGTTTACTTAGGTTAGGTTAGGTATATATTGTTCGGTTGGTTTATAAAAATAAAAAAAAAAATCAAAAAAATAAATAATTCAAAATTTGGCGAACAGCCACGGTTAGCAGATTAATTCAAAACACATCAAAACTCACCGAAAAAAATCTGTTCGTTCACACACGGAAGTTCGGTGTTCATCTGGAAATTTTACCCTAAAAGTTACCAGGATATTAATCAGTTCTTGCCCGCATAAATGAATCCCTGCTGCTG
>JACEEZ010024278.1:0-20000 GCA_016584305.1 Chionoecetes opilio
AAAATTAAAATGGGTTTTTGAAAAAAAGTCTCAAGAAAATTATCCAAATTAAAGGAAATTTTTTTAAAATTTCTTTTTTGTTTGTTTTAAAAAAATTTAATTTTTTTTTTTTTTATCCCTTTTGAGACTCTTAGTAGGATATTTCTAAATAAAAATTGGACTCTTGCAAAAATGTAGCGTCAGCGCTTCGCCCTAAGCCGCCGTTTGGGACGCGTCTTAGATTTTCCTCAAACCCTTTTAGGACGCAGGGTTGGGACGAATCCTAGGACGAATCCTAAATCTTTTAAGTAGGGGCCCAGAGCCGTCCCTTGAGAACTTCTGGGGGTTAAGGAAGGGGAGAGACCCTGGAGATAGAGGGCGCACAGTAGGTTTAACATAGGCAGATGATGGCGCAAAGTAGCGTTTAACTAGGGCCTAGTAAGGGGGTACCCTGTTTATCAAGAGATCCTACTCTAACTAAACACAAATCGCTTTAAAAAAATTTCCCGGGAAGGGGAAAAAGAAAAGAAGCGATCGGGTTACAAGAGGAAAAGGGGGGAGGAGGCCGTAAAAAAAACACTAAGGTCTCCCGCCCCCCATAAACAACTTTTATATATCCAAAATAATGTTTTGCGACGGAACTCAGAGAATTTTCCCCGAATCAAATTAGGTAGGTAAACAGAAACCCATCCAATGTTTGGGGAAATTTTCGGCCCAGGTAAAAAATACCGATGAGCCCTTCCTTCTCTTTGCAGGATGTGCTTTTTTTTCGTAGGATTTTCTTTTTCATGACTAGTAGGTATAGTAAGTGTTTTATTTTGTATAGGTAATGTAAAAACACGTTTTCTAAGTAATATTTTTGTAAAAAATTTAGCTTTAGATAGAAACTATTATATTTTTAGTATATTTTTCACAGTATAAATTTTTAATTTAATATAATATCTAAAATTTTTTTAAAATATATTATTATTTTTAAGATTTTTATTTTTTTTTTGTAAAATTTTATTTTTAGTTTCTTTATAATAGTTATCAACCAAAAAAATTTATATTGAAAAAAAATAAAATAGATATAATTTTAAATTTGTTATAAACATTACTATAAAAAACTATCAAATAAATTTTTGGCAGCTTTCGTCAATAATGGAAGCTTTTAGGGGTTGGTTTGGTGATGGTAATTGTTTGATTTAAGTCTAAAAGGGGAGGGCCAGACATCAAGGTCAATGGCACTAAGCAAAACATTAAAGGGGAGGGGGGAAAAAATAATAGTGAAACGATAGGAAAGGGGAAAAAAACGGAAAAGTTACAGCAGGATGGTTAGATCAGATGTAGGATTTGGTTTGTTTGGAGGAAGGTTAAAAATTTTTCCCGGGGGAAAAGGGGGGGGATTTTCCCAGAGAAGTCCCCAAAAACAGGGAGGACAAAAGAGGAAGGAATGGAACGGCGGGGTGGTGAGATGGGGGGGGAATTAGGGCATGTTGGGCAGGAGAGGGAAATTTACGGGTGTGCAAGGGTTGGGGGGGACGGACATAGATGATGGAGGGGGTTGGCCATGGCCCTATGCCCTGACCTCGTTACCCCGGGAGGGATGCTGAAAATCCTCTAGGGGACAATTTCGAGTGATGGCTACAATAACCCTTTCGAGGGGGGGTGGGGAGATGCTCACCAGCAGTCATCCCGTCGGTTTTTGGTGGCCTCTGGGGGGGGAATTTTGGGATTTCTGGGGGATTTTTTGGTGGGGAAATTCTGCAAACCCAAATTTACGGGAGCGCGCCTCGCTAAACCGGCTTTATCTACCCAAATCTCATGTTCTCAGCTGTCGGGGAGCCCAAATAAAAAAAATCTAAAACTTCAAATGCCCTGTTAGGCAAAAAATCGGCCTTTTGGGAAAAATCTTTCCCGCGGACGCTTTTTTTAAAAACCTAAAAAAACCTCTAAAAAATTAACACAAACCTATAAAAAAAACCCTTACCTAACCAAAACCCGCCCCCTAAACAAAAATTTAAACCCAAAAAACCAAAAAACTATTTTTCCGGTGTTGAGCAAAGATCGGCTGATTTTCCGAAATGGGGGCCGGGTTTTTTAGCACAACACCGCCAGAATTTTACGATAAACATAGCCCCCACATTAGCCTTTCAGGGGTAATTTCCCCCAAATGATTACTACAGAGAGACCCAGGGTAACCTTGGGCGTTTGTCATGGGTTCGATCCCCGTCCCGGGAAATTAGAAATCATAGACCACTGCTGGCCCGGGGCCGTACGTAGGGCCCGTATCCTTTGGCCCCGGGCCCGGTTTACTCTGTTATATTTGGGAGGGAAAAACCTGGGGCGTTGCCTTTAGGTCAGACAAAAACACACGGGGGGCTAACACCTCACGTGCACCGTGACACTTGTGTGCAAGGATTTTAAAAAATTTATAATTCCTTGCTTGTGTGTGTTACTGCGTGGGTACTAGTACTCAGCTTTGTTTACCACCCCCCACCCCCGGGGACCCTTTTATAGGGGCCCAAATTTGGATGATAAAACTTTAACTTTTTGATTCAAGAAGTCGACGTATATTATTTTTAATTTTATAGGTTTGCCCTGAATAATTTATTACAAGTACTATAGGTTTTGTATTTTAAAATATGATATATAATGGAGTCAATGAAGAAATAAACCATCACAGTTAAAACAGGAAAGCATGAAAGGCCTAAAAATACCAATAAACATAAAGTATAGTGAAAAAAATTGTAATTTATTGTGTTTTTATGTCTTGTCGTTTAAAAATTTCACCCCCTTTAGGGGGGTTAAGGGTGCTCCCAAACCCATTTTTTTTAAAAGGCCAGTTTTTCAAATGTTCTCCCGTAAAGAATGCCCCGTCGAACTTTAATTTGGTACTTTAAAAAACTGTTCTGAGCCGCGAAGGTATCGTCGCACCGGGGTTTAAGGTAAAAAAACGAGAAAATCGCACGGGACCATGTCTTAAATTTCCCCTTTCGTCCCGAGGCATTTCCTCTGTATTTTTCATCCCATTAAGGGGGTTAAGTTTGAGCACTTTTCCCTGACTTTAGGGTTACTTTTTACGGTTTAATGACGAAAAAAACCTTTTTTGCGTAAAACGGTGGGGGACAAGCCTTATTATTGAGAGTAGAGTATCCCCAAAATATGTTTGGCGAAAAAGATTTCCTCGAAATTTTTCATCCCTTTAAAAGAGGAAAGGGTTAAGCACTTTTCCCTGACTTTTTTTTTTTTTAAACTTTTTTCAAGGGACGAAAAAAACCCCTTTGTGCGTAAAAAACCCCAGAGGGGTGTAAAGCCTTATTTTTTTGGGAAGTAGAGTATAAAAAATATGTTTGCGCTGAGATTTCCTCTGTACTTTTCATCCCTTTAAAGAGGTAAGAAAGTACTTTTTTCCCGATTTTATGTTACTTTTTAGTTTGTTTAATGACGAAAAAACCCCTTTGTGCGTAAAAAACCCCGGGGTGTACAACCCTTTCATTTTTGAGAGTATGAAAAAAATATGCTTGCGCAAAAGATTTCCCCCTGTTTTTTTCATTCTTTTTTTATTGTTGGGGTTGGGTTTAAACGAATCAATGCCCCGGGTTTTTGGGTTTAAATTTAAAACTTGCGGGGTTGAAGGGGGGTGGGGGCCCCCCCCCCCAATTTAAATGTCAGGAGGGGTACTGGTAAAAGGGAAAAGTTTTGGTTAAAATTTGGGAATATTTACCTTTACTTTTTAGTTTAACCCTTGACAAAATTTAAACCCTTGTGCAAAAGTAAAAGGGTTTTTTTAAAAGGCCTCATTGTTAAAGGTAGAGAAATCCCAAAAACATGCGGGAAAAAAATTGGCCCCTAGGGCCTAATGAAGCATATGTTTAATTGGCCTATATTACTTATGCCTAATAACCAACCCTTCCCCAAACCCAAACCCCAAAAAATTGAAGATTGACAGTGAAATTTTGAGGGGGAAAATTTGTTTTTAATGTTTTAGCAACTCTATTTGGTGAAGAAAAGGGTTTTTATTTTTAAAGAAACAGCGACAGATAAAGGGAATCTTTTTTGGCAAAATTGGGTTTAGTGGCCCTAAAATTTGGCAGTCCTACCACCTTTTAAAACCATTTGGAAATTTTTTAAATAAATTTTGCTAAGTATAATGTGCATTATTAATCCATTCCTTCCCCCGTGCTTTCCCTTTAAAACTTATAAATATGAAAAAAATTAAAAATTTTGTCTAATAGTGCTTACGACACCCCCTTTTTCCATGTTGGGCACATCCTTTAGGAGTTTGGGGTTAAGTTTCGGTATGTTAATTTTTCTCGTCAAGGGTGGGGGGGAAAGGGAGCCCTCCTTTAGAAGGTTATGTTGGGTTGGGTTTTGGGGGTAAAAACCCTCCAGCAGGGGGGGGAAAGGGGGAAACCACAGAGGGTTTGCGAGCGGCAAATTGCGGGACGGGAGTCTTTGGGCCCCCAGGGCCCGGGGACCGCGCAGTCCTCTTTCCATTTTTCCCGGGAAATTTTTTTCCTTTTCCACATAAAAAAAATTTTTTTTCATATAAATAGTTTTGGGTTTAGGTTAAGTTTTGTAGTTTTTTAGGTAAAATAACTAATCAAAAGGGTGTGCGATTGATTCCCATTCTGCAGGAGTTGGGGGGACAACCCCGCAGCAGCCGGCAATCAATCGAAACACCTTTTGATTCGTTTAAACCCCTTCGCTTGGTAACGCACGCAGAAGGGGTTTAAATTTAATGCACTTTTAATTAGCAAAAGTTAAAAAAAATATGTAAAAGGGAAAACCGGTGGTAGCAAAATCGCATTTTCCGTCCACTAAAAACCCCTTTACCCAATATAAAAGCATCTTCATCTTTTCGCTTTTCCTTATAATAAACTAACCTTTTTTTTCCCACCCAGTAGCTACTTTGCAAAAAACTTTAAACAAAAAATTCCCCATCTAAAATTGCCCCTAAACGTTAATTTTTTGGGGTTAGGTTGGGTGAAGCATTTTGTTTGCCCCCCCCGGGGCCCGCTATTTTGCGTTGTCATTTGTTCGACGAAGGGTCAACCCAAAGCCATTTGGGTTTTCAAAAAAACAGTCTGATAAAAACCCCCCGTGCGAAAACCCGTTTAAAAGCAAACTTCACATAACCACAAAACCCCTCAGTTTTTATTTTAAATAAACACACGCTCTCATTAAAGGAAAATCTTAAATTTTTACAAAATTTTCTGGTTTCTAAAAATTTGGTGCTTTTTACTTCAATTAATCTGACATGGGTTAGGTTAGGTTGGGTATAAAGTTTTTAGAAGGTCCCCAACTAGGGTTGGTTCAAATTTTGGATTTTGGGTTTAAAGATTTGGGAACAGGCCGACACCCGACTTTTTGGGATCGGGTTTATCTGGAAAAATGAGATGTTTCCCAAAGGTATTGTCGGCCCGGGGGGAAGTGGACGTCGAAAGAGTTTTTAACAGGTCCCAAATGGTGTTGAAAAATTGTTTTTATATTTTTAGTTCCTTTTCTCAAATTTTACTTTTTTAGGGATGCCCACCCGGGCAAAATTGATGTAGTATGTAGTACGTTTGTGTGTGTATAAAATTTTATATTATATATATATATATATATTATATATATATATATACTATAAAATTTTATATATATATAATAAAATATATTTTTTAAATTGAAAAAAAATGCTGATTTAAAGAATGAGGGTAAAATCTTTTTAAAAAGGACCCTAATTTTTTTTGCCCAAAATTTTACCTTTACAGATGGGATGAACCCCCCCAACAGAAAATGATGATGCTAAATTTTTTTTGGTCGTTTTCCCCCCAAAAAAAGTTTCCCATGGGGGGTCTCTTTTGAGGAAATTAGAGATCAATTTCCTGCCGAAAATGTTTTGGAGAGGTAATTTTTTCCCATCAATAAAATTTTAATTTTCCCATGGTTATTGAAATTTATACACTCTGCATATTGAAACTACTGTGCATTTTATTCACTGGTAACCCAAAAAAAAAAACCCTTACTTTCGGATTGGAGATCATTTTACTTTGTATGACACGGGGGTTTTTTGCAAAAAAGGGGTATGTTTTTTCTCCCCCAAAAAGGATGTCCTTTTTCCAAACCATACCCCCAAAACCCACTAAATTGCGAACAAATGAAAGGGGAAACGGGAAAATCCCCAAAAGGACATTGGGTTTGCTGCCATGATTTTGTCAAAAAAGACAGTCAGGGGAATTTTCTGAAGATAGTCCCCAGAGCATAATAAAAGTCTCCAGAAGGAAAACATTTTTATAATCCCTCCTTCTGGCCCAAACCTAAACCCAAACTATTCAAAGTTTTTTATGACATCGGGGATCCCGGGGTGTTAAAAGGAGCAATCGACTGAAACGCACTTTGGCGTTTTGGGCCCCGTCCTTTGGGAAAATTCGGTTTTCGTTGCGGGAAAGGTTTTTTTTCTCTTAACTTTTCAAGTGTGTGGGGGCCCAAAATTTTACTGTTCCAAAATGTTTTTCCCCTTTGGCCGGGGAGTGTCCATGACAGTAAATTTTTTGGGAAATATTAGGCTCCACGCTGGGTAGAACTTTAAAAATCCTAGGATTACCTACTTGGCGATCGTGTTACTTTTTAGAAAAATATTGTTAATTTTCATTTCAGATCAAAGTAATGCACACGGGGACAGCATAAAAACACCAGCCCTTTCCAAAAAAGAAATACCTTTAAAAACGTGCTTTTGGGGTATTTTGAAAAGGAATTTGGATATTTAGGGTGAAGGTAAGAACAGATCTAGAAACTAAAAAAGCTATGATTTTTGCATGGTTTGGGACGGGACAAAATGCTGAAAAAAACTAGGGCTGGTTTACCTCAAAATGGGGCCTCAACACAATTTCCATGACCATGATAATTGGTGAACTTTCAGGGACGTGGAAAATTTTAAGGGGGATTTTAAACGAAAAACAAGTAATCAGGATTTCTTTTTAAAAAAGATTTCGGGGCAAAAATCACAGGAGTCCCTATATGGAATGTTTTTAATTTTTCCCCCCACCCATTCCCCGGCACTGGTTTCTCTATAAACCCCCCCTTTTTATCCCTTTGGGCCCTAGTGCCATATGAACCCCCATGTCGGGGATTTTCCCCCCTTTTTTAACATTATTTTCTTTCTTTTTATTTTCTTCATAGTAATTACATGACTTGTTGTATGTAACTTCTTTGCTTTTTCCCCAATTTTTGGTGCAAAGGTCAATACATGTAACACATTTCTAATTTTTATCGTTAAATTTCCGGGGACAGGGGGGCACCTTTTCAGATGAAATTAAAAATAATTTTCCCCTTTTTTTTGCTAAAGAAGCAAATGTCTAGTAAAAACATCCTTTCCACCAAAATGTATGAAATTTTTGTTTTTTTTTGTATAAATCATCATAGTAAAAATGTTTTAAGTGAAAATATTATTAAAGGGGGCATATAGTTTCCTTTTTTTTTTTTCCTTACTAAAAAATAAAGAAAAAAGGAAGCTACAAGGGCCCCCGAGACCTACACTTGGTTTTTCCCCATTAAATTTTTTGCAAATTTGCCCCCACCTTTTCCCTTTTGGTTTGTATTGGGTGTACAGCTTTTATCAACCATTTCATTTACAGTTAGCCTTTACCCAAAAGTCCCCTTTTAAATTTAATTTTTCACCATAAAATTTAAATTTCAACCCTGGGAAAGTACCCCCCAACCCTTTTCCCTTTTGTGTTTGTATTTTTGTACATCTTCTATCAATCCCTTACATTAAAGCCTTGATCCCCAAAAATCAAACCCTTTAAAACATTTGCACCCGAAAAAACGTTTTGAATAAAAAAAAAACCGTTGCTGTGTACAACATGTTAGGTTTATTTAATATTTCCGTTTTTTTTTTGCCTTTTTGCCCCTTTATTTTGATTTTCCCCAATTTTGTCAGCATATTTCTTTTTGTAGTTCACAAGATATTCCTTCCTCCTTGATCTTGCTTACATCCCCCGTGTCCCCCTTTTTTCCCGGGCCCTAAAGTGGCCTAGGGGGTGTCCCCCGTCGTTACAAGGCCTCCCGGGTCATGCCAACCCCCTAAAAATTTCTTTTGCTGCAAAATGGGGTGGTCCTGGCCCCCGGTTTCCCGTATCCCAATGCTTTCCACGGGTTTTTAATGTTTTCTGTTTAAAAAAAAAAAGGGAAAATTTAAAATTAAAAAAAAAAACGACAAGAAGGATAAAAAACCATTTCCTTAATACCTGCCTATAAAAAAAAGTATGTTTAAAGGTTTACTGTTTACAAACCCTATAACAATTTGGGTTTAAAAATTAATTTTATTAACGTTGCCATATCTCTTTTTCTACCCTTAGGATGAAACCCTAATATGTTACACATGGGGGGTGTTATTAGCAACTTCTGGAAAACAGTGAAAAAAGGCTTTTTTGACATTTTACTGGAGCGACGACCCGCTGGGAGGATCCAGGGAAAACCAAACATAAACCTAGGTCTAGGGAATTTTTTTAAAATTTAGTTTATTCGTTAGTTACGGAAAATCTTGTTTTGGGAAACGCCCGGTTCCCCCCAAAACTGAAGTCAGCCCGCTCAGGCGGGGCCCTTTCCCCTGCCTCACCTTTATGGAACGTCCCGATAGGGAATTTTTCGCAGAAAACCCAACCAGAACTTTTGCTGACCCTTGAACTTTTTTGGGGACAGTTTTCCCCTTATGATAAAAAGAAAAGGCAAAAAAAAAACTATTTTTAAATTTTTGGGGCAACACCTTTTTGTTTGGGCCCCAAAAAAAAAAATTTAAGTTTTACATTGGAAACGTAATCCAACCCCAAAATCTGGGGGTGCCCCCCCCCCAGACCCCCCTCGTTTTTTCCCCTAACCAACCCCGGGGCAAATTTGGGAAACTAGCCGAATAAGCAAAAAAATTTTCAAACTTTTTGCCCGGGAATAATCCCCCGAAGTAAAACCCCTTTTTAAAAGGGGTTAATGCCCTTTCCCATATTATTTGGGGGTTTAAAAGGACAAGAAACTACGCGGGGCTCTACTGCCGTTAACCCCCTTACGTTTTTTTCTATTATTTTTTTTCCCCAGTTTTCTGTGCAGTATTAAACACTTTAAAAGGGAACCTTTAAAAATGTTTTAAAATAAAATTTTTTAAAGAATGTGGGAGGGTTTTCTAAAAGCGCGACACATTTCACCCCCTCTTTCCCTCCGGAAGGGGCCACAGCCCCTTTTTGGAGGGTTTGGGTTTAAAGGGTTTAAAAATCTGTCCGGGTCGAGGGGGGGATCCCCTTTATTTGGAGGGAAGGGGCAGTCAGTTCGTTTCATCAGGTGTTTTTGTATTTTTCCCCGTTTGAGTGACATCAAAAAAGGTTTTAAAGTCGTACCAATTATTTTTATAGCCCGGGATAAATTGAGGGCAAAAAGCTCTCCTAAGCTGCTATGCTTTTTAAAATTTGGGGGGCAAAATTAACAACTAGAGTTAAAGAAAATTTACCAGTATTAAGGAAAAAATCAAAATCAGTTCCCTTTCCAAAAATATTTTTTCTTTGCTAAAAAACCCAAATTTACAACACCTGGGGACGAAACAATTGTTACAAAAATCCCCGAAAGTTTTGGGGCTAGCGTAATAAACCTCCCCCGGGAGGTCCCCGGGGAGAACGGCCTTTAAACGGCTGGGGGTGGGCTGGCAAATGGGGTGGTGGGCACTTTTTTTTTTCGTACAAATTTTCTTTACTTTTCCCGGTTTTTTGAGACTGACTATTAATTTTTTAACAAAGTGTTAGTGATTTCCCGGATGGAGATACCCTTTTTGTCAAAAACGGCGACATTAAGGGTTTTTGGGGATGAAAATTTCCCGAAGAATTTTTAAAAAGGTTTCTGGGGAAAAATAAACCCGCATTTGCAAAAACCCCAAATTTTAAACAAGGTAAATGGGGCGCCACCCACTGCGGCCGCCCCCATGATCCCCCTTATAGGGGCCCGTCGCGCGGGGCAACATTGTTTTTGCGTATTGTTTTTTTGTACGTTATGTTTTAAATATATAACCCAAATTTTAAAATAAAAATATGTCATATTTTCTAAACCCAAAAATCACTATAACCCCTAAAAATTACAACCTGAACCTCACATAACCCCCCCAAAAAATTACTAAAATTAAAATCACTATAAGTTTCTAACCAATCACTATAACCCCTAAAAATTACTAACCTAACCTCAAAGTAGCCCCCAAAAGTTACTCCCTAACCTCACTAAACCCTAAAAGGTTTCAACCCCAACCTCAAATATAATTTACTAACCAACCTCACTTTTAAAAACCCAAAAGGTTTTCTAACCTAGCCCCAAAATAACCCCTAAAATTTTCTAACCTAACCTCAAAATTTTAAACCCTAAAAATTTCTAACCTAAAATCCCCTATAGCACCCCAAAAGTACTAAAACTAACATCCCATAAAAACCTAAAAGGGCAAAACCCAACCTCACTTAAACCCCCCAAAAAATTACTAACCTAACCTCACTAAAAACCCCAAAAGTTTTCTAACCCAAACCCCACTAAAAATTTTAACCTAAATCACTATAAACCCCCTAAAAATTTTCTAACCTAACCTCACTATTAAAACCCCCAAAAAATTTTTAACCCCAACCTCACTATAACCCCTAAAAAGGTTTTCTAACCAAAACCCCACTATAACACCCCCAAAAGTTACCCACCCAACCTAATATAAATTTCTAACCTAACCCTAAACCCTGACCCCCCAAAAGTTTCTAAACTAACCTCCTATAAAACCCCCCCCTAGTTACTTTTTATTCCCTAGGCCCGGGGGGGGGGCATTGGGGATACACCGGATAAATACTGTACCCAAAAAACCCCGCAGGGCCTCCCTAAATTTTAAAAAAATATTGGGGGACAGTAATTAAAAAAGATCAAAACTTTGGGAAATGTCGCCAAAAAAAAGGAAAACGCGCCCATGTTAAAAATTTGGAAAAAACTCGCAGACGTGAAAAATTGGAACACTCGCCGCGTCGGCGAAAAAAATTCCTATTTGGTGAAGTTAAGGTACCCCTGCGGGGTAGGAAATATCGAATGAGAGATCTACACAATTTAAATTTTGTAGTTATAATTTTTGGAGGCTGCACTAAAAAAGAAATAATACCACGTGGGTCTCCCCGCCCCCCACACACATGGGAAAAATTAATAAAAACCAAAATTTTTTGCCACAATTCGCATCAATACAAACTAGAGCAAGTGCAGGAATTTTTTCCGGGTACGAAGAAGGTGTTCCAAATTTGCCAAGTATATAAGAACATAAGGAAATTTTAAAGCCGTGAGGCATGCACAAGGTTTTTTCCAACATTTCTTTTCTTTTTCCTTTCCCCCGGGATACTCCCCACGAAGCAGAAGCATATTAGCAAAAGCTTTTTGGGACGCAAAGAATGACTTCGTTACAAGCTAAAAAGTAAAAAAAATTTAAAGAGATGGGTTACCTGCCCAATAACGGTGAAAATACTCTTGGGTTTGTTGTTTTGTTGGGGGTTTTGAAGGGGCCGTGGGGGCTGTGGTGCCCCAAACCTCTAGTGGCCCCCAAGGTTTCAGGTGCAAAAGAATCCCGCAGGTTTGATCCCGGCAGTTGGCCAACTTCTGTAGGGAAAGGGCCTGGTTGCTTGGGTTTTTAAACTCTTGTTTTTTGTCGGGCTTTGTGTGCCCGTTACGATTTAAAAAAATAAAACCCCTCATGGGGTAGTGAAAGGGCGGTAGCGCACAGACCCGGCATATTACTCCTTCCGACCTACCAACCTTACCGTGGACGGGACTACACAAAGGGAAAAGCCGCGGAAGGATTCGACGTTACCATGGCTTCCCGTGTAGCGCAGAGAACTCGTCGTGCGGTGCCGTCATGGGAAGGGAAAGGTGACATTTAACAATCTGGCCCTAGCCTCGCGGTCCCGTAGCGAGTGAGAAAACGGTTTGAGCATCTCCCTTAGAGGCGCTACGAGGTAAAAGTCCCTTAGGGTAATACTTACGGGCCCGTAACTCTTTCGAGCATCTCTCCCCTGGAATGCGCAGTGGCGCGCACGGAATATCGGCCTGTTGCACATGGTCCTGAACTTGCCCTGAAGTCGGAGGGCCGCTCGGATTCATATATATATATATATATATATATATATATTATATAGTATATATATATATATATATTATATATATATATATATAATATATCATATAGACTGGTTTATCAGTATATATGATATACTGTAATCTTCGTAAATGTTTGTTCTATAATATTATCAAATAAAAAACAGTAAAACACGCTAAAGAAATGCCATTACGAGACTGAAGAAATATGCATGAACTTTATATTTACTTTAACTCTTCGCCATTTAAAACTTTGCGAGTCAACTTTTATCATGAAGGGTATCAATAGAAGCGCAATTTGATTAGCTTTCCATTGCTATATTTCGTTATCTGATAAATTAATTAGAACCATGCATAAATTAGCGTTAACTAAATAAATAAAATCATCAATCGGGTAATTTTCCCGATTGATGAGGTTATTTATTTAGTTAACGCTAATTTATACATGGTGCTAATTCATTTATCAGAAAATAAAATATAAATAAATAAATAACATCATCAATCGGGAAAATTACCCGATTGATGATTTTATTTATTTATTTAACGCTAATTTATGCATGGTTCTAATTAATTCATCAGATAACGAAATATAGCAATGGAAAGCTAATAAAATTGCGCTTCTATTGATACCCTTCATGATAAAAGTTGACTCGCAAAATTTTAAATGGCGAAGAGTTGAAGTGAATATTTTAAGTTCATGCATATTTCTTCATAGTCTCGTAATGGCATTTCTTTAGCGTGTTTTACTGTTTTTTATTTGATAATATTATAGAACAAACTTACGAAGATTACAGTATATCATATATACTGATAAACCAGTCTATATGATAGTCCATAGACCGCTATATCTCTTTGTCGGGCGCCCCGCAGGCCCCTATGCAGCCCCGCAATTAGAGAGAACTGCAACTCCGAAATGCTAGTGGTTGCTGGCAGTTTTAACTCACAATTTGGTGAAAAGTGGTCACTTGAAAGAAAAATATGGGCTTATTCCACTGCACTTAAAATACACAAGTATAATATAGAACGATTTTCTGTACATGTATATTGTATACATTGTATATAACCAAATAACCAAGCAGGTTATAGTTGAGGAGGCGAGATAAATGCTACTCTATGATATTATATAGTCAATAACGAATGTTTAGAAGTTATCTATACCTAGGCAGTCATATTTTCCTGTTATTATTGTGTATCAATCAGATAGAAAGCCTGGAAGTGCAATGAGTCGACGCGTGAAGTCGTACTGTTTTGATTCAATCTCCCGCCACAATCTCTCCCCCCACCACTCCCCGCCGCGGCGTGTCGCCTCCGCAATTATAACCTACATTGTCGCAGCAACAAGCCGATTTCGGCTTCTTTTTTCTTCTTTTTTCCCAAAGGGGCTTGCTTATTGTATTTTGACAACTTTTTTGCCGATGCACAGTACTGTCTTAGAAAAACAGTGTGAACATCCCCCAAATTTTACATGCCAAATTACATTAAAAAAATTATTAAGTTTTTGCTACTCGAGGCGAGAATTTGCATTAATTGCTTTTATAGAACGTTCCTCGAAATCATGTCATCCATAAAAATTAGTAAACCCAAAAAAAAAACAAAATTTTTTTGGGGATTCAATGCGGTGCTCAATGTTTATCGCGAAATTAAATTTTAAAAATATTAGTCGCGGAGCCAAAACACAGTAACCCCTTTGAGTTAAAACTGTAGCGACCACTGGCTTTCTCGAGTTTCAGATCATTGGAATTCAAACATTGTGCGTGTGCATCCAGGGCCGACTAAAAAAAAAATACTGAAGTAAAAGGAGGATTACATTTTAGTTTTCCTGTGCTGGTCTTTACTGAGCAACGGGTTTAAAAACTGGTATCTTCCAGGTTTGCTCCGCTCGCAAAGTAAAAAATTTTTTAAAGGGAAAAAATTTAAGTAAATCAAAAGTATGGATCGAACGGTATGCAAAGGGAACTTTTAAATTATAAAAATTGTCTGTTCCCGTATAAGGGTTAAATTTTCATGTTTTTAAAAAAGAAAGGGAAGGAAATAAACTTTGTGATGAAAGTTGGCCCCAAAATGTGTATTCGAGGGAAAAATTAGATTTTTGCTTCGGAGCGGAAAACTGCAGGGTGCCCCAAAAATTTGTTTATACTTGGGGCGTCCCCCCGTGAAAGGGGATATTTATATCTTTCAATATCCTTGACCCCGTTCGCAAGACTGAAGTTTTTAAAGGACCCCTTTATGGGGTCATTTCATATCCGTCAAGGGGCATTCACAAATGCTTGTTTTCCCTACGGCCCACTGGGTGGCTATCATAGTTCCCTCTAAAAAAGTGATTTTATATTACCACCAAAACTTTTCTATGCGAAAATACAGTGGTTTTAAATAGAAACCAAAATACCGGTGATTTGAAATCATTGCCCCTTTGGGTATCTGTTCAGGCATAAGAAATTATAAGGAATACAATATTGGCAAATAATTGGACATGTACTGCTTTAGAAATGCATTTCTGGACACACTAAAGGGGGGGTATAATTTCGATATTGGGCCCAAAAAGCTAAAAAAAATGTACTTAATGCTGAATGTTATTTCGCCAAACGGTTTTGGTTGTTAAAAAAAGAGTAACGGTGGAGGGGTGCTCGTTTTTTTTTACATTTAGATGTTTAAAAGGGGAAAGATGGTACATTAAAATCGTCCGAAATCCTCATTTTGCATTTATCCCCCCTCCTCCAACATCCTAGGGGCCCGTCGGGAAAGCGGGCGGGAAGTGGAAAGGAGTTTTTATCGGGGTAGTAGATTATTGGATACGTAAAATTATCCGGTAAAAACTCTTTTTGGGGTGATTAAGGCGGAAAATACTTAAAATATTAATTGATGTGTCGGGAATTACCTACTTTTCTTGTAAAAAAAAAAAAAAAAACTCTCGTTAAATCTTTAATGGTAAAAAGCTGCTTAATACAAAACTAGACGAGTTGTAATTGTATCTCCGAGATTTTTTTTTGACTATCATTCTTAATACATAAAAAAACATGGGGAAAAAGGGGCCCTTTTAACCTCATACTCAAATTTCCTGGTTGGGAATACATTTCCAACATATCTAACCCAACCTCACTAAACCTAACCTACCCTTCCTAATCTCCATGCGAGACTAAAGGCGGGGAAAAGGGCTTGAAAATTTTTCCAGGGGTTAGGTTAGTATTTTCTTTTAGGGGGGGCTCGCTAATTTGGTTAGGTTTATAGCGATTAACTTTTTTTTTTTGTTTCAAAGGGGGAGTTGTTTTGGGGGTCTCTCCCCCACTTCATAAATTTCGTTTTAGGGTGTGGGGAAAAAGGACTGTGAGTCTGGGGAAAAAAAAAAAAAAAAGGGCGGATAGGACTAGAATTTTACCCATTAAACAATACACCAAAAAAAATTCAGGTAAGAAAGACTCTACCCAGAAATCAGTGGGATCCATCGAAAAAATCCCCAAAGGGGAATAAATGATTTTGACGGTTAATATTGCAGTTTAAAACAAATTGATTGGTGGTTTTTAAAACTAAAATTTTTGTTCTCACCCTAAGGAATATTTCTAACCTGTATTACCGCTGTCGGAAATTAAAAAGGCTAATATTTAGATTAGGTTTGGTTAGGTTAGTTAGAGAGTTAGGGGTTATAATGGAGGAGAGTTTCACGTTCGTTTTCAGAGACACCAACTATTTTTTTCTTGGCCTACAATAGGTGCTTGTTCTAATGGTGCTAGTTTTATTTTGCGCAAACCAAACCAAACCAACCCAAAAAAAAAAAAAAAAAAAATAAATATATATATATATATATATATATATATATATATATATATATATATATATATATATATATATATATATATATATATATTTATTTTGTGGTTAAGGTTAGGTTAGGTTTCTTTAAAATCTGTTAGGTTAGGTTTCATTAAAACAAGGTTGTAGGTTAGGTTTCATTTTTTTTTTTTTTTTTTTTTTTTTTTTTTTTTTTTTTTTTTTGGTTTGCGCAAAATAAAACTAGCACCATTAGAACAAGCACCTATTGTAGGCCAAGAAAAAATGGTTGGTGTCTCTGAAAACGAACGTGAAACTCTCCTCCATTATTACCGAGTTAGGTTTGGTTAGTTAGAAAGTTATATCAGGTTAGTTTAATGGTTTGATTAGGTTAATATTTGATGTTTTTGCAAATGGAGTGTTTTTTCCCGTCAAAACGTCTAAAAAGTTTATTAGTAGAAATTTGTCATCACTTCTTCGAATTGCAAAACACTCACTTTTTTTAGGCTTGTACAGTAAAAAAAAACTTATCTCCATTAGGGAAAGCATCACATATTAAGCTAAAAAACTCAAACTTCTCTTTAAAATCTTGCAAGTCATAAACTACACTTTTTCCCAAAACTGCATATTTTCCCGAAACTGCATATTATTCCTTCGCGATCCAGACTGTACCTTTTAATAAGGTCAGCATCATCATACATATCCATAACGTCTTTCTAGGCTGTACATTTTTTACCTCAGGAGGGATTATTCCTTGTTTTTGTGCGTCCATCTTGGCCTAGTGAAGACTTGAGTGCTGGAGAAAAGACTTGAGCATGCCCATGAAGGACACTTAACTTTGGTGCCTGTTAAGCATAATTAAATCGGATAAGCATTTTTGGTTAAATTACTTAAGCATTTCTTAAATATTTAAGTGTAAGATCAGCAAATATTTGTCTGCTAAGTACGCTTAACACTACTTATCTTTTTGTTTATGTCGGCCCAGGTATACAGTGGTCTATGCCTATGCGTAAGCGTGCGAGAGCAGTCTCCCAACGTCTATTAGAGTGGTAAGGATTTGACCATGGAGAGATAGAGGGTTTGATCAGGCGAAGTTTATTGGCAGAGAAAGTGGTCCAGGAGGATTGCCAGCGATCGAATAGGAAAGATTTAAAGGAAGGGTAGGTGATGGTAAGGTAGAGGGCTAGAGGCGGGGCCAGGCGGCAAGTCGCGAGGCTAAATCTTGGAAAATTATGGTCCATATTGATTGGGATCTGTCCTCGCACGTGTTTTGGAGCATACTTCTAATGCAGCAAGACTGTTACAGCGTGTATCACGGTGTATGTATGTGTGTACATCAGACAATACACCACTACAGGTTGAAGTTCCCAAACTCGGCAACTTCGGGACCAGCGCCGAGCCGAGTAATGGAATTTTCCGACTTTTAGAAAGTAGATATATTAAGGGGGAAAAAAGTCAATTTTCTCAGAAATAGTTAACACATTGTTCTTCCTTTTCTTTTCACTTGCACCAGTAGGTGTTCCTGGACGTTTGGGAGCCATAATACCAATAACAGACCAGTAGAAGTACACAAAATAACAGTGTACACAACTCTACAGTCACAACACCACTGAACAATAACAACAAACAAATCGGCGGGAGAAACCAAGCGGCCTAGTGTGGTGGCACCCAGCGGCCGACCCGGCAACTACGCGCCGGGTTTTGGGTGTTCTGCCGGGTTTTGGAAAATCCGGAACCATAGCCGAGTTTTGGGTGTTGCCGAGTCTCGGGATGCCGAGTTTGGGAACTTCAACCTGTACCACCGAATAAATAAATATAGCGGCCAAACTTGTATGATGAACTAATCAGAACTATATGCTTTGATTCAAGAAGTCGACCGATGTATATATTTAATATATTAGGTTTGCCCTAATATGAATCTATTGCAAGTATTATAGCTATTGTATGTTACATATGATATAGGTGCCTTGCACTGACGTCACGATCTAGCAGCTTCAAGCCAAATACCGCCCGTCGGAGCTAGGTGGAGGACCAACAAACTCCACTTGCCGCCCCGGCTTGCCAGCTTATGGTAATTTTCCACTACCAAATATGTTTATCAGTATAAATGATATATTGTTATCTTCGGAAATGTTTGTTCTATAATATTATCAAATAAAAAAACGTAAAAAACACTAAAGAAATACCATTATGAGACTGAAGAAATATGCATGAACTTAATATTCACTTAAACTCTTCGCCATTTACTATTTTGCGAGTCAACTTTTTACATGGAGCATTTCAATAGAAGCGGAATTTCATTAGCTTTCCATTGATTTATTTCGTTTCCTGATAAATGAATTAGAACCATGCATAAATGAACGTTAACTAAATAAATAACATCATGAAATCGGGAAAATTACCCGATTTCATGATGTTATTATTTAGTTAACGTTCATTTATGCATGGTTCTAATTCATTTATCAGGAAACGAAATAAATCAATGGAAAGCTAATGAAATTCCGCTTCTATTGAAATGCTCCATGTAAAAAGTTGACTCGCAAAATATTAAATGGCGAAGAGTTTAAGTGAATGTTCATGCATATATCTTCAGTCTCATAATGGCATTTCTTTAGTGTTTTTTACATTTTTTATTTGATAATACTATAGAACAAACATTTCCGAAGATAACACTATATCATTTAAACTGATAAACATATATTTGGCATGGGAAAATTACCATAAGCTGGCAAACACAGGCAGCTAGTGGAGTTTGTTGGTCCTCCACGCTCGCATCTCCCGCGTCTGTAGCCTGCACAACGAGGGCTGCGACGTCACGTGCAAGGCACCTATATATACTCTATATATACTCTATATATATATACTACCTATATAGTCAATGAAGCAAAATAAACACATGACATTTCAAACAGGCAAGCATGAAATGGCTCTATAATACACAATCAACATAAAATATAGTGATACACCTTGTATTTTGGTGTTTGTTGATGTCTTGCCGCCTCAAATCTCACTCTCATAGCTAGGGAGCTATGGGTGGTCCCGGATTCCCGAGCACCCTTAGGCCCGTACTAAGAGTCATGATGAAGGTCGAGCGACGAAAGACGAACGTCCGAGGAAGGGTACCATAAAAGGGATATTTTTCGGTTGAAGAGCAGCGACAAAGGTTGGCACGAAGACACGGGGGTACCCGTATCTTCGTGCCGACCTTCGATGCAGTGTGTGAACAACAACGGTCGTTCGTCGTTCGTCATTCGACCTTCATCATGACTCTTGGTACAGGCCTTAGCCTCGCGGGCTCGTAACCGGTGACAAAAAGGTTTGAGCATTAACCTTAGAGGCACTGCGAGTTCAAAGTAGTCTAGTAATACTTAAAGTGCCTTAACTCCTTCGAGCATCTACCCCCAGGGCAGGGATGCTCGAAAATCCCTCGTAACTGACAACTTAGGAGTTTATGGCTACAATAACCGTACGAGGGTGGGCTGAGGTTAATGTTCGCACAGAGGCGCCATGCCATGGTGGTGGCACGGAGGGCGTCGCCTAGCGAGGTATCCCAGATGAAGCAGCAGACCCAAGATATCAGACATTTTACAGTGGAGAATGGCAGCGGGAATGGGGTGATTTTTCCATCTGACGGCCATCTTGGCAGCAGCAACCGCCAACTTGTTGACCCAGCTCGTTTTTTCTTAGTATTATGCATTACATCGGCGCCTAACTCTAAATAATTAATGGTAAATAACATATGTTATCTATTATTTATTGTCATTTGTATTGCTTTCATGTTTCATGTATAATGTCTTTGCTTTTAAGCAGTTAAAGTACGAAAATAGAGGTCAAAAGGGTGAACTCGGGCCTCGTCAAAGACTAATGGATAATTTTCCCATTGAAAGTACTATTCGCGTTTGGCGAAATCCACTTTTGGCGATGGTTTGGCTAGACTAATTAAATCGCCAAACTTGAGGGACCACTATATATATATATATATATATATATATATATTAGGGTGGTCCTCAAAACCAGTAGTTGACTTTCAAAATGTCTCACCCACTAGATTTGTTCCATGTAATGATTCATTAAGCTGCTTAAAATTTGTACTCGATGGGATAATGTGGGGGTAATGTTCCCTACCGACGGTAAAAACGATCTTCTATTGACCTATTGGTAGT
>JACEEZ010024278.1:25000-153032 GCA_016584305.1 Chionoecetes opilio
GATATGCCAGAGTCCCCAGACAATGTTTTTTTTTTTTTTTTTTTTTACGTTGAAATGCCTGGTCCTGTTCGTAAATTGACAAAGTTGTCCGGCGGTCCGAGCGTCTCCTGTCACCCCCAGTGACGGTCAGTGTCCGCCCCTCCCGCCAGGTGGCAGCATGCTCAGCGGTCGTATTGTTTACATTTGGGCACACGACACTCACGGTTCACCTGCACAGCCATTTTGTTTACATTTAGGCACACGACACTCACGGTTCACCTGCACAGCCTCCGTTAGTCCCCTGACCCCCACTGCCCCTGGTGCAGGAACGTCTCTTGAGACTATTGAACACTTTCTGCTGCCTCCCGCCAGGTGGCAGCATCCACAGCAGTCGTATTGTTTACATTTGGACACACGACACTCACGGTTCACCTGCACAGCCTCCGTTAGTCCCCTGACCCCCACTGCCCCTGGTGCAGGAACGTCTCTTGAGACTATTGAACACTTTCTGCTGCCTCCCGCCAGGTGGCAGCATGCTCAACGGTCGTATTGTTTACATTTGGGCACACGACACTCACGGTTCACCTGCACGGCCTCCGTTAGTCCCCTGACCCCCACTGCCCCTTGTGCAGGAATGTCTCTTGAGACTATTGAACACTTTCTGCTGCCTCCCGCCAGGTGGCAGCATGCTCAGCGGTCGTATTGTTTACATTTGGGCACACGACACTCACGGTTCACCTGCACGGCCTCCGTTAGTCCCCTGACCCCCACTGCCCCTTGTGCAGGAACGTCTCTTGACTCCGAGTCTTGAGACTATTGAACACTTTCTGCTGCCTTCCGCCAGGTGGCAGCATGCTCAGCGGTCGTATTGTTTACATTTGGGCACACGACACTCACGGTTCACCTCCACGGCCTCCGTTAGTCCCCTGACCCCCACTGCCCCTTGTGCAGGAACGTCTCTTGAGACTATTGAACACTTTCTGCTGCCTCCCGCCAGATGGCAGCATGCTCAGCGGTCGTATTGTTTACATTTGGGCACACGACACTCACGGTTCACCTGCACAGCCTCCGTTAGTCCCCTGACCCCCACTGCCCCTGGTGCAGGAACGTCTCTTGAGACTATTGAACACTTTCTGCTGCCTCCCACCAGGTGGCAGCATGCTCAGTGGACGTAAAAGTCCGCGGCGGGGTAGTTGATATTGGCGGTTGCCGGACAGTAAATACTAGAGTAGGATAAACGTTCAGGGGTGGGTAATGGCATCGGGCTTTTTTATTTAGGATAATTCCTGGACTGTTGCGATTCCTGGACTTTTGCGGTTCCCGGACCAGTGCTCCCCCCTATTAGTCCGGAAAAACGAGGTTTGTGTGTATATATATATATACCTATCTGTCTGTATATATATATATATATATATATATATATATATAGAGAGAGAGAGAGAGAGAGAGAGAGAGAGAGAGAGAGAGAGAGAGAGAGAGAGAGAGAGAGAGAGAGAGAGAGAGAGAGAGAGAGAGAGATATATACAGACTGATCTGTCTCTTAAGAGTTTTGGGCTGAATTTGTCCGTGTAAAGGTGGGGGTTACCGTAAATGGCGGCGTATAAGTCGACCAGGCATACCAGTCGACCTCAAGATCATTAGCTCAAGATTACGGGTTAGGCCTATACTTGTCGTATAACTTGGGCCCCAAAAATACAGTAGGCTACTGGTCGGCCAAAGCTTGAATCTGGATAGGCTACGGTACGGTATATGGTAACCTGTCACAAAAACACATAACACCACACCACTTATATGAAGATATGAATCTTTACTATAGGTCTGCCTCTTGTTTTCACTTGAAAAACACCCTAGTCCCCTGATAGTACCGCTACATACTGTATATTATAGTAAAACACCCTAGTCCCCTGATAGTACCGCTACATACTGTATATTATAGTAAAACACCCTAGTTCCCTGATAGTACCGCTACATACTGTATATTATAGTAAAACACCCTAGTCCCCTGATAGTACCGCTACATACTGTATATTATAGTAAAACACCCTAGTCCCCTGATAGTACCGCTACATACTGTATATTATAGTAAAACACCCTAGTCCCCTGATAGTACCGCTACATACTGTATATTATAGTAAAACACGGTAGTATGACTGGTCTGCACTTACCGGTGCCCTCCTCCATTTGCATATGTGAAAAAAAACTGCCCGTGTAGTTGTCTGACTGGCCGCTTGGGTTCAGTGGCGTTCTATTCAGTGTTTACAATCTGTGTATCAGCTGTTGGAAACAGCCTATGGTTTTGTGTTGATTTTAATTGTTGTTAAACTGAATTTTTATTATTATTTTATTATTTATATATTAATCTGTGTTAAATGTGTTAAGTAAGTTCACCGAACACAAGTTTTAGTTGGAAATATTTGTGATAACCTGCTGGAGTTACGGTAAGTGGTGCACAGCGATTGTTCGTAGTGTTGATCCATTTGTTTGTCACTCGGTGGTAAAGGTTCGCATTTTATCCTTGCCGTATAAGTTGACCCCTAGTTTTGGAGATTTTTTCAGGCTCAAAGAGTCGACTTGTACGCCGCCATTTACGGTAATAAGAGGCGTCATGCCCGCTCAGTGATTGGGCGCGAAATGGAACAATGTTGGGTGGTGGTGGAAGTATGATGGGTGGTGTGAATACACGGCACAGTTGAAGGAGTGGTGCCTGGACGCGGTGAGGCGGTGCCGTGATGCTGGGTGTGGATCAATTCTATCATGTCTACATCTTTTAACATTATGCCGTCATTGTGTAATGTCATGTCAGGAGCTATAACACTCTGAATCTAAGTGCATCTTGTCATCTATGGTAGGAACGAGTAGCTATAGTCACCCTCAGGAAACATGACGCCTCACCATTCACGTCCAGTGCCACTATTACACTCCGTTGACCGACATTCTGTAGCTCATCAACTTTGTCTTATGCCAAGTTGATCAATCTTACTGTCCATGAAGATTGCTTGATTTTCCATTTATGGCGACATCGTTCACAATACTAACACTGATAATTACTGCCCAAAGCACACATACCCACTCTGTCCCAACCTACGTGCTTAACCCAACAGTACTATATTGACTACTGTCTAACTAGTCCAGTCCTCCACCACATGTCTTGCCTCCATGCCTCCAGTCACATCAACTCCACTCAAGTGCCCTTGGAGCCACACACCTGCAAGGACCAAAGGAAAAACCGGCAGGTGTGGCGCCACGGACCAGGGCCGCACTTGTAACGAACAATTTCATAAACATAAATGTTGTCGCAGATTTTGTTTTTCTTATCCACGGACCTCAGTGTCAATTAACACGTGCTCGGTCTTGGGACCGATGGTACGTACAAATTTATCCATGTTTGAAAAGTTCATGCAGTTGAAGCTCTATTTTTCTATTGTTGTTGCTTTGGTCCTTGATCTTGATCTCTGAGCAAGTGTTTCACAAAGTTCTATTCTATCATCTCCCTTTCTATGATTCTTCAGTGATCTTGCCAGTCAAACTCGTGCCATATATACATACTTTTTATGCTGTTGACTATTTGTATTTCTCAACGTCATTGGCCACATGACCATCTTGGCTGAAATTTGGTGATTATGTTATAAAACACGTAATGTAACTTCCGATTTCTTTCTACATAGTAGTAAGAATTTTCATACTGCATTCACAGGATTTTCATACTACACACTGCACATGCAGCCCCCAACAAGTCATTGTTGGACAACGGATTCATGTTGTCAACACAGTAGTCTGACGTGTACTGTATATTTTCATAAGTCGGACTGTGTACAGTGTGTGGGTCTCGTCCGGCGAACGATGCCCCTCCTCCTTTTCGTCGGCCGGATAGGCCAGGTCTGCGTGTGTGTGGCCCAGCTTACCAAGCGGACCAATCCTGCACCAGGGGATCAGACGGAAAAGATGAGTCTTGACATCCTTTGGACTCGGCAAGTGTTCTCATTTGAGGAGGCGGTGGTGGAGTGATTAGCATCCGGAATTAGAGAGCTCAAGGTAGCGAGTTCGAGTCCCACCGGGAGTAATTTTCGGCAATCATTAAGGCAGTGGTTGGATGGTTCGAGTCTGGTAGTGGTGAGCACACAGTCCCAAGTTCAAATCCCGCCGGGAGCACATCTTTCTTCCATCGTCAAGTGGCCAAAGACACCCGCATGTTGTCCATCAACCTCACCTTCGACTGCAAGTGCAGTGGAGGGCATCAGGGGGCAGCATGAGCCTCCGATCATCTCAGGTGTCACTCTAAAAATCCAGCCTGCGCCACCAAAGGTGAGGCCCAACAATCACATTAGGAACAGGCAGGTCCATCCGTCTGAGCTCTCAAGGAAGATAAGAGCCTACCTGCACCATAGGCTCACACGTTAAAAAAAAAAAAACGCCTCTTGATTGCTTGTGTGCATATGATTGTTCAAATAATTTGAGGGGAGTGACTTTGATATGTGATTGATTCTATGGTTATGGATCAGAAACCAATGCATGACTTGAAAACACTATGAATGGTGCTCCCACGTACTGTCTTCCGAGGCCACGTAAGCACAACTGAAAACAAAATAGCCTGGTGCATTTCACAAGGAGGTATGCTGCTGGTCACACCCTTGCTCGACAACAGGTCACCGTGGCCATCCCCCATTTTGCTCACAAGAGCCTGGACTGCCTCCCAGAATGATTACCTCAAAGGTTTGGTGACATAGATTTGAAGCATGAAATACATTTTCAAATCATACAAACTGTGAAAAAAACCGTGAAAAGTGAAAATACTATATCTAGGGTGATTGAACAATTTTTCTTTTACTACAGGGAAGTCCCGAAGATACGAGCAGTTAGGTTCCACCTGGCATACTCGTAAAGCAAAATCTCGTATAACGAAACACATATCTAATGGTAAAATATAGGTTTGGTTCCAGGACCCCATCGGACATATTTTTCAAGCTAAAATAAGCTATAGCAAACACAACCAACACACAGCGTCTATATTACCCACACTGTACTACCTATTCTGTAGAAAAAGCATTCTGAAAGAGAAAATAGCACACAAAATAACATAACTGCACATTAATTAAACATAAAACATGCATAACACTCACAAGTGGTAATGTTGTGTGGGGAGACAGGAAGCTGGCACGTAGCCAGCTGAGAGTCCCTGTTTTCTCTCTCCGAGGCTCGAGAGAAAACAGCGGTGACTGCGTTTGCAGGGATGACTGGGTTAGAGTTCTTCCTCCTCCCCTTGATCACTTGGGGAAGAGGAAAGATCCTCGGTGCTGGCCCTGGATTGGGTCTGGCTGTGCTGGATTGTGCAAGGCACAATACATACATGCAAAAAAGACGTTGTATGTACTCTTGGGGACGCCGCGTGATACAAGACTTGAGAGGGTAGGGTAGGCAAGGGACAAGGGAGGGGTGCGCAGACCTCTTCCACTGCCCACAAACTTGTCTCTGCGCATCTGGATCATTGTACATCATCCAGTGATGTGAACTTTTGTAGGCCACATTGTCGTACCGAGCCACCAGAATTATCATATTTTCAGATTGATTATAGTACAACCTTAGGTAAAATCATACAGTCAGTAAATGACTTTATAATTTTAGTAAATAACTTGTAATTTACTTTCGTAAATAACTTGGTAATTTTACTCACCCCAGTTTGAATGTCGTAGCATTGGATTTTTGATCTCGTATATTGAAAATAGACCCTAATTTACACATCTCGTATCATCGAATTATCGTATACCGAATGCTCGTATAACGGACTTCCCTGTATTTAGATAGTATTCCTTTTCTTTTTAGTCAATGTAATATGAATACTATAATGCTTTTGAAATCCATTTTGTACATTACAGGATTTTTTAAGGAAACTAGTAGGCCCTAGTACCACTAAAGAATGTTCGTCGGCCTGATAGTGCAGGAAACTCAGACTTATAAGAGATCCAACAAGACCTAGAGAGCTTGATATTTAGTTTTGGGCAGATGTGTCATCACCTTCCGTGGTCTGTTGGTGCACGACAATAGAGGCAGTTCTTTCTCGCTATCTTCATTTTGGTGGCTGTTGACTACATATTTCATATTTATTTTCTATTATTTCATTGTTATTATTATCATGATTATCATCATTATACTTATGTGTGAATCATCATAACTATTGTTTATAGCTTATTTGTGTCGTCTCCAAGCAGGGCTAAAGTCCTGCTCCTTCTGATTTGAGTTGTATCTATATTACATTAGCCTGACGCCATATGGCGTAATAAATTGATTACAGACAAAACACCCTCCATGGTAATAGATTCTCCATAAGGGCTCTCGCAAGCTGTTTTGCAGAAAATAAACTAGTGTATGAGTACTTTGCTAATGATACATGGTAATTACAAAATCTTACCTTCACATTTATACTTTCTACAACATTTCTTATATTGAAGTTATGATGTACTGTACCATTCCGCTCACCCTCTCATGTATCTTGTTAGTCTTATTCTCACCTTCTCTCAATTTTCCTTTCATCTTTCCAACAGAGACACAGCTGCGGCGCTATCAGGTCAAGTTACTGTCTCTTCCCTTTCCTCAGTGTATGTCAAGTCAATGTGTGGCGCCGCGTAGGTACTGTCAGTCGTTAAACACGGCGGTGGGATTCTTTCTTGGGTCATGTTTTGGATGCCAATGGAATACTTACTACCACGTCTAAGGTAGATGCACTGAAGACATTTCAAACACCTAAAAATGTCAAATCACTAAGAAGTTTTTTGGGTCTCGGTGTTTTTTACAGGCCCTGTTTATTTATCATGCATGAATTACTCACATATAGCAAGTTCACTAACCAGGGGCAGATTGGGTACCCTAAACCAGCCCGGGACAGACACCTACCGGCCCCGGCCCTATCTTGCAAACTTATGTCATGAATAAAATGTAGTACCCCTGAATAAAAAAATATTACTTATTCTATTTCAAATAGGTAAAAAGTAAAATGTTGAATACACGGCATTCAAACCAAAAAATATATCATATACACCACACTTGTATATTTGTTTCCATAGTTCTTGTATGAAAGTGCGTTTTCAGTCTGAAAAGCTATTGAAGCAATAAGTCTAGATTCACGCAATAAACCCAGTCATTCACGAACCATTTTACAAAACATTTCAATTCTAACCAGCAAACTGGACTAGGCATCAACACAGCTGCTGATCATTCCGCCACACAATCCACTTGACTATAAATATGCACATTTCTCATACTTCCCATCAAAATAATCACTCATTTTGAAATGTACATGAGTCTTATAATTCATTACTCATTACTTGGTGATTTCAATGTTCACCACCAGCTTAGGCTATCATCTTCTTTCACTGTCCAACTGCCCGTCAGGGTGGCAAGGTTGGTAGAGACGTGACCTCGCAATGTGCAGCGTCCCTGCGCATTCGGTCAGCGGTTCGAGTCCGCCTAGTTCGTGCTGACGTGGCGGCGCTTTGTATAGTCAATAACCTTGTAGTTGGTACTTGCAAAGTGTCTAGATAGGATGAAAATCTTATCTTATCACTGTCCAACTTGGTGAACAAGCCTACAATTTTTCTATCCTCCAAGACTTAGAGCAGCTGGTGCGGCACCCTACCTGTATTCCTGACCATCCACGGAGACACGCCCAACATTCTATACCTTTTCCTAACTGCTAACCCTTTCTGCTTACTCTGTGAAACTATTCTCTCCGTTGGGTTCCTCCAATCACAATTATATTTCTGTAACTTGTCCTATCGCTCCGGTGCCGCCTCGGGACCCACCTAAGCGGAGGTGCTTCTGGCCTTTCAACTCAGCGGAGTGGTTAGCGTCTCCGACTGGCGTTCTCGGTGACCCGGGTTCGATCCCCGAAGAAACCCAAAACTTTTCTGCACCGTCGAGTGGCCTAAGAACCCCCACATACCCTGCCCATCAACTCTACCTTCGATTGCGAGTGCATCGGAGGACACAGGGGGGCGGCATGAGCCTCTAATCACAGGCGTCACTATAAGAATCCTGCCTGCGCCACCACGGGCGAGGGTCAACCATCACAGCAGCCCTCAAGTGAACCTCCAGTCTACCATCCGAGCCCTGGGTCACCACTGCCTACAGGCGCTATAGGCACAACATGTATAAAAAAAAATTATAAAAAAATAAAAAAATAAACCTCTTGATTTTCCATGGAATAAAATTATTGCTTCCATGTCAGAGACCCATCTCTTTGTGCAGAGCGCATAACTGAGTTCATTGTCTCTGTCATGGAGGCGTACATTCCACACACTTTCTCTAATCCTAAAGCCCGTCCACTTTGGTTTAACTCTGCTTGTTCTCATGCTGTCCGAGATAGAGAGGCGGCTCACAGACGGTACAGTAACCATCCATCTCCTGAAACTCATGTCCTCTATATTTCTGCCCATAATCATGCCAAATATTTTTTCAACTTACCAAAAACTCCTTCATTCATAGAAAATGTCAAAATTTTCTTAATCAAACTAATCTCGTGACTTCTGGCATCTAGCTAAAAACATCTTTAACAATTTATGTCTTCTTCATCTTTCCCTCCTATGTTTCTCCCGGATGGCACCACAGCTGTCTCATCTATTGCTAAAGCTGAACTTTGTGCTCAAACCTTTGCTAAAGCTTCCACTCTAGTTGATGAATTCCTCCTTCTCCTCCATCCTCTGACTATGTTATTAAGATCCTTCGTAATGATGTTTTATTTGCCCTTTCTGGCCTAGCTAGATCCTCGGAAGGCTTACGGTCCTATAATTTCTGATTGGGACAAAACAAACCTAGCTTCTTTTGTTCAATGACTAACAAACCAAATTTCTTCACCCATCTACTCGACAAAACCTACCAGACAACTATCCCTTCTTCAATGACACTCAACTGTCTCCTTCTACTACAATGAACATTCTAGGACTATCCTTTACAAAAAATTTGAACTGGAAATCTCACATCTCATCTCTTGCTAAAATAACTTTTAAGAAGTTAGGTGTCCTGTGGCGTCTGCATCCAATTTCTTCTCCCTCCCAGTTGCTTGCTCTGTACAGGGGCCTTATCCGCCCATGTATGGAGTATGTCTCACATGTTTGGGGAGGATCCACTCATACAGCTTTCCTCAACAGGGTAGAATCAAAAACTTTTCGTCTCATCAACTCCCCTTCTCTGACCGACTGTCTTCATTCTTTAAGTTACCGCCGCAATGTTGCTTCTCTTGCTATCTTCTATCGTTATTTTCGTGCTCACTGCTCTTCTGAACTTGCTAACTATATGCCTCCCCCCCTCCCGCAGCCTCGCTGCACAAGACTTTCTACTCATTCTCATCCCTATTCTGTCCATCTTCTGATGCAAAAGTTAACAAGTATCTTTACTCTTCCATGCCCTTCACTGGTAAACTCTTGAACACTTTCTGCTTCTATTCTTCCACCTTCCGACGGCAATTTTTTTTCAAGAAAGGAGTAACAAGACACCTCCCGAACTAAATTGGCTCACCCCCCTTTCTATATTCTCTTACAGTCATCTTTATAGGCACTGGTAACTAAGCGGGCTTTTTTTTGTCCTTGGCTAGTCCTTTGTGCTGTAAAAAAACAAAACAAAATTACACTGAGGTGTGTGGCCCGATGGTGCCATGCAACTGTACAGTTTGCTGTGGACCAGGTGCCAAAAGAAGGATTTTGAGGCCAAGCTAGCTGTCTCAACGTCTTTCGTCTCATCAACTCCCCTTCTCTGACCGACTGTCTTCAATCTTTAAGTCATCGCCGCAATGTTGCTTCAATGTCAGCGCATTTATCTCCAATAAATGCGCTAGAATTCATTGGAGTTATATTATTATACACCCATGCTAGAAACAGCTGATCTCTTTCTCTCTCTCTTATAAATTGCTTCATAAAATGTTGTACTTATGATTTCGTACCAATAATATAACCAGGCTCTAATCCCGATAGTGATTTGTTCGTCAAGCGTACTCAAGTCTGGCCCCCGGGCCCCGGCGCCGGTGGCCCTCAGACCCATTGACCCTCCGGGACACAGCCTGGTGTGTCCTGTGGCCAATCCGCCTCTGGGGTCATACTCCTTCAGATTCAATAGCTAGAATACGGGAGAGGGAGGGAGGAGAAGCCAGGCTGCCTCGTCTGGCTTGAGCCAGACGAGGCATACGGTCTCAGGGCATAAACGTCTCTCACAACCGTACCATACTACGCTACAGAGGGCCGGCCCCGTTGGGACTCAGACCGGCCCCAGATCCTCCGGCCCACTGGGACACAGGCCGGTTTGCCCTATGGCCAATCCGCCCCTGCCACTAACACATCTATTGAAGAAATATGTTGAATTTACTTGGGAAGCTGCACAAGAACAAGCATTTAGTAAATAAAATCATTGTTGTGTGATGCCCCAGTCCTTGCTTACCCAGATTATACGTTTCAGTTTATACTCTTCACTGATGCATCAGATGAAGGCCTTGGTGCTGTTCTGATGCAGAAAGATGATAAGAGGTAAATGGCGCGCATTGGCATATGCCAGCAGAACTCTCAATCCCGCAGAGCGTAACTATTCAACCACACATAAAGAAGTTCTAGCGGTTGTATGGTCTTTAAAGCATTTCAAATCTGTCTGTTGTCAAATGTTGTCAAATCTGGTACAACATTCTTGTTAAGACAGACCATGCCCCTGTAGTGGAATTATTCAATTCCAAAGAGTTGTCAGGCAAAGTGGCACGTTGGCACCTGACGATACTAGACTTCCACCCAAAAGTTAGTGAACTAGCTGTGGTGGGGCTGCCATTAAAGAATTTGTCAATAGGGAGTATTGTATTAAACTGCAGTTATACCTTTTATTACAATATTAGGACTACAATGGAAATTTATGTCTTGAGCTATCCTAGGAACTATACATAACTATGTGGACATCCAGATTTGTCTGTCATGTGTAGTTTTGTTATAATTCCAAATCAATCAATCAAAGGGAGGTGAAGGATGTTTAGCTCAAGGCCATTAAGAGGGAGCTAGATAGGCAGTAGCATATGAATCACAAGTCCCAGGGTACTCTGCTTCCCACCCGGCAATCTTTAACCTAACCTTATCATACACCAAACAGTATTTATAAGACAAAATTACTAGTGACCGAGCGCCATGGCTTTGCCTCAGCGAACAATTAGGGAGTAACAGCTTCCTCTTAAGGCAGAAGCACTTCAAGGTAAATTGAATGTGAGAAATCAAACTTGACCAATTTATGTACATTACCGGAAGCCTCCTTAGTAACTGTACAAGGGCATCCGCTGCAACTTTATATTACTTGGGGGGCAAAAGGATATTATTTCTTTGGATTAAACAATGGCAGTTGCAGAACGCAGCAGAAGGGAGGGTGAGGGTGCACCATATAGATTAGCCGTAGTGGGCAGCCTCAGGTCAGGTGAGGTATGAAAGAGAATAAACACTCTACACTCTTTAGGGTATCAATTAGTATTAGGCTGCAATTTCCAAACCTCATCACCCTCTGCTAAAAGACCCGATCAAGGGGGGAAGGGGCAAATGACCTGTTTTCCTCGTAGAGATGAACATTACAAAGCATGGCAGAGGTGTCAAGAAACCTGAAAATTGTTCCTTAAGCAGCACTTGCTGGACATAAAACAATCAGCTATGGGAAGTAAAGTAAACCCTCGCTATTACAGACCCGAATATAATAGATATCGAATATAATGGATGGCCCATGGCTACTGGGTTTCTCCCAAATATCATATATAACGGATATAATCCATTATATTCGGGAGAAATCCGGTCGGTTGCCGGCCGGCCGTCCGTCACATGCGAACGTGCAGGCTGGATCATGTTTGCCCGCCTGCCCGGCCCACTTTACTCTCTCTCTGTTTGAATTCAGCGCTTATACCGTGCAATTCTCCCTCACTGTAGCTCTCTTACTCGCGTCACCTCTCGTTTCACGTGTGACCTACCAACCTGCCTAAGATAAAAAATGGCTTCAAATTCAGCTACCTTTCAGCTTCTTACTATAAATCAACCCAGCCTATCTTGAGACCTAGGGTGGGGTTGTGGGATTCCTGCACTGTTGTCATATCACCCCGCTACTAACTCAGCCAAGCCGCCATATATCCTCCTCATCTCTCTCTCTCTCTCTCTCTCTCTCTCTCTCTCTCTCTCTCTCTCTCTCTCTCTCTCTCTCTCTCTCTCTCTCTCTCTCTCTCTCTCCACTAGTTTACGTACTTATTTACGTTGTAAAAAACTTCTTTTGCTTGGCTGTGCAGTACAAGAGAGTGCGATGCGGAGGAACCTTCCATGGCGGGCAAATGACCTTGAAATTATGAATGACCAGGTTGGCGCGCCCTGTGTCAAAGACACAGCAGCATGTGTCTTCAAGCAGCATTGTCGCATGAGCTACATTGCCAAGTGTAATGAAAGAGTACACACAGAGTTGTACAGAGTTGTTGTTTTACCCTCAAATCGCAAGCCATTCATAAAACCATGCAGCTGTATTATGAAAATGTACATTAAAATAGTTAACGTAACCGCTAACGATTTGAGAGGTCATCATCAGCCTATTTATGGTCAACGTGACAACAATACGGGAATCCCACAACCCCACCTGAGGGCTCAAGATAGGCTGGTTTGACAATATATAAACCTTAATAAAATATACCTTATACACACAACCCTCGTTTTCCCGGACTAATAGAGGGGAGCACTGGTCCGGGTACCGCAAACGTCCGGGAATCGCAACAGTCCGATAGTCCAGTTGCCAGGTTGAGAACCTTGTTGTTGCGAGAAATGTATTGTTTTTTTATGGTTTCATACTCGAATGGGTTTATATAAAAGATTTAGCTCGGTAGCCAGAGTGCCAACCTTGGGGAACTCCGATAATTGGCATAAATCTAAGATGGCCACCGCGGATGGAGGTGGAAAATAACTTTTCAACCAATCAACCTTCAATCACGTGCAATACATTTTTTCAGTATAATTTCTATGTGAGGAACCAATTTCTGAGGTCAGTTGCGTAGTTTGGGGTTAAATTCAGGGTCAAAGGTCAAGTTAAAGGTCATTTTGGCCAAAAAATGTATTAATATACTAATAATTGCATTATCAGAACGAGGGTGGTCAAGTGTTTATTCATTAACGGCGATCACTCCCGTTCATCATCAGAGCCGAATGCAAGATCAAGAAGATCAGTTTCCTCGTCATTTTCCACATCTGCTTCTCCTTCCTCTTCCACTTCATCTTGGTCTACGTCTCCTGTCTTGAAGGAGTTCAAGCAAGCGTCACTAGAAACACAAGCGCAGTACAGTGAATGATATCTTTCCATGGTGACAGCTGCAACGTTCACTGCCGCATGCCTTCCCCGCCGCCTTACAGCTGCACCGCACTACATCCATGAGATCTTGGGGTTCTGGGGGCTGATCAGAGGTTGCTGATACTGGGGTGCCATCTTTTATTTCCCACCCATACTTCGTGATGTCAAGTTCAGGTGGCGCCTGCTGGTGGAGAGGGAAGGATATTTCTTGCTGCAGCAGCTCACGCTCGAGCTTATGCTCCCCTACTTCTTCGTTGCTGGCCACCACCACTACGCCCGCTACATCACCCATCATGTTCTTGAGATGCGTCACCTGCTGCCACCCGTGGCCAAAACGGAGCTCATGTCAGGTGCCTTCGTGTACTGTCACCAGGAGAGTAGCTGGAATGGCGTGAGCTCTGACCAGTTTGGTGAACAAACTGCCATTCGAATCGGCAAAGGTGGTCTCAAGGGTATAACCCTTTCTCAAAAGATGGTCGCGGAATGGATCGATTATTTTCCCGTCAATCGCCTACCTCTCAGACACCATGGCGCACTCTACCCTGATCAAGGGTAGCAATGCCCCAGCTGGATCAAGTACTACAAACAGAGGACCACGTCACAAGGAGGAGGGGAAGAAGAGGAGGGAGCTGGATGGAGATGGCAGACGTCAAATCTTGCTTGAACTGTCCAAAATGTCTCACCCATTGGAAAATCAGTCGCCACACCTCTACAACATCGCCAATGGTAGATTCGGTTCCCCTGAAGCCGAGGTGAATGTTGCCGAATCAGTGGACATAGGCGAGAGAATGGCTGCACAGTTCCGGGCATCCCTTCCCTCCGGAGTCCATGCAACCGTCTCTAATTCCATCAAGACCATGGAACACATAAAGATGTGAAAATGGGGGACAAGACGATCTTCAACCTGGAGACTATCTTCTTCAGACTGCTGACAGTCGGACAGCAGCGACAAATGAGGCTAGCACCCATCTTCCAATATGAGCTGTGCCCAATACCCCCATCGCTCATCGACGAGTATGGCTGCTTGAGGAAAGGTAGCAAAGCACCGATGGCTCACAAACTCTGCCTACAGACACGACGACCACCGCTGCCTGATGTCACCATTGTTGATGCAAGCCAACTTCTACCACATCGTGTGGCCGTCGAAAGGAGATGCGTCGGTCATAGTTAAGTACATCAAGACGAGTGTCCTCTCTCTCTGGCAAGAAGGTCTTAGTTTTCAAGAAGTATCACAACCTTTCTGCGAAGGACCATGAGCGTATGCGACGTGCTGGCCTTGGTTCCATCAATTACGACCTGACCATCAACACACCGCTGCCTAGTCGAGACGCCATCATGAGGAATAAGCACAACAAGTTGCAGCTGTCGAAAATTCTTAGTACCTACAGCTTCAGCGAAAGAATCACCGTGGAGAGCCCCAGCGATGGTGTGTTCACCCATGACGAAGCGGACATAACAATGATCTCGTACCTCCTCATGGCTGCCGAGTCCGACACGCGATGTCTCAGATGACACCGATGTGTTCGTGCTGCTTGTGTACTGGGTGTACCGAAAAAACATCCAGGTCACAGTGCAAATGGAGCGGTGGGATGGATCCGTTTGGGACATGAACGCCACCTGTTCCCAACTCGGCCCCAAGTGCCTGCAGATCCTGGGAATGCACAACATTACTGGTTCAGATACCACCTCATACCTGTAAGGCAAGGGGAAAGTGTCGGCACTGAAGACCCTGAGAGCTGGCGACTTCCCAGGCCTGTACTCAGACTTGGGCGAGCTTGATGCCACACATGCACAGCTCATGGAAGCAGGACAGGCATTCTTCTGTGCTATATATGGTCAGCAACAGGGGACCACTATGAGTGAGGTGAGGTACCATATGTACACAAAGAAGGCTGGAAAGCTGCTCAAGATCATGTCGCTACCACCAACAGACAAAAATCTCTTCCTGCACATCTTGCGCACTCATCTGCAGACTATACTCGTCAAATCTGCTGACCAGCAGGCTCCACCTGAACCACCATACATCACGAAGTATGGGTGGGAAATCAAAGCTGGTGTGGGAATTTGTCACATACATATTTAATCTGAGTTTCTTACCTATTCAATCAAACCCATGGCTATCACCCGACACATCATCCCAGCTAATCAACTAACTAGGATACTTATCGGTGGATAGTGGGTTGAATTATGGCTGTAGGTTTTGATCAATACTGCAATGATCTTGTGAGCCGATGTGGTCGCCGGGATCGAGGCCGCCCGTGAATGACAAGAGCGGAGGTGGAGGCGTAATCGTGGGCATCAAGTGGTTATCACACCAAGTAACTTGACGCGCAATTGTTATCAGTGTTGTATTCTAACACGGTCCTATTGGTTTTATCACTTATATATCTACAAAATTAATGTATGTACAAATCTCTTCTTTTTAATAAGAGAAAAGATGTTAATCCCATGAAGGCTGGAATGATACTTGTACTTGTAGACAAGCAAGCACGTATATTAGATTGATGTTATCCTCACGGAGGGTCTGGGTGTACTAACTTTCCGTGAGCGGCGAGACCCCCGCTACCAATACCTATGCCACGTGTATGATGTCAGGTGGCCTAGAATCTAACGGGCGGCGGCCAATGACCGCGCTTCAAACCAAATTGCTAATTATTTAAGTGCAATGCTTATTAACCACTTGGAATATTAATTTATCCTATCCCAGTACTAATCATTTACTTAAATTACCTTAATTATTACCCATTACCATTATAATTATATATACATATCCCTATACACCCCTATCACGAGCGGAAAATACTTCACTCACAAGGGGGGGGGGGAAACAAAACTACCTCTACCAATTATGAGAGGGTGTTTGGTGGATAATTTCCACACTGGGGGCCGGCGAAAACTGAAGTTACGCTTCATGTGACATCACCCCAGGCCACATAGTGCCGGAACATTTCAATAGTGGTTTCGGCACTTTGGTCTTTAGCTATTTTAAAATTAATAGCTCTGATAGAGGTACCAGTGAATATGCTGACATATACTTGATCGGGGGGAGAGTTATCTCCTGATGTTATAGTATCCCCAGTATAGTCATCACCATTGACCTCAAATGGTTTTAGCTCATTATCAGCGGGAAGTTCAGGGGGACCTAGATAGGAGACTAGTCTACACTCAGATCTATTAAATTTAATGAGAGATTTGAGGTAATATTTGACTGCCTGTCTACCATGATTTATCCAAAATTGACACCTGATATCGGCCAACACTGTAGCCATTCCGCCATGTAATGAGTTCCTATGATTTTCTTCCACCAACAATTTAGTAAGATGATGGCATTTGGGAATTAGTGTGGGATGGCAGGTTTTATTTGGAAGATCAGCTTGAAAATTTCGACCTCGACACCTAATACCCTCATGATCAAGGAACAGACCCAATATGGTCAATTTGTTCCTATGGGGGCTGGCTGAAGCCAATAGCTGATATTCCTCAGGAAATACCTGCTTCTGTATTGTTCTGATACAAAACTTCAAAGGATCAGAGCTATCCCTTTTATTAACCTTGCAGGGAATATTAACCTTGCAGGGAGTATTAACCTCGCAGGGAGTATTAACCTTGCAGGGAATATTAACCTCGCAGGGAGTATTAACCCTATAGGGAATATTGCTCAATAAGGAAAACCTTTCTATGTCTATCACAGGATCTGGGATCAATTCAGGTTCCCTTATTATATCTTCAGATATGTCTGAATGAGTGGAAACCATATTAGGATTATTATTACACTCTTTCAGCCAGGTAGGGCCTTTAAACCATAATCCTGTATTCAATTTGAGGTTGCTATCTCCTCGCGACACATTATTACTATTAGGATTTTCATTAGTGGCAATATATTCATTATGAACTGGAATACCACTTTCCTCTAAAACCTCACTTATTGGTGTGGGCAAGAAAGTGGTTCCTATTCTGGTAATTAATAGGGGTTGTGCATGACTAGGAATACTCTCCTGTTCGACTGTATGGGTATGTGGGATGGGTCCCATTATTACCTTACCACCAGCACTAGTGAACATTGAGACGTTATGTATTTTGATGACCTTCCTTAGGTAACCCCCAAAATAATCGGCTCCTATTATTAATTGGAAAGGTCCATCAACGTCTTTGAAGGTATTACTAACTAGTTTAACACCATTATCCCTCAGCATTTCAGCTGTGTCCTTTAGTCCATTAACAGTTAAATTGATATCAATATTATTGACTACTACAGCAGCTACCCTACATTTATATCTTCCCAATTGGACTAGGGGTTGAACTATGTCATAGGTTTGAGCCTCATTATTGGCAAGAAAACCTGATATGGCTATGTTCACTTTATTAATTATGGGTAGTTGTAATAATTCAACTATCTCCCTGCTTATGAAGGATCTTTGTGCACCACTGTCAAACATTGTCTTTACTATGACTGCATTACCATTACGGCACACCTTCAACTCGGCAGTTGGAACAGCTGCTGAACTACTCTTATTAGTGACTGCCATTTTAATTACTGTAGGGTCTGAGTTATTATCACTGTTAGGACAAAGAGTGATGTTATGAACAGATTGTTTACATTTCCTACAAGTTCTTAAGCTTATAGGGCATGCATTTGAAGCATGTTTACCACGGAGACAGGTTAGGCAGCAACCAAGGCGCATTAACCTTTCAACTCTCGTGTAACAATCTGAATATATATTACATGTGGAGGGTCTATGTTCCCCCTCACATAAGACACAATTTATTATTCGTACTTCACTAGAAGTAGTAGCCCTGGAACTAGGGATTGTATCTATTATTTGAGTAGGTCTAGGTGGTTTACTGGTAGGCTGAGAAGTTTGAATCGTAATTACAGGCTGTTTGATTTGCGTAACAGGCGCAGGATAACTGCCCACTAACGAGGGATCCTTAAACTCTGAGGGTGGCTGATATAGCTGATTACCTTCAGGCGTAATAATTGTGATCTCCCTGTGGGAGGGTTCTGGCTTAATACCTTGCAAACTTTGGGTTAAAGAAGCTTCAGCTGTAGATAGAATATGAGCACACTCCAGTAATCCCTCATATTCAATTACTTTATCGAGATATCTTTGACATTCGTGTTCATGATTGATAACACATAACTGAATCATTTCTTTATCCCCAGCTTGTCTTAATTTAACTTCATATATGCAGTAAGCCTCCTCATATTTTTCCCATTGCTCATTTATCAATGAAAGACCCGTCTCTAAATTCATATAATCAATAGGAATTGCCTTAATTGCATCCTCACACACATTATAAAGTCGTGTGAGCATTGCTAACTTAGCTGATAATGAGTGCTTAGCCATGATTTAGTTAATAACTCAAAATAAAATATTAAATGAAAGATTACGTTACTAAAAATATTTGCTAGTTGATTAATTATTATATATCCTAAGTGCTGGAAGCGCCGTTGGCTGGCCTGTCAAGGCTCATAACCCGGCCTATGACCAACCAGCACTTAACTATTACCACTAACTAGTCTACGTAACCTCTGAAGTTATCTACCACCACAGCGTGATGGCATATGGTAGTTGAACAACTGAGTCATTCCTGACGCTGCGAAAACCCCCGCCTCCAGCCTCATAACCAGCGGTTGTGGTAGGCTCACAATTACCTCACTTAACGACCACTCTGAATCACATGATCATCAATATTCCTCTACACGGGGCACCAATGTGGGAATTTATGTCACATACATATTTAATCTGAGTTTCTTACCTATTCAATCAAACCCATGGCTATCACCCGACACATCATCCCAGCTATTCAACTAACTAGGATACTTATCGGTGGATAGTGGGTTGAATTATGGCTGTGGGTTTTGATCAATACTGCAATGATCTTGTGATCCGATGTGGTCGCCGGGATCGAGGCCGCCCGTGAATGACAAGAGCGGAGGTGGAGGCGTAATCGTGGGCGTCAAGTGGTTATCACACCAAGTAACTTGCGCAATTGTTATCAGTGTTGTATTCTAACACGGTCCTATTGGTTTGACGCGCAATTGTTATCAGTGTTGTATTCTAACACGGTCCTATTGGTTTTATCACTTATATATGTACAAAATTAATGTATGTACAAATCTGTTCTTTTTAATAAGAGAAAAGATGTTAATCCCATGAAGGCTGGAATGATACTTGTACTTGTAGACAAGCAAGCACGTATATTAGATTGATGTTATCCTCACGGAGGGTCTGGGTGTACTAACTTTCCGTGAGCGGCGAGACCCCCGCTACCAATACCTATGCCACGTGTATGATGTCAGGTGGCCTAGAATCTAACGGGCGGCGGCCAATGACCGCGCTTCAAACCAAATTGCTAATTATTTAAGTGCAATGCTTATTAACCACTTGGAATATTAATTTATCCTATCCCAGTACTAATCATTTACTTAAATTACCTTAATTATTACCCATTACCATTATAATTATATATATACATCCCTATACACCCCTATCACGAGCGGAAAATACTTCACTCACAAGGGGGGGGGGGGAACAAAACCACCACTCTACCAATTATGAGAGGGTGGCTTATGGATAATTTCCACAGATGGCACCCCAGTACCAGCAACCTCTGATCAGCCCCCAAGACCCCAAGATCTCATGGATGTAGTGCGGTGCAGCTGTAAGGCGGCGGGGAAGGCATGCGGCAGTGAACGTTGCAGCTGTCACCATGGAAAGATATCATTCACTGTACTGCGCTTGTGTTTCTAGTGACGCTTGCTTGAACTCCTTCAAGACAGGAGACGTAGACCAAGATGAAGTGGAAGAGGAAGGAGAAGCAGATGTGGAAAATGACGAGGAAACTGATCTTCTTGATCTTGCATTCGGCTCTGATGATGAACGGGAGTGATCGCCGTTAATGAATAAACACTTGACCACCCTCGTTCTGATAATGCAATTATTAGTATATTAATAAATGTTTTGGCCGAAATTACCTTCAACTTGACCTTTGACCCTGAATTTGACCCCAAACCACGCAACTGACCTCAGAAATTGGTTCCTCACATCGAAATTATACGGAAAAAATGTATCACACGTGATTGAAGGTTGATTGGTTGAAAAGTTATTTTCCACCTCCGTCCGCGGTGGCCATCTTAGATTTATGCCAATTATCGGAGTTCCCCAAGGTTGGCACTCTGGCTACCGAGCTAAATCTTTTCTATAGACCCATTCGAGTATGAAACCATAAAAAAACAATACATTTCTCATGAGAACAAGGTTTAGTACAGAACACTTATGGGTGGCAAACGGACTACAAGGCCATTACCCACCCCCGGACGTTTATCCTACTCTAGTATTTACTGTCCGACAACCGCCAATATCAACTACCCCGCCGCGGACTTTTACGTCACTTTGTTGTTGTTTTTAGGGCTGCGAGGATCCCTTGGGGAACACTATGAGTCCTGGTGATGTCCTATGATGCTATCACAGGCGCTGTAGTTGACCTGTCTTCCTCAGGAAGGCACAGGTGAGGCGGATGACAGCGTGTTGCCGGGAGGGGTGGACGCCAGCCCCCGCCAGCAGGGTGGGCAGGTCACAGGTGGCGACGTTCAGGGTGAGGAGTTGAGAATGTGGTACAACACAGTGGGAGTGGAAGCGCGGACACTGCAGCAGAAAGTGTTCAATAGTCTCAGAGACGTCACTGCACCAGGGGCAGTGGGGGTCAGGGGACTGACGGAGGCGGTCAGGCGGTGCAGGTGAACCGTGAGTGTCGTGTGCCCAAATGTAAACAATACGACCGCTGTGCATGCTGCCACATGGCGGGAGGCCAGCCCCCACAAGCAGGGTGGGCAGGTCAAAGGTGGCGACGTTCAGGGTGAGGAGTTGAGAGCGTAGCACTACATGGTGGGAGTGGAAGTGCGGACACTGCAGCAGAAAGTGTTCAATAGTCTCAGACACGTTCCTGCACCAGGGGCAGTGTGGGTCAGGGGACTGACGGAGGCGGTGCAGGTGAACCGTGAGTGTCTTGTGCCCAAATGTAAACAATACGACCGCTGAGCATGCTGCCACCTGGCGGAAGGCGCGGACACTGACCAGGGGTGACAAGAGACGCTCGGACCGCCGGACAACTTTGTCAATTTACGGACTGGACCAGGCATTTGACCTGGACTCTTGACATATCCCCGGACCTCGGATTTTGACCCGCAAATCCGATATCTGGGAAATGGAGGTCCGGGAAAACAAGGGTTGTGTGTACCTTAAATTCTACTTCTTCGGATATAACAGATTATCGGATATATCGGATGAACCCTCCCCCCAAACCATCGGTTATATCGAGGGTTTACTGCATGTATAGTTGCCGCACTTTAAGTTGATGGGGCCCTTTAAAAAATGGGGCCTCTTCACTCCCCTCTTTCGAACTAACGGGATTGGCTGACTAATCGAGGTGTTAGGTGAGAATGCCTTACTCCAAGTTCCGCCCTAAAGCCCCAACACCCAACACCTCAGCCAATCCTGTGTGTTCGGAAGAGGGTAGTGAGGGGCCCCATTTTTGCCACCTTAATGTGCGGCGAGTATAGTCATGAAATTTTCAAAAAGCATCTCCAAATCTGTTGGATAGGACATTGATAACCGCACTATTAGGTAAAACATTCTATTGACTTATACATAATAATGTTACTACGTACAATTAATGAACTGTGTGTATCATTTGTACAGTTAGGACATGTGATCCTGCATGATATGGCCACACCTTAAGAGGAGCGTCTGGCTAGAATTGGATATGCCAAATCTATATTAAATATGCGTGAATCACTGTGATATTTATGTTATGAAGTAGTGACAACATGTACATCAATATTAGACCCCAATATTAGATGGGTAATGGGTGAGTGAGTGGGTGGGGGAAGATGGGTAACGCATGTGGGGTAATGGGTGAGTGAAGATGGGTAACGCGTGAGTGGAGGAATTCCTTCCCTTCTTTGGTTCCTTATTTCTTTCCTCGTCAGTTCCTCTTCTGACTCTTCATCCCTCCAATTTTTCCCTTACTCCTTATTCCTCCTTTCCTTCTCTCATATCTCCTTCCTTCCCTCTCTCCCACCTTCCATTATCACCCCATCATCACCATAAGGAGATGAGATTCCCCCTCGTTCTGCATGAGCGACTGTCAGAGGCCCCTCTGCCGCTAGGATCGCTGCCGTCCATGAATTCAAAATGGCGCGGCCGGAGTGAACCCTCTCGGTAGAAGCTCTCTGGCACGATGTAGGGTGAGTAGTAAGGGGGGTAGGGTGGAGAGAACCATCGATAACTACGGAACCATAAGGAATCGTGCAAAAAAACTTCGGAATTATATTACTAAAGGTGTTGCCATTGCTCAGGAATTTTTTCAGTATTTAAAAAAAATTCCAGATTATTTTCGTACTTCTAACCGGAAGCTCCCCTTAAAGTAATCGTCCAGACCCATTTTTACTTTCCATAATTATGTTGAATGTTCATTTAAATTACCTAATCCACAAAAAATAATTTGTTTCCACGCCTTATTTCCGTATAAACATGACTTTTGTAAAAAGCACGGGAAAAATAACAGCCCAGTTCCAGGAGTGGCGTGAAACATGCTGATGACGGCCCGTGAGGCGGACAATCTGCTTCACACAGCTAGCCTCTCCCCCGGCGCATACACGTCTCCACACATTTATCGTGGCCGTATAGGTCGGGAACGGGTGATAAGCTCTCTGGAAAGGCACAGCTTTCTCGCTGCACCCATAAAGAATGCAAGTATATGCCTTATTTCCCCCTCTTTACTACAGGCTTACCATGGCTAATGATGATAATTAAACTCCTATAGGGGCTTTAGGGCCAGCCCCTCTACCATATGACCCTACTGCTCCCCCTGGTTTACCGACCCCTGCTCCTCTTTTGACTACGGCCCGGAATACTGATATGCCCGTTCCCTAAACTCGCCCCTCAAAGTCACTTAGTGCTCCTGAGCCCCCTAGCCAGATCATGAATCCATCCTCAGCACCAGGTGACACTCCAGCCCACAATCCCACTACCTCTTCCATACCTTCTCCATCCTTGCCTCCCTGCTCTTCCCCTCCAGATCCTTCCCCTACCCTTCCTCCTCCACAACCTTCTTTGCCCTCCTCCTCATCCTGTATAGCTACTCTTTACCCTACAACCCTTCTCCCTCCGGGAGACCTACATTCCGCACGGTCACCCCTTCCTCACGTCCACGCACATCTACTACTCTCCCTCACCCCTCCTTCGACGCTCTTTTTGGTCCTGCAAAGTGGGATCGTTTCTTCATCGTCCCTAGCACCGCCCCTTACTCTGCTAACGCCCTACGTTTAACGGCATGCCTCCAATGGCAAGTTGGTAAGTTGGCAAGTTTGCATTCCGTACCCGCCCCGACCGGTCCCGCCTGGTGACTGTTGACACCAAGGCCCAAGCTAATGCATTGCTCAACCTAAAAGACCTCGACGGCAACTCTTTCTGCATCACACCCGACATAGCTCTTAACACCTGCACTGGAACAGTTTCCATCCCCACGCGTTCTTGCCCAGTCGATGACACCGAATGGTCCGAGTGCGCGGATGTCCTCCTCGACCTTTTGGCAGAGGATTATGATGCCGTTGCAGTTTACTGCTACACCATCCCACCCCGGGGCCACCGTAAGTCCCCTACCAATATTGCCAAAGTCACTTTCAAAAGGCAAGATCTCCCTGATAGCATTTATGTTGCCGGGGTCAACTACTCTGTTAAATCTTACCGCCCTACTCCTCGCCAGTGCCAGTCCTGCTGGCGTTTTGGCCACCCTGCCAAGCACTGCCATTCCCTTGCCCGCTGCCCTCTTTGTGCTCAACCTGGCCATGCTCATTCCACGTGTCCTGCAACATTTCCCACTTGTGCGAACTGTGGTCGTTCCCACAATGTTTTCTACAGGGGTTGCCCTGTCTACCACTTTGAATCGGAAGTGGCATCCATCAGATTTACAAAGGGCTTAACTCTATGGGAAGCCCGCCAAGAAGCTCGCCGCCTAGGCTTTTCGCCTACACCCGTCTCTCAGCTTTTTTCCAATCCCACTTTTTCTAATCCCCCTACCACAACCTCTCCTACCCTCTTTTTCCCTGTTGCTCCTTCTGTTCTCCCCTCTCTCTCCCTAGCTAATCCTCTTTCCGTCCTTAGTCCAGATACTCCGACCTCTACTCCTTCCTCGATCCCCACACCCCTTCCTCAAAGCATCCTTCGGCCTCCTCTTGTCAGACGACCTAAACGTTCTTCCCCTTCCTCCCCCCCGAAACCTTCCACTATCTCTCCCTCCTCCTCAGTTCCTCACGCCCCACTTTCTACGTCTCCTCCTAGAAACTCTGTGCCTCCCAGGTCTCCCCGACTCTCCAGTTGAGACCATAGCTATGATAGAGGAGTACCTCGCTCAGCCTCAGGACATGACCCCTTTGCCCTCTTCACAAACCTCCTCATCATCCTCACCTTCTTTCTCAACCCTCAAAGTCTCAGCTGAGATCCATCCTCTACCCTCCCACCTTCCGCCTACCCTTCTTCCTCCTTCTGACTCCCAACTTCCCCCCTGTTCCTGCTCTTCCCCGCCTTCTCCATCATTCTCCCCACTCCACCCTTCCCCCCTTCCCTCTGATCACCCTATGTCCTCTTCCCTCATTCTTCTACTACCTCTAACCGTCCCGTTGTTAAGTCTATTCTTAACTTACCCCTCCCTCCTGGCTGTACTCGCGACTCCCTTTTGTCTCAACAATCCCCATCCCTGTCCCCTCGCCCCCCTGACCCTACTACGTGTACTTCACCTGCTACACTTGATCCCCCACCTGATATCCCTGATCCTGCTGACCCCTCTACTCCGGATGCTACCATTCCGACTATCATCACCCTCTGACCTCTACACTCTGTCTGTTCTTCATTGGAACATTCACGACTTCTGATCCCACAGACAAGACCTTTGTCTCCTGATTTCTTGCTATAAGCCTCAAGTTATCTGCCTCCAAGAAACTTTCCTTACTCACCCCCCTGTCCCAATTCCCATTTTATGATCTCCTTCTCCCAACAAATACACGTCCTTCCTCTGATCTAACCCTACTGCTATAACGCTTCGTTCCTTTCCCCTTCCCTCACTGTTTCACTCTTTCTCTATAACCCCTCCCCTTCATTATGCTTTGCCATAGTGCCATATGACCTCTGATGTCTGGCACACTTTCCCTTTTTTAGCATTAAATCAATCAATTAAATCCGGTACGATGTACGATACGATTTTCTATTATCGTACGATTTGCATGATAATTCTAGGTTGTTATTAATATAAGAACAAAAGTATGTGGCCATACCACAGTTGCACTCTAGCACTCATTTCATATAAAGTTAAAGTAATCGTCCAGACCATTTCATCATTCCTGATTTTATGTAGTTAGAGTATAGCCATTATCGAGTGTATCAACAATATGTTGTCACTTTTTGCATCCAGTCAGCCGTTTTTTAATAATCCGCAATCAAAATCTGTAAATACCCCGAGCTACGAAAACGCTGCTGGCAACTGGCAGACGATGCGCCACGGCTCGGTGACGTAACAAGAGGAAGGCCTCCTCTCCCCGTGCTGATCAGAAGCACGTACTCCACTCACACTAGCCTCCACTCAACAAGTAAGGTCAGCTGATCCATTCTTCACTCACTTCAAGGCTGCTGGCAGAAAGCAGTAAACCCAGCACAGTTCACCACAAGAATAAGGATATACCTAAGGGTAAAGGAGGTGACTTAGAAGAAGTTGTGGTTTATATAGTTGATCACCTGTACATGCTGTAAGCACAATGAGTCATACAGGTGAGATTTCTGCCACAGAAGAGAAGGGTGACAGAAGTGGTATTGATAGTCATGAGTTGCAGGATGTTGGAGCACCTAGTGTAAGAAGGAGAACACAAACAGAGAAGGGTAAAGAACATAATGTTGCTCTCTGCACTCAGAGAGTTGTTTCAGCTAGACGTGCTTGGAGAAAGGTAGCTAGTGACATTCATGCCAATATTCATGAAGTAGAATCTTAGAGTTGCAGGATATTAGAAATTCTGAGAAGATGAAGTTTGATGAATATTTCTGTGCATGTGAAAGGTTAATGGAAGTTGATCCACTTGTTTCTCAGCATGTTAACCAGGAATTAAGTAGTAGTGAGGAATACCATTGTAAAATTATAGAGGATATCAGAGACAGGGTTCAGGCTTTGCAGCATGAAAATTATTCTGTGGAGATTAAGACTTCTAGAAATTCTGTTTCTTCCTTGCCTAAAAGGCAGGAACTAGTAGTCAAAGAAACACAGCGGAAGATGGCATTGGAATATCAAGATGATAATGAAAGGTCAGAAAATGCTGCATCAATGAGTGAAGCTGAAGCATTGTATGGCATTGGATGTGAGGTTGAAAACAGGTTGAATTCATTTCATCTTGATAATGAATCTGCTGGAAAGCAGGAGCAGCTTCTTCAATACTTAAACACACAAGGGCAAATGCAATCTGAAGTTCAAGCTTCAGTAGCAGGAAAGCCATATTCTGATGAAATTAATATTAAACAGCCTCATAAGAATGTGAAATTCCATAGCCATCACAGTTCTGTAGTAGATTATGCAGAGGAAGAATTAAGGGCGGATACCTTCACAGGTAATACTACTGTAAAGAAACTGAATCCTACTGCTAATGCTTTCACTCAAAGGTATGATTCACAGGTGCTTCATGTCAAAAACTGTAGCGATCCGATTAACCAATCAAGTAGCAATGACAATGCTAAGAAGTCTTTCCTAACTCACTCTAGTCCACCAAGTCAGTTAGAGAATAGTGCAATACAGGGAGGTCCCGAAGATACGAGCAGTTAGGTTCCACCTGGCATACTCGTAAAGTGAAATCTCGTATAACGAAACACATAACTAATGGTAAAATATAGATTTGGTTCCAGGACCCCATCAATTAAAAAAAAAAAAAAAAAAAAAAAAAAAAAAAAACATGTTTTTCAAGCTAAAATAAACTATAGCAAACACAACAAACACACAGCGTCTATATTACCCACACTGTACTACCTATTCTGTATAAAAAGCATTCTGAAAGAGAAAATAGCACAGAAAATAACATAACTGCACATTAATCAAACATAAAACATGCAGAACAAGCAAAAAAGACGCTGTAATGTAGAGGACGCCACGTGATACAAGAGAGGGTAGTGTAGAGGTCCCAAGGTTGGGGCCGCACACCTGCTAATTACCCCTAAAGGTCAGGCCACGCCATATGCATAATTACCCTTCAGGTCAAGCCTTGCTAGGGGTGACCTGACTGCGGCCCCAAGGTTGGGGTCGCACACCTGCTAATTACCCCTAAATGTCAGGCCGCGCCATATGCTTAATTACCCTTCAGGTCACGGCTTGCTAGGGGTGACCTCACTGGGGTCAACCAAATCCCCCTTTGTCCAGCCCGGGAGTGGTAGGGCGCGCATTTTGAACTTGATAATTTTACTCACCCGTTTGAATGTCGTATCATTGGAATTTCGATCTCGTATATTGAAAATAGACCCTAATTTACACATCTCGTATCATCGGATTCTCGTATACCGAATGCTCGTATAACGGAACCTCCCTGTACAACGGCTGGCAGATCTCCTCTCGGTAAAGCAAGCCAGAGAAAATCTTCCACGCCCAGAACCAGAGGTATTCAAAGGGGATTTGCTTAAATTCACAGCATGGTTAACAATCTTTAAGCTTTACATAGAAACAAGAACTGACAACTTTGCTGAGAGACTTTTCTACCTAGGGAAGTACACAGATGGAGCAGCAAAGAATGCCATTAGTGGATTACTATCACTGAAGATGCATACAAAGAGGCAATACATAATAACCAGTAGGTTTGGTGATCCATTTCACATTGCTCATGCCTACAGGAAAAAATTGTATGCATGGCCAAAGATTACTCAACCTGATGGTCCAGCTTTAATGGATTTCTCTGACTTCTTGCTGAACTGTAAAAGGGCAATAAGCAGTGTGCCACAATTGACTGTCTTAAATGATCCTGAGGAGAATCAGAAACTGTTGGTCAAATTACCTCTTCCACTACTTGAAAAATGGAACACAGTTGCTTATGAATATAACAAAAGATATAGCTTCTACCCTTCATTTGAAACATTTTGTGGATTTATACAAGAGGCAATGAAGGCATGCAACCCTGTTTCATCTTACAGTGCAGTTATGGGTAATCTGAGCAGCCAAAGGAATTTTTCAGCTGCACCTAAGGGTAGCAACAGCTATGCAGCCAATACTAATAGAACAGGAAGTAAAAGCTTTGAGACAGAAACTGCAGAAATAAAGGCAACAACTAAACCTGAAGGTAACAGATTGACTACAAATAACAAAACACAAACAATAAGAAAACCACTTTGTCGTCTTTGCCAGGAGGAATATGAACTAGATGTGTGCAAAGATTTTAACAAACTTGACATCAATGCTAGGTTTGATTTTGTGCAGAAGAATTTCTTATGCAGAGGATGCTTGAAATATGGTCACAGGAAGAAAGATTGCCGCAGTAAAAAATGCTGCAACATTTGCCAAAGATACCATCCAACTTCTCTTCATTGTGCTGCTCTTCTACAGAATGCCAGTTCCTTTAGCAGAGAATCAGAAAGTGCAAACTATTCAAGGCCAAATGAGAAGAGCTCGGTTGTCTGAAACAGAATTAGGATCACCCAGTCAGTAATAGGAGATACACACAGCATGATTGTACCAGTGTGGCTAATCCACAATAGCAATGTATACAACAAAGTATTGGTGTATGCATTACTGGATGATCAGTCTGATGCCTGTTTCATAAAAGAGAGTACTCTAGAGAAGATGGGAGTTGATGAAACCCAAGTACACCTTAAACTTGCCACAGTAATGGGAGAAGAGGTTGTGCCTTGCACAAAAATCAGTGGACTAGTGGTACGAGGTATCAATGAGCCTAATGACATTCAGCTTCCACCTACATATTCTAGAAAAAATATTCCAGCAAGAAAGGATCAGATTCCTCGACCTGAGACAGCCAGAGGATGGACACATTTGAGAAATATCTCTGACAAGCTAATGCCTTACAACTCAAATGTGGAGATAGAACTTCTAATTGGTATCAATTGCATCAGGGCAATCAAGCCAAAGGAGATTATTCCAGGGAATGATGAAGATCCATATGCACGCAGGACAGAATTAGCATGGGGCATTGTTGGCAAAGTTGCTCCTGACAGAGTGCCACAAGATGATATCGTAGCAGTGCATAGAACATCAGCTCAAGAGGTTACCATTAATGAGGAGACGAAAGTCAGTTTCCTTGTTGTTCCATCAAAGACAAAGGAAATAGTCAATCCAGCTCAAGTCAGAAAAATGTTTGAACTGGATTTTAATGATAAAGGGACAGAAGATATTCCCGTTTCCTATGAGGACAAGAGATTCCTGAGTAAGATGATAGAGGGAGTTCATCAGCAGAATGATGGACATTATGAACTTCCTCTTCCTCTTAAAAGTGATAATGTAAAACTGCAAAATAACAAGGAAATGGCCTTACACAGATTGTTAAAGTTAAAAGGAAAATTCCAGAAAGAAGTTTATGCAAGATCTAATTGACAATGGTTATGCAGAAACTATACCAGCAAAGGAAATGTTACGGGCTGATGGTCATGTTTGGTACATACCGCACCATGGTGTGTATCACTCTAAAAAACCAGGTAAAATAATAGTAGTATTTGACTGTAGTACAAACTACAAGAATCAGTCATTGCATGGCTATCTGTTACAAGGCCCAGATCTCACCAACAAACTCATTGGAGTGCTCTGTAGATTTCGGCAGGAAGTAATTGCATTTGTATGTGACATAGAAGCAATGTACCACCAAGTAAAGATAAACCCAGAACATAGAGACCTGCTGCGTTTTCTATGGTGGAGACGTGGAGACCCACAAGAGAAAATAGTTGAATATAGAATGACGGCTCACCTGTTTGGAGCTACATCATCTCCAAGTGTTGCCAACTTTGCACTCAGGAAAGCTGCAGATGATTATGAGTCAGTGTGGATCCGATGCAGCCAACTTTATAAGAAAGGATTTTTGTGTTGATGACGGACTCAAATCAGTCTCAACTGCAATGGAAGCCATAAGTTTCATAAAGAGGAGCAAGGACTTGTGTGAATTAGGAGGCTTTAATCTCCACAAATTCTTATCAAACAGTAAGGAAGTATTAGCTGCAATATCACCTGATGAAAGCAATGCCACCATGAAGAATTTAGACCTGTAAGAAGACTCAATGCCTATAGAAAGAACTCTTGGAGTAGAGTGGTGTGTAGAATTTGATACCTTTCAATTCAGAATTCACCTAAAGGACAAGCCATTAACAAGAAGAGGTATATTGTCAACTGTGAGCTCTATATATGATCCATTGGGACTAGTATCACCTTTGATTCTCATTGGCAAAAGAATACTCCAAGACTTATGCAGAGATGGAGTAAGTTGGGATGATAAGGTACCACAGCATGTAAGGCCCAAGTGGGAACAGTGGATAAATGAGCTATGCATGTTACAACAAGTGAAAATACCAAGATGTTATAAGCCTGATTCATTTGAGGATATCAAGAAAGTTGAACTTCATCATTTCTCAGATGCCAGTCAGGAAGGATATGGCCAGTGTTCATACATCAAATTGATCAATACTGATAACCAGATACACTGTGGTCTTGTAATGGCAAAATCAAGAGTCACACCCCTCCGAGCTATCACTATTCCAAGACTGGAACTTACAGCAGCAGTTGTGTCTGTGAGAATTCATGCATTGCTGAAGAAAGAACTTAGCTATCAGAATATTCAAGAAATGTTTTGGACTGATAGTAAAGTAATTCTGGGGTATATCAACAATGATGCCTTAAGATTTCATGTATATGTAGCCAACAGAGTTCAGCAGATAAGAGACAAAACTTCACCAGAACGGTGGAAATATGTGGAAACAAAAAAGAACCCAGCAGATCATGCTTCTTCTAGTCTGTACAAGAGTTGATTAACAACAACACTTGGTGGAATGGTCCAGAGTTCCTTTGGCAGCATTTTGACATAACTGACAACTCATTAGAAAGTAAGAGTATCATAGATGATAATGATCCTGAAGTAAAGAGAGTTGTGTCATGTGCTACACAAATGACACCATTCACTATAAAAAAAAATAGTATGCTGGAAAGGTTGAATTATCTTTCTGATTGGTTTCGTGCCAAGAGGAGTATTGCAGTATGCCTCAGACTCCAAAGAATCTTCAAGAACAATGCCAGCAGAATAAGTAAAGTCAAGCAGGAATACATCCCAGTCACTGCTGGAGAATTTAAGGAGGCGGAAAATGAGATCATAAGACAAGTTCAAGCCGAGACATTTTCAGATGAAATAAGAACATTGAAATGGTGCAATAAATAGTGAGACTTTACCACATGTGAACAGAATTGATAGAAGGAGCAGAATAGTGAAGAAAACAAGCCAGCTGTACAAGCTTGATCCATTTATAGATGAAAGTGGGATACTCAGAGTTAGTGGACGGATCAGGCAAGCTACCTTGCAGAATGAAACAAGACATCCAGCTATGTTACACAAGAATTCACACATAACTGACTTAGTGATTCACCACTACCACAACAAAGTGTGCCACCAGGGTAGGGGTATTACACTGAATGAAATTAGAGCATCTGGGTACTGGATTATAGGAGGATCTTCTCTGGTAGCAAGACATATCTCTAAATGTGTTGTTTGCAGAAGGGTTAGAAGTGACACACGAGGGCAGAAAATGGCAGATCTTCCCAAGGATAGGCTAGAGCCTGCACCTCCATTCGCTTATGCTGCAGTTGATTACTTTGGTCCATTCTATATCAAAGAGGGACGTAAAGAACTTAAAAGATATGGAGTACTCTTTACATGTATGGTGTCACGAGCAATCCATCTGGAAACGGCTAACAGTCTGGATAGTGACTCATTTCTGAATGCTTACCGTCGCTTCATTGGACAGAGAGGGCCATTTAGTCAGTTAAGATCAGATCAAGGAACTAATTTTGTAGGTGCAAATAATGAACTTTCAGATTGTTTGAAAGAAATTAATCGGGAGAAAATCAGAACTGAATTGTTGAAAGACAATTGTGATTGGATTAATTCAAAATGAATGCACCACATGCTAGCCACATGGGTGGTGCATGAGAAAAGACAGATATGTACAGTAAGAAATATATTGTCGGTGCTACTTGATCAAAATGGAGCTCAGTTAGATGATGAATCACTAAGAACCTTCATGATAGAGGCAGAATCTGTTGTAAATGGTCGTCCCTTAACTGTGGATAATCTGAGTTCACCTGATGGCCTAGAACCACTGACACCCAACACCTTGCTCACCATGAAATCTAAGGTTGTATTGCCTCCTCCAGGCAATTATGAGAGAACTGATTTGTATTCAAGAAAGCGTTGGCGTAGGGTGCAGTTTCTGGCAAATTAATTCTGGTCAAGGTGGAAGAAGGAATACTTGCAGTCACTTCAGTTAAGAAATCAGAAGTTACTCTGAAGATGAATGACATATTTTCTACATCAATCAATCATTGGGGGCATACGCCGGGGGGGCGCATCGCCTCGCCCACCCTACAACGCCACTCCCGGGGGTCACCACGCGCGAGTTCCCATGCAGGCTCCTTTCCCATACCAAGCAGCTCTCGACAAGAAACATCAACTTGCCCCAGCCACGAGCCTTGTGGGCTCCTCCACGCCGGATTGTCTCTTACAGATACAACCCGATGGGAAGGATCGGTTTCAGGGTAGCGTGCCACATGCCCATATAGCCGAAGTTGGCGCTGACGGACTATGCAGGTAATAGGCCTCGATTCAGTCATACGGTGCAATCGCTGATTTGACACGTAATCATCCCAGCGATACCCCATGATTCTGCGAAGACACTTATTACCAAAGGCATTGATTCGTCTCTTCAAGTCACTATTTAGTGTCCATGTCTCACAACCAAAGAGTAAGACAGGGATCACAAGCGACTTGAAGATCCGGATCTTTGTCCTCCTGCACAGGTACCGACAACGCCAAATACTCCCGCTGAGCGAGTCCATAACACCGTAGGCTATGCCAATCCGTCGTAAGACTTCTTGACGTGACCCGCCGTCATTATGGACTGCGCTACCAAGGTATGTAAAACTTTCCAAGATCTCAATGTCCTCGCCACACGCATGAACAGACTGTACAGACTGTATTTTCTACATGCTTACCTAATATACTCTTTTGTAATTTTTATAATTATACCCATACTCATGTAATGGAATACTCAGTAGCTAGATATAGGGTAAATTGTTCTTACAATTTAAGGGAGCCATGTAGCTGTGGCAGATATTGTATATATGCCTCATATGATTTTAGTATGTTTAAGGAGTTATAATCTCATGTTTAGATGGAGCATATACCCAACCGCCGATGTTCTTTTGTTTTGTGAAGACAGTCTGTCACTTATACTTGGAATTATCTATAGACAGGCGGGAAGCAGGATGAGCTTTACACAAGGGCGGCATTAGAGGTAATATTATTTCTTAGTTTTTCTTTGTATTAATGACTTGTTATGAGATATAGTACTGACATGACATGTATACTAGTTTTAGACTTCATCTAAGATAAGTGTGTAATGGGAAATTTGTGTAATCATGGCAGATATTAAGGAAGAAGAGGTTATAGGAATTCTGCTGATAACACCACATTCATTGCAGTTTCACGGCGACATGGTCTGGCAATAAAGCAAATTCCTACAACGAGTTTCTGTGACCTGATGTCAGTCCATGAGTCAGTGCTAAACCGAGTTCTGAAGTAAAATGAGCTCATCCGGGTATACATCCATGCTCTCGACACCAAGACAAATAACTCAAATTACAGCAACTTTGATATGCCAGAATTTTTCACAAAGTACGAGAAAAATTAACAAAACATAGAATTGCCTCCTACGGTAGCTCCAATTCTGGAATTTCAAATAGAATTAATAGCAAATCAGTTTGAACTGACAATGATTTGAAAGAGAAATGAAAAAAAAAAAATAATTACTGAAATATCCGAATTGAATGTGGTCTCCAAACCATAACAAAACTAATATATCAGAAACACATACCTGGGTTGTTGAGGTTTAAAAAATGCACCTATATCTTGGTGGCCCGGAGGCATAACTGACAAAATGCAAAACATTCAAATTCTCATGAAAAATATTTAAGTTATATCACCGACACGGAGAGCCTCCGTGGTGTAGTAGCTAGCGCGCCTAGCTACTAATTTTTTTTTTTATCACAAAGTCCTGGCCAAGGGAGAAAAAAAAAGGTAACAAAAAGCCTGTTTAGTTGCCAATCCCTATAAAGTAGACAGTACAAGAAAAGAAAAAAGGGAGGTGGGTCAATTTAGTTTGAGAGGTGTCTTGTCACTCTTTTCTTGAAAATATATGTTATAGGAAGGTGGAAAAATATAAACAGAAAGAGAGTTCCAGTTTTACCAGTGAAAGGGATGAAATGGTCAAGATACTGATTAACTCTTGCATTAGGAAAATGGACAGAATAGGGATGATAATGAGTAGAAAATCTTGTGCAGCGAGGCCGCGGGAGGGGCAGAGGCATGCAGTTGGAAAGTTCAGAAGAGCAGTGAGCATGAAATTAACGGTAGATGATAGCAAGAGAAGCAACATTGCGGCAATGATTTAAAGATTGAAGACAGTCAGTCAGAGGAGGGGAGTTGATGAGATGAAAAGCTTTTGACTCAACCCCGTTTAGGATAGCTGTATAGTGTGAATCCCCCCAAAACATGCAAGACATACTCCATACATGGGCGGATAAGGCCCCTGTACAGAGCAAGCAACTGCGAGGGAGAAAAAAATGGACGCACCTAACTTCTTAGAAGCTGTTTTAGCAAGAGATGAGATGTGATATTTCCAGTTCAGATTTTTTTTAAAAGATAGTCCTAGAATGTTCATTGTAGAAGAAGGAGACAGTTGAGTGTCATTGAAGAAGAGGGGATAGTTGTCTGGTAGGTTTTGTCGAGTAGATAGGTGAAGAAATCGGGTTTTTGAGGCATTGAACAAAACAAGGTTTGCTTTGCCCCAATCATAAATTATAGAAAGATCAGAAGTTAGGCGCTCGGTGGCATCTCTCCGTGAATCACTTAGTTCCTGTTGAGTTGGACGTCTAATAAACGACGTTGAAAAATGAAGGATAAAATCATCAGCGTAGGAATGAATAGGGCTTTAAGTTAAAAACTTAGATCATTAATAAATAATAGAAAGAGAGTGGGTGATAGGACAGAACACTGAGGAACACCACTATTGATAGACTTAGGAGAAGAACAATGACCGTCTACAGTAGCTGCAATAGAAATGTTTGAAAGGAAACTTAAGATGAAGGTACAGAGAGAAGGATAGAAAACGAATGAGGGTAGTTTGGAAATTAAAGATTTGTGCCAGACTCTATCAAGAGCTTTTGATAAGTCAAGGGCAACAGCAAAAGTTTCACCGAAACCCCTAAAGGAGGATGACCAAGATTCAGTTAGGAAAGCTAGAACATCGCCCTTTACAAAAACCGTACTGATGATCAGATCGAAGATTGTGAGCAGATAGATGCTTAAGAATCTTCTTATTAAGTATAGATTCAAAAGCTTTAGAATGGCAGGAAGTCATAGCTATAGGACGGTAGTTTGAAGGATTAGAACGGTCACCCTTCTTAGGAACAGTTTGGATGTGAGCAAACTTCCAGCAAGAAGGAAAGGTGGAAGTAGATAGACAAAGACGGAAGTTTAACCAGGCAGGGTGCAAGCACAGAAGCACAGTTTTTGAGAACAATAGAAGGGACTCCGTCAGGACCATAAGCCTTCCGAGGATCTAGGCCAGAAAGGGCAAAGAAAACATCATTAAAAAATCTTAATAAAAAGCATAATATATAATCAGAGGATGGAGGAGGAGGAACAAGCCTGTAAATAGGATACATAACCATACCTTCATACCAGAGTGGAATTTTCAGCAAAGAGTTCAGCTTTAGAAATGGATGAGACAGCTGTGGAGCCATCTGGGTGAAGCATAGGAGGGAAAGATTGTTAGAGATGTTATTACCTAGATGCCAGAAGTCACAAGATGAGTTTGATTCAGAAAGATTTTGACATTTTCTATGGATGAAAGAGCGGGCCCTGATTCCAATCTGGGTCAGGACAGTCAGCGGCAGCCCAAACAGCTGTTCATCCCTCCTTTCAGGGTTGGTCGATAAATGGGTAACTAGGGAAACCTGGGGAAGGTAACTGTGGTAACCTGGATGTCACACTAGCCATATGTCCCTGGATAACTGGTTGTCACCCACCACAGGTTCAAAGGCTAATGCGACAGAGATGAGCACCGAGACCACACGCAGCATAGCGTATGCCTCCATCTTTACTTTTATAGACACGGAGTGCGAGCTGTCCCTGCTGCCAAAATTTGTGTCTGGGGACAAAAGAAGTGTGGATATAATCTAGTGACCTATCCATGTTGATTTTTTTTCTTCAGGAACAGCGTGCCATCCAAGTCACATCTAGTAAACAGACACTTCTTGCATGTTCAGATTTTGTCGTTGAATTTGAGTATGGTCAGCAAATTTGGTCACATGGGAATCAGAGCTGGGCAGTATTTAAATACATTTATATTTAAATACGTATTTAAATACATTTGTGTATTTATATATGTATTTATAAATACATTGGTTGTCATGTATTTAAATACAGTATTTAAATACTTTTATGAGTATTTAAATACAGTATTTAAATACTTTTATGAGTATTTAAATACATTGTATTTAAATACATATAATATACAAATGTAAATACTTTTTTCAGTTAATTTGGCCATAAACCCGCCTAACTATCTGGCAACCCTGATGTTACAGTGAACCAGGGTTGCCACTGGCAAGTAAATGTCCTGATTTCAAGGAAATTCAGGCCTGAGAAGGAAATCTCTAAGGAAACCCAAAATCTAAGGAAATCCAGTTTTTTCGGACAGGTTAAAATTTGTGTGTATTTAAAATGTATTTACAAATATATTTAAATACAATTGATGTATTTAGTATTTAGTATTTAAATACATTCGTAAACATTTAGCATTTAGTATTTAAATACATTTCTCCCATGTATTTAGTATTTAATATTTAAATACATTCAATGTATTTAGTGCCCAACTCTGATGGGAATCACAAGCACAGTGAACTCTTATGAGTGTGGTTCTTTTGTGCGTGCTGAAGGGAAATGACTTTGTATGAACACTTGTAGTAACATTTTACTTTTATGGCTCAAGTATAAGTCATTGGTCCAGGTTCATGAAGTGTTTTTATGTACACCAGTATATCTAGTAGTAACATTGTTTACAGCTGTCCTAACATCTGTATACTAATGAACTTGTATATTCAACTCCAGGACCCTCGATGGCAGGAACAGGCAATGCTCAGCACCAACGAGGAGCGATACGTATTGGCACGCAAGCTGTGGAAGAACCCCTGTGTGCCAGACCCTAATAGAAATCTTACCGTCTTTGGCTCCGCTCTTCAGACTTTCCACTCTGATGACTCATCTGGTATGTATGTTTTGTATGCAGTCTAGATAGGTTAGGATGGATTTTTGTAACACAAGGGGGAACTGGGGGGCACAGACCCCCCAGCTAGGTTAGGTTACATAACCAATATCCAGGTTAGGTTAGTGAACTAGCGGGGGGGGGATTCCTCCCAGTTAGGTCAGGTTACGTAACCAATGTCCAGGTTAGGTTAGTGAACCAGCGGGGTGTGTGTGTGTCTTGGGGGGGCAATTCCCCCCAGTTAGGTCAGGTTACGTAACCAATGTGCAGGTTAGGATAGTGACCTAGCGGGGGGGCAATTCCCCCCAGTTAGGTCAGGTTACGTAACCAATGTGCAGGTTAGGATAGTGACCTAGCGGGGGGGCAATTTCCCCCAGTTAGGTCAGGTTACGTAACCAATGTGCTGGTTAGGATAGTGAACTAGGGAGGGGGAGGTCTCCTCCCCACAGTTAGGTCAGGTTACATAACCAATCCCATGAAGCCAATATTAGGTAGATGCTTTGATGTAGATTAGCCTTGAAGATGTGGAGTTATATTTATTTCACATTCGGAATGTAGAACATTTTTATTATATTTTGTGATATAGAGAATTTACATGCATGGCACTAATTATATCATACATTTGTGTTATAGGCAGCAGAAAATGCAGCAATTGTAAAAGGAAACACATGAGGAAAAAAAAAATTGTTGCTTCAAAAATTAGAAGACCTTAAGGAAATCATTACCGATAATAGGGTAAACATGGTACTGAAGCATCACCCAAACCTCAGCCTGGTGAGCAAAGTGTGACACCATCATCGAATTAAACACAGAACATTTCCTATACAGTAGGCTACCCTCCCGAGTTTCACGCTATCCGAGTTTCGCGTTCCTCAAGTTTCGCGCTGAGTCCTAACTTCTTACCCTCCCGACTTTCGCGCATTATCTCCCCGAGTCTCACGCTGCTTCGAATACAGCTAAGTATTAATTATCCGACCTTGGGGGGACCGAAGGTAGGTCGGATAATTGGAATAGTCGGATGTTCGGATATCACAGTAACCATTTACGTAAGGACAAAATGGTATAGACCATAAAAGATGCAGCTCTTGAAGGCCGATCCAGTGGTATACGCGAAAGTAAAATTCATGCATAAATAAAGCCACAAATCAATGTTTTCTAAAAACTTTTTAAAAAACTAAGTAAAATAAATGGCCAAAACAAGACACAATGTGGTGGTGAAAAAAGTCAGTTGTTTGGACAAGTCGGATGTTTGGAGGTCGGATGTTGGGAATTTGGCTGTACGTAAGAAATTTCTAGGAAAAAAAATAATAAATAAACAGATTTTATAACAGCAGGCAGTAGTTAAATCTACCAATTTTCTTGGTAGGCTTCTTCTTCTTCTTGTGACCTCTACCGCTTAGTATCGCTTTGCAGATCCTCTCCTCTCCTCCTCTAGTGTTGGCCGAAGCCACCACCCCGGGAGGCGGGACACAAACCCCCGGCTAACAATTTCTAAGAAAAAATATAAAAATAAACAGATTTTCTACTGGTAGGCAATAGTAAAATCTACCGATTTTCTCGGTAGGCTTCTTCTTCTTGTGACATCTACCGCGTATCGAAATAAACAAGGGAAGAGTTGACAAGTTTGTTAACGAAGGAGAAGAAGTTGAAGAGGATCTATGAAGCGATACTAAGCGACAAAGGTCACAAGACGAAGAACACCTGGTACCTATTCACTGTTGGGTGGACAGGGCTCGGGGTTTTTTAAGGAAACGGCCCATCTATATCCGCTCCGCCCGGATATCAAACCCGGGATTTCTCGGTTGTGAGCCGAGCGTGCTACCCCTACACTCCGGAGTACCCAAAGAGTTGCCCCGGCAGGATTCAAACTCGGGACATTGAGCTCACCACTCCAAGACGCTAACCACTCGGCCACCACCTCTCCCACCGCTGGGAGAGGCGGTGTCTCTCCCACCTATCTTTTTCTGTTGTTCTGTTCCCATGTTCTTTGGCGTATCGAACAACGTTTAGCTTGTATGCGATAGTACTATTAGTAAATAGTTTTGATGAATTCGCCATCGGTGATAATTTCCATGACTAAGAAAGAGCGTGTGATACATGTGTGACAGCCTGGTGGTAAATGATACATCAACACTAACTGACGATAGATGGCTCTATTGGCGGCAGCCTCAGCGGCGGGACGTAAACATCAGAGCGTGTGGACAGATTAGTTGATTTGAATGTCTTATGGTATTTGAAATACTTGTAACAGGTAAGTACTGAGGTACTGAGTACATACTGAGGAAGTACTACAACATTCGTCTTGGAAGACACATGAGTATTTTACAGGGTATTTTGGGTGGAAAAAAGTGCTTCTTATAAGCCCTAACATACGGTACACCTCGCACCGGAATAAATAATGTTATTCAGTGTTTTCAATACCCCGAGTTTCGCGATCTTCAAGTTTAGCGCTATGCCTTCGGAAGAAAGCAAACGTAAAACTCGGGAGGGTACTGTATTATGTCAAGCACTTTCCTAATGCACATTTCACAACCAAAGACATCCCTAAATTTCTAGTTCTTATAGGTCATAAGCAGCCCTCAAGCACACAATACTTTGCCCTGGTACTGAGTGTGTATCTGAGACCCCAATCCTGTAATCGTCCCCCTATTTTCCGAATCTCTGAGTACATATCTCATACTTAACTCTCTTGATTATTGCTCACCTCCCTTGTACCTCTAGGGCCCCCTAACCTTGCCAGGCCTGGGGAAACGTGTATCATTTCCTCCCCTGTATGCTCATCATCTGACATACAACCTGACTGAACGAAATGGAAAAAATTAGTCATGAAAGATGAAAATTTAAGGTAAATATAATGGTCGAACTACATTCTTGTCTGATTTATAGGAAGTCAAGTCCTGTTCACCTAATCCTAACGTTATTTTTCTAATCTATTGTTGAATTTTTTATGACTGTTTGTTAGAAATCTTATATAATGCAGACCAACAGTCCTATACCATCAAGCCTCCTTCAACTTATGGTCTTTTTCGCTGCACATCATCAATCTCCTTCTACAAAAAGAATTGTAATTTCTTTTTTCATACAGAAATATTACCTCTTATAGTAATTGTCTCTAAGTCTCTATTTTCTTTTATGTCAAAGCCTTTACTTCCTCTTGACACTTAAAAATTCATATGATCCAGTATGAGAATATGTATCCAGAGGATCATGTATGAGAGATCAAGGAAAGAATTCTTGCCCCTTATAGCCATATACACGACCAAAAACCTGGTATACGTGTTCCATGGCCTCAAATCCCCCCGCCACATCCTCCCGAGTCATTATCAGGTCCTGGTTTGGCAAGCCGTCATAGAACTGTTGTATGGCCTTCACCTGAAAAACAAAGGCAAGAAGCACACATTTATGTCACCCTATATTCACACAAATAAAAAAAATCCACTTTAAAAGATATCAATATTTTCAGTGGAAGCAGCATGAATAAAGAATTTTTATAGCCACATCTTTTGACGTTTTGTTTCTTCACCAACTCACTCCAAGGAAGTTATAAAAAAAAAAAATATGAAAACTGAATAAACATAAACATAAAACATGGAATTCTCTCTCATTCCTTATTACATTCACATATGTGTCTGATAATTGGTTAGGATTTTTTCAAAAAAATGTATGATTATGTAAGAAAAAACCCCGAATGAAACAAGGAAAGAAATAGTGGAAGTTGTGAACTGAATAAAGAAGAAAGTAGAAAGTGTATTACTTCCTTACCTCTTCAAGAGCCAGGTCCAACATATACTGCTTTTCTTTATGTGTGCTTTCCAACTTCCTGGCTGCATCCCTTGTGAGGTTTGGCAAATGTATGTTTTCTAAAAACTCGTTCATCACCACACGTTTGCTCCTTGCAATGTGGTTGATGCTCCAAGCAACATTTTCAAATCTACGCTGCCGTTTCCTTGAAGGTTGAAGATCTTCCCTATCAAGGCACTGCTCACGCCGACGTTTTCTCCTGGCTATAACACAAATGCATTATAATTAGTGCCATGCATGTAAATTCTTTATATCACAAAATAAAATTGAAATTTTGTATCATTTCAAATGTGAAATAAATATAACTCCACATCTTCAAGGCTAATCTACATCAAAGCATCTACCTAATATTGGCTTCATGGGATTGGTTATGTAACCTGACCTAACTGTGGGGAGGAGACCTCCCCCTCCCTAGTTCACTATCCTAACCTGCACATTGGTTACGTAACCTGACCTAACTGGGGGGAATTGCCCCCCCGCTAGGTCACTATCCTAACCTGCACATTGGTTACGTAACCTGACCTAACTGGGGGGAATTGCCCCCCCAAGACACACACACACCCCGCTGGTTCACTAACCTAACCTGGACATTGGTTACGTAACCTGACCTAACTGGGAGGAATCCCCCCCCCGCTAGTTCACTAACCTAACCTGGACATTGGTTATGTAACCTAACCTAGCTGGGGATCTGTGCCCCCCAGTTCCCCCTTGTGTTACAAAAATCCATCCTAACCTATCTAGACTGCATACAAAACATACATACCAGATGAGTCATCAGAGTGGAAAGTCTGAAGAGCGGAGCCAAAGACGGTAAGATTTCTATTAGGGTCTGGCACACAGGGGTTCTTCCACAGCTTGCGTGCCAATACGTATCGCTCCTCGTTGGTGCTGAGCATTGCCTGTTCCTGCCATCGAGGGTCCTGGAGTTGAATATACAAGTTCATTAGTATACAGATGTTAGGATAGCTGTAAACAATGTTACTACTAGATATACTGGTGTACATAAAAACACTTCATGAACCTGGACCAATGACTTATACTTGAGCCATAAAAGTAAAATGTTACTACAAGTGTTCATACAAAGTAATTTCCCTTCAGCACGCACAAAAGAACCACACTCATAAGAGTTCACTGTGCTTGGGGTTCCCATGTGACCAGATTTGCTGACCGTAATCAAATTCAACGACAAAATCTGAACGTGCAAGAAGTGCTTAATATATACACTAGGGTGCCAATAGCGCATATGGGTAAATTTAAAACTTGATATTTTTGAACGGCCCTTGGTGGGATACTGTGCAGTAATAAGAAAACCTCTCATGCAAAATTTGAAGCGAATCAGTTTATATTTAGAGGTGGCGCAAGTTAATTGAAACCTGTACTATGTGATTATACCTGTACCGAAGTCTGAAAGGCTAGGGTTTTAAATCACCCATTTCTTTTTCAGAATGGCTCATTCACGCGCAGCTACGACTGTTTGGCTGGTGGGACAGCCAAACCCCGACCCCATCCTCGGAGCCAAACTCCCCTCTCGTGGCGACGTGCTCAAGCGGGCTTTCTACTTCCACAACGTGGAAAAGAAAACCGTCGCCACCCGTGCCGCGGCCACTGTTCAAGAGGTGCTAAGGTTCTGGGAGACCGTGAGGATCCCAACGATGACGGCAAAAAGCGCCGTTCGCAAGGTGGAGGTCTTGTTCAAGGACTGGAAGGCACTCATGAAGAGCAAGGGAAGAGCGACGAACAAGACGAAGGAGGAAGAGTGCCCACGCCGACGCGATGACCCTGATGACGATCCCGGCTGATAGCGAGTTCCTAGCGGCGCAACGCGAGAAGGGTCGCCAAGGGATCATGCAGGGAGCTGACAGGGTTGGAGCGCCGAGTTCAGCGCCGGGAGATGACAGTGGCGGCAGAGAAGCGATCATGAGAAGCCTTGACGTCGCAGCTGGACGAACACGCGGTGCTCGCGTCCTCCTCCTCCTCATCCTCGGTTGAGTCCAGTCCGGCACGCGGCAGGGCGGCTGCTACCACTGAGCCGACCGGTGCAAGCCCTCCGAAGCGACGAGCGCAGGGGTCACAGGTCGTGCTCTCCCAGGAGTTAGCGAGCGCCCTCGACCGGACCAGCGTGAGCGACCGCAAAGCGCTCCGCATCGTCGCGGCGACCGCCAGTAGCCTTGGCCACAATCCTCAGGAGCTGATCCTGAATGCCGAGAGCATCCAGCAGGCTCGCGCCGGCTACCGGTCCCAGCTGGCCGCGGAAGTCAAGACAACCTTCGTCCCTGACACGCCTCTTACCGTTCACTGGGACGGGAAGATCCTGCCAGATTGCGACGGTACGCGGGTGGATCGGCTGGCTATCCTCGTCTCCGGCGACGGCGTCCAGAAGCTCATCGGCGTTCCCAAGCTGGCAAGTGGGACTGGAGAGGCGATGGAGAGCGCCGTGGCTGAAGCGCTCGACGACTGGGGGCTCGCAGAGCATGTGATGGCTATGTCGTTCGATACGACCGCCGCCAACACTGGAGCCCTCGCCGGTGCCTGCACCCTACTGGAGCAGAAACTTGGTCGGCGTCTGCTAAGCCTCGCCTGCCGGCACCATGTACATGAGCTGGTGCTGGAGAAGGCGTTCTCTATCTGCATGGGGCCGTCGTCGGGTCCTGACATCGGCGTCTTCAACTGATTCAAGGAACGGTGGGCTTTCATCGACCAGAGCCAGCCGGAGCCGCCAACGCCCGACGAGCTGCTGCCCACCCTCCTGAACAAGCGGGACACACTTCTGCAGGAGTGGGCCGCGCTGTTCAACACCAGCCACCCACGGGACGACTACAAGGAGATGCTGGAGCTCTTCATCGTCCTGCTGGGTGCGAGGGCGACGTCCCGAATGTGAAGTTCCGGCGACCGGGCGCCATGCACCGCGCGCGCTGGATGGCGCGTGCCATCTACGCGGCGAAGATTACGCTATTCGCCGCCCAACTGGGGGAGCTCTGCTCGCCACGCGCTGTCCAGCCTCCGCCGGTTCACCTTCTTCGTCGCTGAGGTCTACGTGACCCGCTGGTTCGAGGCGCCCGTGGCCGCCTTTGCACCGGCGAATGACTTGAAACTGGCCGCCGACCTCTGCGACTTCCACGACGCTGAGATCGGCAAGGCGTGCGTTGAGACCTTCTCCCGGCACTTCTGGTACCTGAGCGAGCCACTGGTCGCCATGGCTCTCTTCGACCACCGCTTGCCAACCGCCGAGAAGAAGGCGCTGGCGGAAGCGATGCAGCGAGAAAAAGGATCCGAGGAACCGCCGAAGCGCATCACCGTCTCCGACGCCAGCCTCGCCTAGTCCACGCTAGCGTCGTTCGGAAGCCAGGCGTCCGGCGCTCTCCTCAACGCCGTCGGAGCGGAGAGGGCGTTCTTCTCGAAGGAGCCAGAGGAGTGGCCGAGTGACACGGGGTTCGTCGCGGCGTCTCGGCGCGTCGCGAGCCTACACGTCACCAACGACACGGCGGAGCGAGGGGTGGCGCTGTTCCAGTCCTTCAACCTCAGCCTGACGAAGAACGAGGATCAGGGCCAATTCCTCTTGCAGGTCGTCGAGAGGCACCGTTGACAACAGCCAGGAACATCGAAGGCTTCCCTTCCCCGGCCAAGCGGAAGACAATGAGTGGCTTGAGCAACCATGATACCCGCCGCCCCTAGAGGGGCTAATACTCGCTTTGAAGAGCGAGGGGGACCAGCAGCCCAGCTGGAGGAAGGGGAGGTCTCAAAAGGCTTCAATATTGCCAACAAACACCCCAGAGATGATGTCCTTCCTTGTAGTCCCTATCGGAGTCTATAGGGGGAACAATCAATCGACTTGCGCCACCTTTAAATATGCTTCGATTGCGCTCAAATTTTACACACTTTGTTTTCTCACCACCCCACAGTATTCCACTAGGGGCCGTTCAAAAAATCCAACTTTCGTTTTTTATTGGCACCCTAATATACACAAGTATGTACTGTACAGGGAGGTCCCGTTATACGAGCATTCGATATACGAGAATCCGATGATACGAGAGGGGTAAATTAGGGTCTATTTTCAATATACGAGATCGAAAATTCAATGTTACGACATTCAAACTGGGGTGAGTAAAATTACCAAGTTATTTACTAAAGTAAATTACAAGTTATTTACTAAAATTATAAACATTTACTGACTACATATATGATTTTACCTAAGGTTGTACGATAATCAATCTGAAAATAACGTGCAGACTGGCCAACGACTGCTCGAGACTGGTATTAGCAGAGGTAGGAAGTCTCCAGGCTCGCTTATTATTGTTTGGTATGCTATGAAATATCATTTCTCTAGGTGAATGTAGACATATGATTGCATTTGGATGGATATCATTCATATGAGAAAAGAGATGAAATACAAGCAAGGGACTCATCCACGTTTGGCAGCGCGGCCTTTGGCAGCAGCATGAGCCGGCCCATGAAGCCCGTGAGGTGGATATCAACACCATTAGACCAAGGGAGATAGATGTCTTTGGTAATATTTAGTAGGGGAGCGAGAACCCCTTGAGGTATCCTATGATCCCTGGTGATATCCTATGGTGCTATCACAGGCGTGGGAGCTGACTGTCTTCTTCAGGAAGGCACAGGTGAGGCGGATGACGGCAGGTTTTTACTCAAAAGTTTTGAGTGGCGGCTGGAGCCGCCAGCTCCTCCGCCACTGTAGGTTTGGGCAGGATTAAACGTCTTATTACTCGTTATTATACAGCTTAGTGATTATGGTGAGATGTTATATACACGTGTCATTATCTAAATCAATGTATCACCGTGTGTCACCTTAAATAAGGGTGATTTAAAGATGTTATGAGGTGACTGCTGGGGCAGTGAGTGACGGAGAAATTCTTGCCGCGGCCCCACCGCCCCATAACACAATTATTCACTATTTCAACCCACATACACACCTTCTAACACCAAAACACTAGCAACACAGGCTTTTTACTTATATATCTTACTATCTGATGCATTAAAACTCCTTAAAACCCAAGCATTCCGAATAAAACTTGAATTAGTTTGGGATGACGTGGACAGAGGGCGGAGAGGCAGTCTGGCATGCCATTCTTGCCCGGAAATATGTCTCGCTGACTTGTGATTGGTCGAGAAGTTTTAAAAACAGTTTGTCATTGGCTGGTGACTGATGATGAGCTTGATGACATCATTTATGTTTTATGTTTAATTAATGTGCAGTTATGTTATTTTAGTTGTTCACGGTGGACCCTCCAACTGAGCAGCTTCACACCACTGGGTTACAGGCAGTGGATGCCGATCCTCCCATTGACGAAACCGCACCCTCTCGACGAAGTCAGAGAGGCTGTAGCAAAGTTGAAGGGTGGAAAGGCAGCTGGTGTTTGTAATATCAGTGCGGAGCTCCTCAAAGCTGGGGGTGAGGCCATGATCCGCGGGTTGCATGCTGTCCTGACTGCCGTGTGGCAATCAGGTACCATTCCTCCTGACTGGAAAAGGGGGTTGGTCGTCCCTATCTGGAAAGGGAAAGGACACCGTCAGGACTGCAACAATTACCGCGGTATTACACTGCTCAGCGTACCAGGCAAGGTGCTTGCCCATCTATTGCTGACACGAATTCGCAGTCATCTGGTGAAGCATCAGAGACCTCAGCAGTCTGGGTTCACGCCTGGTAAGTCAACAACGGACCGTATCCTAGCGCTTCGTGTCCTGGTGGAACGCCGACGTGAGTTTCGACAGGGGATGCTTGCAGCCTATGTTGATCTCAAGAAGGCGTTTGACTCAGTGCATCGTGAGTCACTCTGGGATCTTCTGCGACTTCGAGGGATTCCTGCAAGGACTATTGGTTTGATAACTGGTCTGTATTCTGGGACTGAAAGTGCTGTGAAGTGTGGGGCAGGTGTATCTTTCCTGTGAATACAGGAGTGAGGCAAGGGTGCGTCCTTGCCCCATCACTTTTCAACGCTTGTATGGACTGGGTATTGGACAAGGTTGTAGATCAAAGTGATTGTGGAGCATCCGTCGGCAACACCAAGATCACTGATCTTGTTTTTGCCGATGATGCAGTAATCTTTGCTGAGTCGCTGGAGGTCCTGGTGATGGCTCTCGAGGCGCTGCACGAGGAGGCAAAGCCTTTGGGACTTGAGGTCTCCTGGCTCAAGACCAAGGTCCAGGTGTTTGGAGACTTACTAGATGAAGCAGTAGTCTGTTCATGCGTGTGGCGAGGACATTGAGATCTTGGAAAGTTTTACATACCTTGGTAGCGCAGTCCATAATGACGGCGGGTCACGTCAAGAAGCCTTACGGCGGATTGGCATAGCCCACGGTGTTATGGACTCGCTCAGCGGGAGTATTTGGCGTTGTCGGTACCTGTGCAGGAGGACAAAGATCCGGATCTTCAAGTCGCTTGTGATCCCTGTCTTACTCTATGGTTGTGAGACATGGACACTAAATAGTGACTTGAAGAGACGAATCAATGCCTTTGGTAATAAGTGTCTTCGCAGAATCATGGGGTATCGCTGGGATGATTACGTGTCAAATCAGCGATTGCACCGTGAGACTGAATCGAGGCTTATTACCTGCATAGTCCGTCAGCGCCAACTTCGGCTATATGGGCATGTGGCACGCTACCCTGAAACCGATCCTTCCCATCGGGTTGTATCTGTAAGAGACAATCCGGCGTGGAGGAGGGCAAGGGGGCGCCCACAAGGCTCGTGGCTGGGGCAAGTTGATGTTTCTTGTCGAGAGCTGCTTGGTATGGGAAAGGAGCCTGCATGGGAACTCGCGCGTGGTGACCCCCGGGAGTGGCGTCGTAGGGTGGGCGAGGCGACGCGCCCCCCGGCGTATGCCCCTAATGATTGATTGATTGATATGTTATTTTGTTTGCTATTTTCTCTTTCAGAATGGTTTTTCTACAGAATAGGTAGTACAGTAAAACCCTTATAACTCGGCACTGTATAACTCGGAATTTGATATAACTCGGCATGGCAAAGACAAATGTTTTTTTTTTTTTTTTTTTTTTTTTTTTTTTTTTTTTTTTTTTTTACACACACACACACACACACACACACACACACACACACACACACACACACACACACACACACACACACCTATGCCCGTAGCACATGTAGGCAGTAAGCTCCAGGGGTGGGATGGTAGGCCCTGGAGGCTCACTCGAGGGCTGTGATGGTTGGCCCTCGCCCGTGGTGGCGCAGGCAGGATTGTTATAGTGATGCCTGTAATTAGAGGTTCATGCCGCCCCCTGTGTCCTCCCATGCACTCACAGTCGAAGGTAGAGTTAATGGACAGGGCATGTGGGTGTTCTTAGGCCACTCGACGGTGCAAAAAGATTTCAAGTGGATTTATGGGTCTCACTCGGGATCGAACTCGGGTCTTCGAGAACGCCACTCGGTGACGCTAACCACTCTGCTACCGCCTCACCTAAACTGCATCTCATGGTTTTCACTCGGCATATCATGTCCTCACAACCTCTTCTGTGAACATGTAAACAGAAAGTTGGCAAAAAATAATGTATCTCGGCATATTGATGTTATAACTGCATCTCTTCGCTTACACTCTGCATATCGTTAGTCGCATAAAGTCGTATTTTTGTCCTTTTGATCTTTTCCTGCAAGCTCAGGCTCTTCAATTTCATTCCCTTCCTGCTGGAGACACCCTTGCGTGATGGAGCTGACATCTTGAAATACAGTACTGTATGATGTAATCCCAAAACACGTAAAATAGGTGGCAAAGTAAAGCAAAGGTCGGGAACCAGCGTGTAGGCTGTCAGCTGCTGAGCTGTGTTTATGTCGTCAAAGCACCGTCTTGGATACGAATTCCGTTTTTTGTCGAAATTGAAAAAGGATTGGTTTCTGCTTCAAAAACACAACAAGCTTGGTAGGAGCTGAAATAATAATCAATGCAAAACATTGCAAACAATATCACAGAGTAGTATAACACACATTTCAGCAAGTGTTATTGGATTGGGATTCGTAATCCAAGACGGTGCTTGGACGACAAAAACACGGCTCAGCCTACACGCTGGTTCCCGATCTTTGCTTAATTTGCCACCTATTTTACGTGTTTTGGGATTACATTATACAGTACTGTATATCAAGATGTCAGCTCCATCACGCAAGAGTGTCTCCAGCAGGAAGGGAATGAAATTGAAGAGCCTGAGCCTGCAGGAAAAGGTGAAAGTGCTGGCAAGGATGGATGCAGGTGCGTCCATGTGTGCTATTTGTGCTGAGTTTGATATCAAATCCAGCACATTCTACCCGTTCACTGGTAAGTGTAGTTTTTATGCTTTTACAGTACTGTATTTCCTGTTTTTTTTTTTTTTTTTTTTTTTTTTTTTTTTTTTTTTATAACCCATATCAGAGGAGGACATTGAATAACTCGGCACATTGAATAACTCGGCAAGGGCCAGAGCCCCTATCGTGCCGAGTTATAAGGGTTTTACTGTACAGTGTAGGTAATATAGACGCTGTGTGTTTGTTGTGTTTGCTAAAGTTTATTTTAGCTTGAAAAACATGTCTTTTTTTTTTCTTTCTTTTTTTAATTGATGGGGTCCTGGAACCAAACCTATATTTTACCATTAGTTATGTATTTCGTTATACGAGATTTCGCTTTACGAGTATGCCAGGTGGAACCTAACTGCTCGTATCTTCGGGACCTCCCTGTACTTGATCCTTTAAGAGGACCGCCCACCCTGAATATATCGAAAATTCATGAAAAATATCGAAAATCCTTTTAAGTCATATAATGGTAGCTGTGGCCTTGGGCAACACACTGATATAGAGTTTGTCCCATAAAAGTATATTTAAAGGGGTTTAAATCTCGCCCTCCCTCCCCCCGGCACCACGCGAGCGCCACGCCTCGTTTGTTTACATCTGTTTTGACGATAAAATATCAATTATAATGCTTTTTTAGCCTCAAAAGTAAAATGGAACCAATAGACAAAACCCTTACAGGGTTTACTGACGTAACACTTAGTCAAACTAAAAAAAATGTTTAGGGCTCGTTTCAGAAAAATGAAAGTTATTCTTATACAATTTGCTACTCCTTCATCAGTCTTTATCCCATCTGTACATTTGAGGCATCAATGAATAGCTGGATAAAAAAAGAAGAAAACTATGGTGGAGTTTTTAGTTTATGTCAATTAGGAACATGGCACTAGTGTTTCAAACTGATTTTTGGGGGAAATTTTTCAAAATTTTCCAAAATTTTATTTCTCTGTGATAGATATTAAAAAAAACCACCACATGATCTTTCGTCATAAGTAGAAGAGTTAATGGTTTTAAATTAAAAGTACTCCACCAATAATCTTACAAGTTGAAAGCAATTCAAATCAGCCTAATTTTCCTTTTTTTTTAATTTTTTTTATTTTGCAAAAAACTATTGGCCAGATCTAAATGAAACTTATGTTTTGAAGTCCTTACGTAGCCCTAAATAACTCATCAAATTTACAGCAAGATCCATCAGTAAACAAGATTTAGGGTGGGCGGTCCCCTTTTTAAGTCTGGTTGGCCGCCCCATTCTTTTCCCATAATGCTAACCTATTGTAAGAATGTGAAAAATAGGTAAAAAATTTACTCACCTCATTATCTTGATTCTCCAGTTCATCTGTGCTTATGAAGGGCAGCTTATAACTTTTAATATCTTGTCCTTTGCTGGTATTCTTAACCGGATCTTTGGTGGAGTCTTTCTTGGCCCGAACGTGATCCTTGCTTGAGTCTTGGCCAGATTTGACATCTGTACTTTTACTGGGACCTGCATGTCCATTCTCTTTTTCTCTTCTGGTGTTTGGATCAGCTTTGGTCTGTTGTTTTCTGAAGACCACATTAGTCTCGACTTCACATTCACTGTTTTCCTTCGTATCCTTAACTGGATGATTTTCTTGCGAAATTTCAGATTTAGCTTCTTGACTTATTTTACAACCTGAATTTGAAGGAATTCCTTGATTTTCTGGACATTTTAGGTCACTGGTAGTACCTTCTTCGGGATCTTCAGTTGTGTGTTGAATGCCGGAAGAAAGGTTATGGGAATGTGCTGTGACACCAGTTAGATCTGTGGGAAGCTGGGAAGTAGGTGACTTGTGTAGTCCAAGTGAAGGAGGTTGGAGATCTATTTGGGACTGAATAAAGTCAGTTAATTGCTCCAGACCAGAATCTGCCTCTTTGCCCTGTGAAATCCCAAAGAACATCTGAGAAGTGTCCTTGGTGTTAGGGAGGCTGGGTACGGTCCCTTCATGTTCACCTTGGCAAGGAACAACTGTTCTTACAAAGGTGAGGATTTCATTAATGACGGGATCACCTGAAGCAGACTTTGTTGGAGCAGTTTGGCAGAGGCAGCCAACACGTCCAGGAAGTTGCTCTTTCAGTAGGTCTAGAATGCTTAGCTCCTCAGGGACAGTCATCTGAAAAATGTTAAGTTTTGTAATAAGTAGAGCTACATAAATCTATGTGATCACAGTATTATTTCCAGTTTGGCATTACAAGGGAGGAACCCTGGAGGTTTGCAATTGCTTTGGTCTGAGGAATTCATTTGAAGTACAGAATCACAAAACTAGCAATACTGATTTCGTGGTAAAGTTGTACAGTAAACCCTCGTTTTCCCGGACTATATGGGGTGAGCACTGGTCCGGGAACCTCAAAAGTCCGGGAATCACAACAGTCCGAGGCCATTACCCACCCCCGGACGTTTATCCTACTCTGTCCGGCAACCACCAACATCAACTACCCCGCCGCGAAATTTTACGACACTTTGTCTAGCACTCGTACGTCATGTGCCATACAATACATACATATAACATACAAAACATGGTTTGATATACATGTACAGGTAATAACCACATATGATTGCAGACAGATTAAGATGTCTTAAGACTTAAGACGTGGTAAGACCACGGCAGACAGACTAGGGGGTGGATTCAGCAAACCATTTAAGAGGTAAAACTTTGGTAAATTTCCTCGTACCTCCGCGCACATGGCAAGACCCTATTCAGCAAACACTTACGATATTGTACATTTCCTGGTAACCTACGAGTGCTCCCTGTGTCTAGTAGCGGCTTACCAGCAGATTTACCAGAGATAGTATAAGTCTGATAATTGTATACTTATTTGGTTGAGTTAAATATGTATGTTCAGTTTCGTACATATTTATTTAGAGTCCATTAAGGAGCGTAGAGATTACAACCAGTACAATGAATGTCTTGAACACAGCCAGGGAGTGTCGGATGGAGCGAGTGAGAGGTGCGTCCTGATGTAAGTGTGATCCGAGGGCTTCTCTCTTCCTTCTCCTGCTTCTGTCCACTCGTTCCTCCCGTTTCCTGCTTTCGTCACGAGATCACGTTATCATTTATGCTAGCCATAACAACTGACTTATGTACATTTGTTTTGTGATCCACTTCCTTGGTCTAACAAAAGGTTGAGCAATCCTTTGTTCTTATGGCTAACTTGTAAAAGATACATATACTTGTAAATGCCTTATATGTACATAATTATATGATCATGATGTTTCTAAAAATACACTGGTTCATTTGATGTTAAGTACATGAAAATATCCTGCATGGAAGTTGTACTACTTGTTACACTTGTGTGATAATAGTTGTAATTCAATAGTAATAGTTATGCAAGTTATTATATATGCTAGAAGTAAAAACTGACTGACAATAGTAACGGGAAGGAACACTGTCTCCTGTAGCTGATTTCATCCTCTAGCTACTTATATAGGTCAGTTCTGATGGTGAATACTAATTTGTGATCATTTATATTGTTGCAAGAGTAGGGACATGTATACTAATAACCGAAATAAGTGCAAGAGGCCGTGGAATGAGCGTCACTCATTGGCACAGTGTTTGTGTCCGTGGCGGCGATAATTGTGTCGTCATTTTACGTCCTGTTTTGATGTTCCATAGTTCATGGTGGTGTGTGGTGGGGCTGGGAACAGGTGGCAGGCAGATGGTGTGTGGTGGGGCTGGGAACAGTTGGCAGGCAGGTTTGGTGTGTGGTGGGACTGGCAACAGTTGGCAGGCAGGTGTGGTGTGTGGTGGGGCTGGCAACAGGTGGCAGGCAGGTGTGGTGTGTGGTGGGGCTGGCAACAGGTGGCAGGTAGGTGTGGTGTGTGGTGGGGTAACAGGTGCCAGGCAGGTGTGTGAGTCGCTGGCGGCGATGTTATTAGTGTCATCGGTATTATTCTAGTGTTTGCCCATACTCCCCCTCTCCCACAAAACAAGCTTGGGGAATGGGGGAATGCAGGATATTTGGCTGGGGTACAAAATATGCGTTGCAACTACATAGTTTTTGAGTTAGGGATGTTGAAAAAATTCCCTAGATCTAGGGAAAATTTATTGGATTTCTACAGTCCAGAAAAATGTGAACCTGACGATCCTCACAGAATGATGACCGAAGTGTCGAGAACCCCCCCAACCCTAGGAGGTTAGGTTAGATTTGTTTAGGTTAGGGTAGGTTATATTTGGGTTGATTAGGTTAGGTTAAATTTGGTTAGGTTAACTTAGGTTAGGTTATCGGTGGGTCAAGCCCCCAGCTAGGTTAGGTTAATTTTGGTTAGGCAAATTTCTCTAGATATAAGGAAATTACCCTAAATCTAGGGAATTTTTCCCCCCCTACACAACTCTTAAATTACGTGTTTCCGACGCATAATTTGTTCCCTACCCAAAACCCCGCATTCCCACAGGTCCCCAAACGTGTTTGGGGGAAGTGGGAGAGTATGGGCAAACACTAGAAATTTACCGTGGACATCATTATTTTTCAGTGGGGGCAGCAGGTGTGCTGGTGGTAGTGGTGTGTGGTGGGGGCCAGACATGGGCATGATTATGATTATTAATCAAAAAAATCATAATCAAAGGCTGTGATTACATAATCATAATCAAATCATAATCAAAAGTTAAGCAACAGGTATAATAAAAATCAAATCATAATCAAATATGAAGCTGCAGCTTTAATCATAATCAAATCATAATCATATTTTTCTTCATAATAATCAATGATTAAAATCTGATTATTGTGATTATTTCATTGTATTTTCCATGTAGCAATTATATTTCTCCTAAATAAATTAGCCAATTTCATATATATATGTTCCAGGTCCAAGCATGTTTGCAAAGCATGACACTAACTAAAGGCGTTTTCTGCGGGGGAGCAAGAGAAATGTCGCTTGCAAGCGGTCACTTTTCTCACTGTATCCCCGCAGAAAACGTTCGACCGTCGCTTGCTCCATGAGATGGCGACGCGGCAGCTGAGATGTAAGCAAAACAAAGATCAAATGACTATTTTGACCCTCTAGATATTTTCACACTGGGATGCATCCTATACCATTATAGTCAGAAAAGTGTGCAGATTCAGGAAGTGTGCTTAGAAATTTAATGTGATCATAAATAGCCGAGCAATGAGATGATGAAGCCAAACAAGTGTGAGAAAATGTTTATGCACTGTTTTACTTAACCCTTGTTTTCGAATACTTGTACTTACGTTACAGTTATAAATGTATACTAATGCCATGCAAAATTTCCTCAGGAAGCCGATAGTAGTCTCAGTGTTTCTTAATATCCATTGGTATTGTAATTTGTATTGTATTGTAATTTTTTTATAATAATAGTTTGTAAGTGATTTAAATACAGTGTAGTTATTTATATTACTCAAATATAAAGAAGCAAAATGCACCAATTAGATGTGGTTTCCTTTAAGCTAGTGTCAATTGCAATAAAAAACACTGTTGACTAATGTATAACTGAACAAAAAAATGACCTTAATAATTCATTACTGTGTACAAATAATCACAATAAAATGTGATCATAATCATAATCTAATCATAATCAAGCAATAATAGAAAAAATCTAATCATAATCAAAAATACGTAAAGCGAAATAATCATAATCAAATCATAATCATAAAAAGGAAAAAAAGAGTAATCATAATCTAATCATAATCAAAAATTATTCCGGATGATAATAATCAAAATCAAATCATAATCATTTTTTATAATCATGCCCATGTCTGGTGGAGGCAGCAGGTGTGGTGGTGTGTGGGGGGCAGCAGGTGTGGTGGTGGTGGTGGTGGTGGTGTGTGGTTGGGGCATTAGGTACCAAGCAGGTGTGGTGGTGGTCCTGTAGCTGTAGTTAACTTATAAGAAGGCAATGATTGCAAAGAAATATTTAGGTCTCATCATAAGGAGTATTTCTAACCCCTACAACAGCCATCGGAAATTAGAAATAACACAAGGTCAGACACTTTGGGAAGGGGGGCGAAACCCCCACAGTGAGGTTAGGTTATGTAATCAATGCCCAGGTAAGGCTAGTAAACTAGAAGGGGGGTCGCGGCCCCCCCATTTGTCAGGAGATTACAATAGGGAGTATTGGTTGAAACTATATTTACCAATATTTATTACAAGTTGAAGTACTAATGGTTAATTGGTTATGGATAGATAAATCTTGAAATTTCTTCAGTATAAACACCAACATTACAGAGGGTATGTGTAACTCTTGCTTATGGTATATTATTGTGTAACACCGGTCCTTTTCTTTTTGTTTTTTTGGTAACTTCTGTGAAGTTAATTTCAGTGTACAGTATATTAGAGTTAGGTTAGTTCCTCCCCTTGATTGGATTCTTAGGTAAAAGGCTGAATCAAGAAAACTAACCTTTATTCCTTGATTGTTTGGTCTCGTCAAGGTAAAAATTATAAGTGTTTTTTGGCTATTTATATGTTTTGGTTTAATTAAACTTAATATATATCCGGGTAGATTAACTTTTCTTTCTCCACTTACGTACTTTATTAATTGTTCTTTTAGATGATGAGAACCCGTTATCTACCGTTAATTTTCATTATTCAGTGAAAAAAGGGTTAGTTTATGGATTATGTTTTTATCTATCCATAACCATCATGCAATGGGATGATGCGATGATTATCAGTCAGTGAAAATTTATCGGGTTTAGGAATGAATGTCTCGCCTACCAGCCACAATTAACTATAGCCATATTAGCACTCATAAGCCACCTACCTAACTTTACATAGTATTATCATATGCATAACCCACAATAAAAAAAAAATACAATAAACCCTCGATAAACCGAACGCCGTGTTGCCTTCGAACAAGCCTCTGATATACCGAACTCTAGTTCAGCATATGTGGCGATTGGTGAGCCGACCGAACACGTTGGCCGGCCCGTGCGTCTCGGTTTACATTCAGCCCTCATTGTTTGTGGACTACTCCATTGGACTAACTTGTACAAAATTATATTTTACTCTACAGTACTGTACATACAGGTAACTTTGTTTGAACACGTATGACCGAACAACGCACCTTATAAACCGAACTCTATTCGGTTTATGAGGAGGACAACCGATCATCCTATAAACCGAACTATCAGATATTGCAATCGACCCTTCCCCCCAATTGGTTGGGTTTATCCAGGGTTTACTGTATAGTGAATAGTCTTACAATGTAAATGGCTTTTAAGTGTTTTAGGTTAATTAAGCAATGTAGGAGACATTTTAGATAGGGTTATAAAGTGAGTGATAATTAGTAATTTAGGATATTGAAATTTTCAAAAATATAACAATTTGCATTCTAGTTTTGTTTTTTTTCCTAACCTTGGGCATTTTACTAATGAACTTTTCGTGCACCTAACCAAAACCTGCCACATCAAACCATTCCTATCCCCAAAAATCACTTTTTTCAGCTATCATGGAATTCCTGAGGGCAATAGAACATGGCAGGCTGCGCATGGAAAGGGTCTTCAGAGATCGGCTTGATCCTCTAGATGTCAGTGACAACCACCTCCTACAGTATTATCACCTACCCCGCCATGATATCCTGCAGCTCTATGAGGAGATTGAACCACAGCTATCCAGACCCACCAATAGGACTGTAGTAATTCCAATCCACACTCAAGTCTTGGTTGCCCTGCACTTCTTTGCTAGTGGATCATTCCAGTGTGTTAGGTGACACTGTTGGTCTCAGTCAGATTACTTAAATTCCCCATACTCCATAATAGCTGACAACAAAAACAGGTTTAAAATCCAACTTAAATAATGCATACATGAATCAAGTACTGTACTTATGTAATATACTCAGTGGTATGTCATAAATATCCCTTTTCTTATTTCATCTACTGCTTGCTCTAATAACTGCTCATCAGCTTCAACTATTTCAACTGAATTATCAGCAAGAACATTATGTTGGATATGTCTTGTCTTTTCCTGTTTGTAATAAAAGTGAGACTATTACAGTGTTTAAATCATCATTTTGAATGTTAATATTATTAGTATATTATAGTTGTAAAGTTGTTTGATCGAAATGTAAGCGTTTGAATTTGAGTTGTACGTACAAGGTTATTGGAAGTACTGAATCATAACTCAGCGACTCAGAGTACATAAAAATTAATTTAGAATATGCTAATTTTTTGTCGTATAGCTACCAATTCTATTTTTTTTTTTTTTTTTTTTTTTTTTACATCACAAAGAACTGGCCAAGGGCACAACAAAAATGGGTAACACAAAGCCCGCTTAGTTGCCAGTCCCTATAAAGAAGACAGTAAGAGAATAAAATAAAAAAGAGGGGTGAGCCAATTTAGTTCGGGAGGTGTCTTGTTACTCTTCTTTTGAAAAGATTTAAGTCATAGGAAAGTGGAAAAATAGAAACAGGAAGAGAGTTCCAGAGTTTACCAGTGAAAGGGATGAAAGAGTAAAGATACTGATTAACTCTTGCATTAGAAAGATGGACAGAATAGGGATGAGAATGAGTAGAAAGTATTGTGCAGCGAGGCTGCGGGAGGGGGGGGAGGCATGCAGTTAGCAAGTTCAGAAGAGCAGTGAGCATGAAAATAACAGTAGAAGAGAGCAAGAGAAGCAACATTGCGGCGGTGATTTAAAGATTGAAGACAGTCAGTCAGAGGAGAGGAGTTGACGAGACGAAAAACTTTTGACTCAACCCTGTTTAGGAGAGCTGTATGAGTGGATCCTCCCCAAACATGTGAGACATACTCCATACATGGGCAGATAAGGCCCCTGTAGAGAGCAAGCAATTGGGAGGGAGAAAAAAAAGGACGCAGAAGCCACAGCACACCTAACTTCTTAGAAGCTGTTTTAGCAAGAGATGAGATGTGAGATTTCCAGTTCAGATTTTTAGTAAAGGATAGTCCTAGAATGTTCATTGTAGAAGAAGGAGACAGTTGAGTGTCATTGAAGAAGAGGGGATAGTTATCTGGTAGGTTTTGTCAAGTAGATAGGTGGAGAAATTGAGTTTTTGAGGCATTGAACAAAACAAGGTTTGCTTTGCCCCAATCAAAAATTATAGAAAGATCAGAAGTTAGGCGCTCGGTGGCATCTCTCCGTGAATCACTTAGTTCCTGTTGAGTTGGACGTCTAATAAACGACGTTGAAAAATGCAGGGTAGAATCATCAGCGTAGGAGTGGATAGGGCTTTGAGTTAGACTTAAAAGATCATTAATGAATAATAGAAAGAGAGTGGGTGATAGGACAGAACCCTGGGTAACACCACTATTGATAGATTTAGGAGAAGAACAATGTCCGTCTACAGTAGCTGCAATAGAACGGTTTGAAAGGAAACTTAAGATGAAGGTATAGAGAGAAGGATAGAAACCGAATGAGGGTACAGTAAAAGCCTTATAACTCAGCACGATAGGGTCTCTGGCCCTTGCTGAGTTATTCAATGTGCCGAGTTATGCAATGACCTCCTCTGATATGGGTAAAAAAAAAAAAAAAAAAAAAAAAAAATGTAAAAAAAATACAGTACTGTAAAAGCATAAAAACTACACTTACCAGTGAACGGGTAGAATGTGCTGGATTTTATATCAAACTAAGCACAAATAGCACGCATGGACGCACCTGCATCCATCCTTGCCAGCACTTTCACCTTTTCCTGCAGGCTCAGGCTCTTCAATTTCATTCCCTTCCTGCTGGAGACACCCTTGCGTGATGGAGCTGACATCTTGATATACAGTACTGTATGATGTAATCCCAAAACACGTAAAATAGGTGGCAAATTAAAGCAAAGGTCGGGAACCAGCGTGTAGGCTGAGCAGTGTTTTCGTCGTCCAAGCACCGTCTTGGATTACGAATCCCAATCCAATAGCACTTGCTGAAATGTGTGTTATACTACTTTGTGATATTGTTTGCAATGTTTTGCATTGATTATTATTTCGGCTCCTACCAAGCTTGTTGTGTTTTTGAAGCAGAAACCAATCCTTTTTCAATTTCTACAAAAAACGGAATTCGTATCCAAGACGGTGCTTTGACGACATAAACACGGCTCAGCTGACAAACTACACGCTGGTTCCCGACCTTTTCTTTACTTTGCCACCTATTTTACGTGTTTTGGGATTACATCATACAGTACTGTATTTCAAGATGTCAGCTCCATCATGCAAGGGTGTCTCCAGCAGGAAGGGAATAAAATTGAAGAGCCTGAGCCTGCAGGAAAAGATCAAAAGGACAAAAATACGACTTTATGCGACTGACGATATGCCGAGTGTAAGCGAAGAGATGCAGTTATAACATCAATATGCCGAGATACATTATTTTTTGCTGACTTTCTGTTTACATGTTCACAGAAGAGGTTGTGAGGGCATGATATGCCGAGTGAAAACCATGAGATGCAGTTTAGGTGAGGCGGTAGCAGAGTGGTTAGCATCACCGGGTGGCGTTCTCGAAGACCCGAGTTCGATCCCGAGTGAGACCCATAAATCCACTTGAAATCTTTCTGCATCATCGAGTGGCCTAAGAACACCTACATGCCCTGTCCATTAACTCTACCTTTGACTGTGAGTGCATGGGAGGACACAGGGGGCGGCATGAGCCTCTAATCACAGGCGTCTCTATAACAATCCTGCCTGCGCCACCACGGGCGAGGGCCAACCATCACAGCCCTCGAGTGAAAAAAAAAAAAACACCTTTGTCTTTGCCATGCCGAGTTATACCAAATTCCGAGTTATACAGTGCCGAGTTATAAGGGTTTTACTGTAGTTTGGAAATTAAAGATTTGTGCCAGACTCTATCAAAAGCTTTTGATATGTCAAGGGCAACAGCAAAAGTTTCACCGAAACCCCTAAAGGAGGATGACCAAGATTCAGTTAGGAAAGCTAGAAGATCGCCAGTAGATCGCCCTTTACGGAAGCCGTACTGACGATCAGATAGAAGATTGTGAGCAGATAGATGCTTAAGAATCTTCTTATTAAGTATAGATTCAAAAACTTTAGAAAGGCAGGAAGTCATAGCTATAGGACGGTAGTTTGAAGGATTAGAACGGTCACCCTTCTTGGGAACAGGTTGAATGTGAGCAAACTTCCAGCAAGAAGGAAAGGTGGAAGTAGATAGACAAAGACGGAAAAGTTTGACCAGGCAAGGTGCAAGCACAGAAGCACAGTTTTTGAGAATAATAGGAGGGACTCCGTCAGGACTGTAAGCCTTCCGAGGATCTAGGCCAGAAAGGGCAAAGAAAACATCATTCCGAAGGATCTTAATGACAGGCATAATACAGTCAGAGGGTGGAGGAGAAGGAGGAATAAGCCCTTCATCAACCAGAGTGGAATTTTTAGCAAAGGTTTGAGCGAAGAGTTCAGCTTTAGAAGTAGATGAGACAGCTGTGGAGCCATCTGGGTGAAGCATAGGAGGGAAAGATGAAGAAGAAAAATTGTTAGAGATGTTATTTGCTAGATGCCAGAAGTCACGAGAGGAATTTGATTCAGAAAGATTTTGACATTTTCTATGAATGAAAGAGTTTTTGGTAAGTTGAAGTAAAGATTTGGTATGATTACGGGCAGAAATATAAAGGGCATGAGTTTCAGGAGATGGATGCTTACGGTACCGTTTGTGAGCCACCTCTCTATCCCGGACAGCATGAGAACAAGCAGAGTTAAACCAAGGTTGACGGGCTTTAGGATTAGAGAAAGTGTGTGGAATGTACGCCTCCATGCCAGAGACTAAGACCTCAGTTATGCGCTCTGCACAAAGAGATGGGTCTTTGACATGGAAGCAGTAATCATTCCATGGAAAATCAGAGTAGTACTGCCTTAGGTCTTCCCACTTAGCTGAGTTGAAGTGCCAGAAGCACCTCCGCTTAGGTGGTCCCGAGACGGTACCGGAGCGATAGGACAGGTTACAGAAATAAGATTGTGATCGGAGGAGCTCAACGGAGAGAATAGTTTCACAGAGTAAGCAGAAGGGTTAGTAGTTAGGAAAAGATCAAGAATGTTGGGCGTGTTTCCAAGGCGGTCAGGAATACGGGTAGGGTGCTGCACCAGCTGCTCTAGGTCTTGGAGGATAGAAAAGTTGTAGGCTTGTTCACCAGGTTGGTCAGTGAAAGAAGATGATAGCCAAAGCTGGTGGTGAACATTGATGGAAATTTCTACTAAAGGAAAATGAGATGAGATGTGCTCCACTTTTGATGTTGAATAGTCGAAGAATTTTACATAGTCAGAGGAGTTAGGTGAGAGATATACAGCACAGATAAATTTAGTAAGAGAGTGACATTGAAGTCGAAGCCAGATGGTAGAAAATTCGGAAGATTCAAGGCCGTGGGCACGAGAGTAAGTGATGTCATTGCGCACATATACGCAACAGCCAGCTTTGAATTGAAAATGAGAATAGAGACAGTACGAGGAGACAGAAAAAGGTCTGCTGCCAGTGCTCACAGACAACTGAGTTTCGGTGAGGAAAAGAAAAAGAGGTTTAGAGGAGGAGATGATGATGTTCAACAGAGAGAAAGTTAGATCTAAGGCCGCGAATGTTGCAGAAGTTTAAGGAGAGAAGGCTAGAAGAAGTATCAAGACACCTCGAGTTGTCATCTTGAAGACTGTCCGACCTGGGGATATTTCTGGTCCCCTCCCCAGTTAGGGACTCAGAGGCAGGGCGATTAACAGCCATAATAAAATTTTGAGTGAAGATAGTGTAGGGATGTAAGTGCATGTAGTGTAATGTGAGTAGTAAGAGGAATTGTCTTTAGAGTGAAGGCTGCAGCTACTCTCTTGTGTATCTGAGACACTAAGGCAGTGGTTCCCAACCTTTTTTGTCCCATTCCCCCTTTTCCAGTCACTTTTCCACCTGTGGACCCCTACAACGAAATAGGCTAAGCCAGCAAAATTAATAGAAGATTTTTCTGCAAAAAATTGAATACGTTCATGTAAAATGCCTTGCACTGTTATGCTGATTAAGCTGTAGGCCTATTTATATGAAAACAGAAAACGTCCTGTTCAGCACTTTTATATTTAAGTAAAATACATAGGAAAAATTTCATGTTATTGTTGTTAGTGTTAGGTTTTGTACGCAAAAGCTATCCTTATAATACTTCCCTTATTTTTGAGCTTGCAAGCACATGTATGGAAAAAAAATAAAAAAATTCACATAACCAAACACATCATTGCTTTAAAAACAGCAATCTTAAGTATAACAATTTCAAGTAACAGAATAGATATTCCCAAGATTTAAAGACAAATAGAAAATAAATTATGAACAAAAATTCCCTTGTTGATTTCATGGTATTTAAAGTATGCAAAATAATAGCAATATCGATACCATTGCTCAATAAATTTGTAGTACACCTACTTAATGAAACACTAATATATAAGGGATAATAATAATATATGAGAGATGAAAAGGAGTACCGTAGTTACAGTCCAATAAATCACAAAAAAAGCCTGCATTTATAATTCTTTCTTTTTTATTAATAAAAAAAGAAAAACAGCAGTGAATGACTTTTCATTGGTTGCAAAATATTATGTCACTATATATTTCTCAATGGGACTTTTGTGGTTGTTTCTGAGCAACCAGCTCATGAATCCTTGGCTCAGTGGCAGCCAGTGCACACCGCAAGTCATCTTCCACAGACAGCTTGTTCCTTGATTTACTTTTTATTGTAAGTAATGCAGAAAACCCACTTTCGCACAGGTAGGTTGAAGCAAAAGGCAAAAGAACTCGAACTGCCAGATCACTTATTTTTGGATATGGTTCCATCCTTGAACACCAAGGCTAGACAAGGAGTTTGACTGGAAAACATTCTTGGCTGTTGAATCGTGGATAAGCTCAATGAACTCTTCTTGTGCGTCTTCTGACACATCATCAACCTGACATAAGAACGGATTTTTTGCTACTCTTACCATGATAAAATAACGGTTATTCATTTTCTCTCTTATTATTATATTCCAGTAATTTAAATTTAAAAATAATTAATTCTTAGAATATCTATGGACCCCTTGAAATTCTTCCATGGACCCCTTGGGGACCATGGACCCCTGGTTGGGAACCACTGCACTAAGGGATATGGAAAGAGAGGACACGGGAGATTTCAATAAGTCTGCAGAACCCCCTCAACTCCCGTAAGTACCTCCCCGGGAGTATTTCACCATGGCGGCAGGTGTCCGACTGCCTACTCCCTATTAAGTATGACCTCAAGTAAGTATTGAGTATGGCCTCAAAACGATCATGATATGAACTCTAACCCCCCTTTAGCTGTACGGGCTCACTGCGCTTGCCAAAATCATGGGCTACACAGAAAAAATTGACCCTGCACCCCACCCCCCCCTCTCCTTTTCCACTTTGTGGGTACGTCACTGACACTGCCATTATGATTTCATTATATGTTAGACATTTTGAGTAATTCCCTTTCAAATATCACTTCGTACACGGTGGAAGAACTGTTTCCCTAAGGCCACCTGCGCATTTTTTTTCTATCCTAAATACCTCAAACTTAACAACTGTTAAAAGTTATAGGAAAGTTCCGTTACAGTGACCCTCTCCATTTCCAGACGAAACTATATTTTTCTGATAGATTTTGTTGTGTTTTGAAAGAATCTGACCTTTGTTTTCCGTGTCAATCACTAAATTTTTATTTACCCTCTAGACCCCACCTGTAAAAAACTAGTGATTTCCAAGAAAGGTAAAAATGGACGAGGACTGCGCGGTCATTTTCTTAAGACACTGACTAGTTTTTCCTTGCCTTAAATTTGTGCTTTTTCAGATGGAGATATTCTTATTTCCGGAAACCCATTCAAAAATGTTGTTTTTTTTCATCACCATATCATAGGGTCACCGTTTCCATTGATAACAATGTATCTTCATCAGAAAAAGCACTAAAACTTGGCCAGGAAATAATAGGCAGTCTTAGAAAACAGAGAAGTAACGGAATTGTATGAAAACAAGTGTGCCCCGCATTCGCCAGCCCAACCCCCAGCCGCCGAGTGATCCGCTCTGCCTAGAGTATCTATTATACAGAGACCCTAGCTCTGCCCCGCCCTGCCGGGACGATTATTACCTCAACGGAATCGAACTTAGCCTCCTAACGGGAAGCTAACCTCCCCCTCGACCCCCATGCGGGATTATTAAACTAACCCGAACCTTAACCTAATCCCCTAAAGGGTTAGGGGGCCTCTGGAAGGGGAGGGTGTGTCTGTATGCGCTATTAGATTACTATATCATTTCTACAATATGTATATAAGTTTTGAAGGTTACGCAAAAGTTTATTAAAACTGAACAGTATACTGAACAAAAAATAATACATAAAACATAAGTAGTAACGGCGGTAGCGACCACACAGTTCTCGTTCATTATAACCTAATACTCTCCTCACAACTGTGGGGGGCGGGGGGGAGCGCAGAAACTCCTGCTAGTTAACTAACCTAACCTGGGCATTGATCACATAAACTAACCTCAGTGGGAGGGTTTCGCCCCTTCCCAGACCCCCCTCGAGCTCTTTTTAATTTCCGACGGCTGTTGTAGGGGTTAGAATTACTCCTTATGATGAGAACGAAACGTTCAGTAAACCACCGATCGTGTATTGGTTTAAACTGCACATATAGCCTACCCTTTCACACTCGTTTTGCAGACCTATAAATAACAGTAGAAAGGTGAAAAATACTTTAATCCCGACCCAGTCATGTTATATAAAGTACACAGCTATTAGCCAAATTCTCCAATTTTTCTCCTCAACAGATAAGAAGACGAAGAATCATTGCATATGTGTAGAATCACACACGGACACTCATATAGCAGGCTATTTTGACGTGTTTTTCAGTAATAGTCATGATTTGTTTTAATAGATTACCTCGTATCAGGTGACAGGCGTGCAAAACGAACCTTTATGATGCACCATAATGATAAATAAGCTCTTGAGACATCATTTACTACAATTATGGAGGTATGATACATCCATGTCTATGAACTTTAAATTAAATTGTTTGTAAACAAAACCAAGTGTAAGCCCAACACGCCTTATGTAAGCTTGGAGATGATTGGCTGTTGCACGACACCAGACCCCTCTGGTGGCTACCAGCTGCAATGGACCTAGTAGCTTACTAGGTGCTTACAATATCGTTGGCGAATACAGTTTCGCCACTTCTCGTAGCGATCTAGTAACTTCGACCTCGTAACAGGGTATGGCTGGTAAGTTTGCTGAATCCACCCCTAGCACCACAAGGCAGTAAATGTAAACAAATACGACCGCCGAGCATGCTGCCACCTGGCGGTTGGCGCGGACACTGACCGGGGGTGACAGGAGAGGCTCGGTCTGCCAGACAATTTTGTCGATTTACAGAATGGACCAAGCATTTGTCCGGGACTCGGACATATCCCCGGACCTCGGATTTTGACGGGCAAATTGTAATGGTGGTAATCCTTATATGTTGATATTCTGGCAACCGCCGACTGTACGGCAGCTAGCTTGTCTGTCAGGGCAGCCCAGGTCAGCCTGCTGCCCAGCGACCTCATTCTCACTTCCCCACTACAGTAATCTTCCGTTTTTCCGTCGTGCGACTGGCTGGACGAATCTGTCTTGTCTTCTTCTATCCCTCCACGTGTAAATATACATACACCTAAGACTGTGTAGTAATACTATCAATATCCCTGCATCATCATCACCGTCTTTGGAGAGAACATTATCACTCACCGGGCACGTCCTTGAAAAGGACGTGATAGAATTACCACGTGTCCTCCCAGCCTGTTCCCGCTCACTACCTGCTACCCACTATCCCGGGCTGCTCTCACACACGCCTGCAGCCTTCAAACAACACTCCAAGAACTTCTATTATAAAATCCGATATCCAGGAAATGGAGGTGCGGGAAAAAGAGGGTTAAGTGTATATAAATTTTGGTGCTTGTGTAAATAGTGAAAAAAAATGGTAAGGACAATGAGTGGTGTTTAGGTGTGGCCATATTATGCAGGATCACATGTCCTAACTGTACAAGTGATATACACAGTTCATTAATTGTACGTAGTTACATTATATACCAAGTGGTCGACTTACGACCGTGATTGGCGCCGACCAACCTGTTGTAAGTAGAACTGGACATGTCTGCCTATGCTATTTTTTTTTTTTTTTTTTTTTTTTTTCCCTTACATTTGTGCTTATAGCGCCTGTAGGCAGTGACTACTAAGGCCCGGATGGTAAGCCCTGGAGGTTCACTTGAGGGCTGTTATGGTTGGCCCTCTCCCGTGGTGGCGCAGGCAGAGTGATAATGTGTAATGATATTATAATAAGCTTTAAGTCATATTTTATCGACACTTTCGTTGTTCATTATTGTTATAACCATCGTATCACCGAGTTCGATCCCCGATAAGAACCAAATTCTTTCTGCACCGTTGAGTGGCCTAAGAACACCCACATGCCCTGCCCATTAACTCTACCTTCGATTGCAAGTACATCAGAGGACACAGAGGGGGCGGCATGAGCCTCTAATCACAGGCGTCACTATAAAAATCCTGCCTGCGCCACCACGGGCGAGGGCCAACCATCACAGCCCTTAAGTGAACCTCTAGGGCCTACCATCCGGGCCTCAGTAGTCATTGCCAACAGGCGCTATAGGCACATATGTAAAAAAAAAAAAAAAAAAAATAAGCATCTACCGCCGGTCATAAAGTCGAACAGTCGTAAGTTGCGTAGGTCGTATGTCGGCGAATAGATGTTTAAGTCAATAGAATGTTTAACCTAATAGTGTGGTTGCCCTGGATGGCAACTCTATCAATTTTCTCTATCCAACAAAATTTGGAATGTCTTTTTGAAAATTTCTTTGACTTTTTTTTTAGAGATAATTTCTTGGACTACAGTACCCTCCCGAGTTTCACGCTATCCGAGTTTCGCAATCCTCGAGTTTTGCGCCGATTTCTAAATTCTTACCAACCCAACTTTCGCACAATATCTCCCCGAGTTTTGCGCTGCTTCGTATACGTATGGGACACGTCTTCCTACCGTTGACGTCACGCGCACTGCATTAGACCAGGGTTGACAGGTGGCCGATTTTTCGACCAAATTTCAAGTGAACAGTTTTGTTTGGCCGTATAAAAAGGGAACTTTACTAATTTGAAGGCTTTGTGCTAGCGGACAATGCTCCAGAGTTAGGAAATGAAATGTCAATGTTTTTCAGCCTTTTTTCTTTTTTAGTTTCCAATAAAGTTTGTATCCCATGATTTTGTCTTTACAGGAGCATTCTTCCCTTACCGTATTTTACGGCTTATAAGACGCACTTTTCCCCTAAAATATACTCTGAAAAATACTCATGCGTCTTCCAAGACGAATGTTGTAGTACTTCTTCAGTACTCAGTACCTCAGTACTTACCTGTTACAATTATTTCGAATACCATAAGACATTCAAATCAACTAATCTGTCCTGACTCTGTGATGTTTACGTTCCGGCTCGGAGGCTCTGCGCCAACAGCGCCAACTATCGTCTGCTAGTGTTGATGTATCATTTACCACCAGGCTGTCACATGTATCACAAGCTCTTTTCAGTCCTGGAAATTATCACCCATGATGAATTAATCAAAACAATTTACGTACTTATACTATCGCATACAAGCTAAAAGTTATACGATACGCCAAAGAACATGGGAACAGAGCAACAGTAAGACAGTTCGGACCACCGCCTACAGAGAAAGTCAGTAGATTTTACTACCGCCTCCCGGTAGAATTTTTTTTTTTTTTTTTTTTTTAGATTTCTTTCCAAAATCAGGGTGCGTCTTCCAAGATGCAGCGTCTTATAAACCGTAAAATACAGTATATTGCAACACAACGAACAATTAAAAAGTATTTTTAGATATCAATGGAATAAAGTAAGAAAAATGCCTTCTTCTATGCCTTCAGAAGAAAGCAAGCGCGAAACTCGGGAGGGTACTGTATACTCGCCGCACGTTAAGTTGGCGAAATTGGGGCCCCCTCACTCCCACCTTCCGAATGTACGGGATCGACTGAGGTGTTGGGTGTTTGGGTGGGCTTTAGGGCGGAACTTGGAGTAAGGCATTCTCACCCAACACCTCAGCCAGTCCCGTTCGTTCGGAAGAGGGAGGGAAGAGGCCCCATTTTTGCCAACTTAACGTGCGGCGACTATACATACATACTTCCCATAGCGGATTGTTATATGGCCAGCAAGCGCTGTTTGAGGAACAATTTTCAGGTTTCTTGACATACCTCTGCCATGCTTTGTAATGTTCCTCTCTACGAGGAAAACAGGTCATTTGCCCCTTCCCCCCTTGATCGGGTCTTTAGCAGAGGGTGATGAGGTTTGGAAATTGCAGCCTAATACTATATAATTGATACCCTAAAGAGTGTAGTGTCTATTCTCTATCGTACCTCACCTGACCTGAGGCTGCACATTACGGCTAATCTATATGGTGCACCCTCACCCTCCCTTCTGCTGCGTTCTGCAACTGCCATTGTTTAATCCAAAGAAAATATATCATTTTGCCCCCCAAGTAATATAAAGATGCCCTTGCACAGTTACTAAGGAGGCTTCCGGTAATGTACATAAATTGGTCAAGTTTGATTTCTCAGATTCAATTTACCTTGAAGTGCTTCTGCCGGTCAACGTGATGGAAGACTTCGGGAATCCATTTGAAGAGGAGAGTCAAGATCTGCTGGTACTCGACACCAAGGAGATCGCGCCACCTGGAGCTGTAAACCCCCTCCGTCATGCACACGAAGTGGGTCAGCTGTAGTTTGACAACTTCGTCAGAGAACGCCTGGTGGAGAGAACGAAACCCATAGGAGATGCCATCCACAGAAACAAGCTGAAAATCTTCGGTCAGCCTGCTTCAAAACCTCCGGGAAAGGGCAAGCAGCAGATGAAATCCCTGAAGAATGACGTGGACCTGTTCTCTCGTCTGTATATCGGGTGCCAGAACCGGGATGGGAATCTAGAATAATTCTTCCAACATGAAAACCAAGCCTGCTCCCCTGCACTATCAGATGGCGGTGGCATCTGGCGGCTGGGTGTCAAGAGTGATCTTCTCGCTTGTCTAGAAGACCTCAGTCAGCCCAAGTCTGAGGTTTCTCCAACCAGCTGCATTGTGCTAGATGGAACGGTCATCATCCAGATGCTGAAGCCAGCTACAGCAAAAAGCTTCAACGAGTATGCACAGCAGGTCTTTGTGCCCTACATACTCTCAAAACTCCATCAAGCCACGCGAATGGACCTGGTGTGGGACCGCTACAATACAGACTCGTTGAAGGGTACAGCAAGAGCCAAGCGCGGAAAAGGGGTGAGAAGACAGGTGGTGGGTGGTGCAACGATCCCCGGGAACTGGGCCAGCTTCCTCAGAGTCGACGAGAACAAGACAGAGCTGTTCAGCTTCCTCTCTGGCGTCCTCCACGACTCATTCCAGCTTGCAGACAAGGAGCTGGTCATCATTGAAGGAGATGATGTCTTGAGCAAGCCACCGCTCCTAGATACTGCAGCCCTGGCTCCTTGCAACCACGAAGAAGCCGACAGCCGCATGATGTTGCATGCCACCCACGCTGCTCACAATGGCCACAAGATCCTCATCCGCACAGTTGACACTGATGTTGTTGTCCTGGCAGTGGCTCTGGCACACACCCTGGAGGAGGAAGCCGAAGTGTGGGTGTCCTTCGGCACGGGCAAGGCTTTCCGGTTCTTGGCAGCCCATGAGATGGCGCGGGCTCTGGGCCCTGAGAAAGCACAGGCACTACCGATGCTTCATGCTTTGACGGGCTGCGACACGGTCTCCTGCTTCGCCGGACATGGCAAGAGGACAGCATGGGCAGTGTGGACAGCTCTACCTCAGCTGACCCAGACACTCACTGACCTCTCCACTGCACCGGATCATATTGATGAAGATGCCATGCACACCATCGAGAGGTTCGTCATCCTGCTTTACGACAGAACAAGCACCGCAACCGATATCGACAAGGCACGCTGCAAACTGTTTGCAAGGAAGAGCAATGTCCAGCTGATCCCACCGACAAGTGCAGCCCTGAAGCAGCACGTCCGACGAGCAATATACCAGGGCGGACATGTCTGGGGTCAGGCCCTGGTTCCTGCACCAACGTTGCCATCACCAACCGACTGGGGTTGGATCAAGACCAGCGACATGTACGAACCTCTCTGGACAACGCTCCCCGAGGCATCCAAGGTCTGCCGGGAGCTTGTCTCCTGCAAATGCCAGAAGGGCTGCAATCTCCCAATCTCCCAATCAAGAAGTGCAAGTGCAAGAAGGCCAGTCTGGAATGCACACCACTGTGTGCTTGCGACGGGGAGTGCTCTCAGAACTGAACTCGCAAACTTAAGATGAAGATTCTGAACTGTTCCAGACAGTACACAGGTACTGTAAAACAGTGAACTTATCTGCATATTGCATTTAGCAGATTATGTGTTAATTAACATGATAATTAAATGTAGTAGTCTCCATTGACCACAGAAGTATAACATTTGACTTGCCCAGGATTGATCTGATGAGAGCAAGCCACCATAATTATCACTATCTGGTTCTGTTATTGTTGTTGTATTATCGATGTAATTAGCATAATTGTGTTAATAATTTTGTTAATTGGCATCTTAACTGGCGTTGCAGTGTCTATGAATAGCTATTGACAGACAGAGGAAGAAGGTCAGATAACATTTCCACAACTTAAATGAATCTAGCCTATTCACAAGGAATGTCAGCTTTTGATGCCTGATCATGGGTTTCCTTGTCGCCATTTCATCTGCAATTAGCCTAAATATGTTAATTAAGATCAGCAGCGTCTCCCAAAATGTGACTAAGAGCTATCTGGCATGTCTTGATTCAAAACATTCAATAAACATTCACTAAAACCTTCAGCAGCAAACTTTATCTAACTTCTGTGTGTCTTTTGGGTGTCTGCTGGCGGCCATTTTGGAAAATGGTCGCCACGGCCGCCAGGGGGCAGTTGGGCGATGGCTCCACATCCAAATTTGTTCATAATATATTGGTCTACCTCTGTGCCAAAATTGGTGCTTTTATCAAAAACTAGCCGCAAAGCCGCCCTCCGGGCGGACTTTTTGGCTAGCTCCTGCGGAGGACTATTGCAGGGCCTTTGGCCCACCGCCTGTGTTTGGTGGGCCTTCGGCCCACCAAACACAGACTCTCCAGATAGCCCCTTCTAACTTTCCTGAAATCATGGATGTAGAAATGTATGTATTCCCCCCCCCCCATTCACTCACCCATTACCCATCACCCCCCCACCCATTCACTCACCCATTACCCATCACCACACACCCATTCACTCACCCATTACTCATCACCCCCCACCTATTCCCTCACACATCACCCCCAACCCATTCACTCACCCATCACCCCACACACATTACCCATCACCCCACCCATTCACTCACCCATTACCCATCACCCTACATCAAGGTTTCCTCAATTCTCGCAACCCACTTTTTTTTTTAATTCTCGCTAATAGGCTGCTAAAAAAAAAAAAAGTGATCGGATCATCCTATAAGTGGGCTTAAAACCTTCCCCTGGTCAACCTGGTTCCAAAACTGTGCCATATGATGGGATTCCGCCACGGGGGGCGGAACCCAGAGCGGACACACACACAGACACACTTTCGCTTATATTATTATAGATATCAAAAAATGCACAATAGGTTAGCTTACCCGCTGTACTACTGGGGAAACTTAGAGAAGCCTGAATAAATTTAAATTAAAAGTTTCTGGCCTGGTACGCCGGACGCCACAACTCACCCCTTCTAATGTAACCTTGACACTGGCCTTGGAGTGAAGTGTAGTTGAGGAGTGGAGCTTTAAGTGGTATATTGGTATTTTCAACCAGTAATTGAGTACGAGGATAAAAGTGCTCTATTCCTATTTATATTGTGGTATTAAGAATGATGGTCACATTAAAAATCTTTGGAAATGCTTTATTTTGCAGTTATCCCCTATTTATTCCCACTTTAGGTTAGGCTACACTACCAATGTTCATGTTAGGTTAGTGAACCAGGGTGGTCTGGGGGGGCGTAGCCCCCCCCAGTTATGTCAGGTTACGTAACCAATGTCCATGTATTGTATTAAACTGCAGTTTTACTGTTGTAAAGATTTAACTAGTGAATTTCCAAGGGATTGGTAAGAAGTTCCCATAGACTATATCGTTTTATAATATTTATATTTGTTGTTTTTTCGGCCTTATGTCATCCCGTAGGGTTTATCGGATATATTTTACGTCGTCCACATCATCTACTACCCGCACAAAACTAGTTTCCACTTTCCCCGCCCAAATCCTGCATTCCCGACGGATTCCCAGGTTTCTTATGGAGGAGGGGGATAACTGCAAAATGAGGCATTTCCGACGATTTATATTGTGACCATCATTCTTAACACATCAAAATACATAGAAAAAGTGCTCTTTTAACCCCTTACTCAATTACTGGTTGAAAGTACCAATTTACCCTTTATGTGACCAATGGGTTATAAACTTATAAAATAATGTGATTAGTTAACATGATAAAATTAGTCTTGGTTAGGTTAGGTTTGGCTGGGTTAGGATAAAATAAAACAATTTAATTACTCTTATCTTAAATAAAACAAACAATTACAGCACAGTAGTCACTTTTGCTCATGATTAAATTAGGTTAAATTAAACAATTTAATTAAGTCAGATATTAGATAAAATCATAAAACATACAATTACAGGGAGGTCCCGTTATACAAGCATTCGATATACGAGAATCCGATGATACGAGATGTGTAAATTAGGGTCTATTTTCAATATACGAGATTGAAAATCCAATGTTACGACATTCAAACTGGGGTGAGTAAAATTACCAAGTTATTTACTAAAGTAAATTACAAGTTATTTACTAAAATTATAAACATTTACTGACTACATATATGATTTTACCTAAGGTTGTACGATAATCAATCTGAAAATAACGTGCAGACTGGCCAATGACTGCTCGAGACTGGTATTAGCAGAGGTAGGAAGTCTCCAGGCTCGCTTATTATTGTTTGGTATGCTATGAAATATAATTTCTCTAGGTGAATGTAGACACATGATTGCATTTGGATGGATATCATTCATATATATGAGTAAAGAGATGAAATACAAGCAAGGGACTCATCCACGTCTGGCAGCGCGGCCTTTGGTAGCAGCAGCAGCAGCAGCATGAGCCAGCCCATGAAGCCCGTGAGGTGGATATCAACACCATTAGACCAAGGGAGATAGATGTCTTTGGTAATATTTAGTAGGGCAGCGAGAACCCCTTGAGGAATCCTATGATCCCTGGTGATATCCTATGGTGCTATCACAGGCGTGGGAGCTGACTGTCTTCTTCAGGAAGGCACAGGTAAGGCGGATGACGGCGGGTTTTTACTCAAAAGTTTTGAGTGGCGGCGCCGCTGGAGCCGCCACGGTAGGTTTGGGCAGGATTAAACGCCTTAATACTCGTTATTATACAACTTAGTGATTATGGTGAGATGTTATATACACGTGTCATTATCTATATCAATGTAGCACCGTGTTTCACCTTAAATAAGGGTGATTTAAAGATGTTATGATGAGGCACGACTGGCGGGGCAGTGATGGAGAAAAATTCTTGCCGCGGGGCCGCCCCATGACACGAATATTCACTATTTCAACCCACATACACACCTTCTACCACCAAAACACTAGCAACACAGGCTCCTTACTTATATATCTTATTATCTGATACATTAAAACTCCTTAAAACGCAACCATTCCAAATAAAACGAGAATTAGTTTGAGATGACGGGGATAGAAGGCGGAGAGAGGCAGTCTGGCATGCCATTCTTGACCGGAAATATGTCTCGCTGACTTGTGATTGGTCGAGAAGTTTTAAAAACAGTTTATCATTGGCTGGTGACTGATGATGAGCTTGATGACATAATTTATGTTATATGTTTAATTAATGTGCAGTTATGTTATTTTGTGTGCTATTTTCTCTTTCAGAATGGTTTTTCTACAGAATAGGTAGTACAGTGTAGGTAATATAGACGCTGTGTTTGTTGTGTTTGCTATAGTTTATTTTAGCTTGAAAAACACGTCTTTTTTTTTTTTTTAATTGATGGGGTCCTGGAACCAAACCTATATTTTACCATTAGTTATGTGTTTCGTTATACGAGATTTCGCTTTAAGAGTATGCCAGGTGGAACCTAACTGCTCGTATCTTCGGGACCTCCCTGTATAGCCCAGTAGTCACTTTAGCTCCACCCCAATGTGAAGTCACGAGCTTGGACAACGGTGATTGGCAATTTGTTTTATTACCTTTTTATATTTGACTTTGAATAGAAAAAAAATCTGGTAAAATTCTAGCGTTCTTTCCCGTCCTTATTAGCAGTTTTATTTTCTCCAGACCTTCACAGATCCCTTCAGATACCTCTAAAACGTGATTATAGAATGGGGGAGAGATGCCGCCTTCAACCCCTCCTCCCCCTTATATTACCCCCGCCCTGCTGGACCCCCAAAAATAATATTACTAACCTAACCTTACCAATAACCTCCTAGCAAGACCTAAGGGCGAGAAAAAACGAGATTTTTCCAGGTTAGGTTATATTGAGGTTAGGTTGAGTTAGGTTAGTAAAAAAAAATCTTCTTTTTATCTCTCCCCCACTTTATAATTACGTTTTAGAGGTATCTGAAGGGATCTGTGAAGGTCTGGAGGAAAAAAGCCGGCACTCGTGGAGAATGTGGGTCCCGGTGGCGAATTTTTTTTTTCCCTAATAGGTTTGCAAAAGTGGGCGGGGCCTCGTGACGGGCGAATAAAGAAAACAAATTTAAGGGGTAACTTGCATCTTTAGTGGGCAGGTTATTTAAATTCTCTCTCTCTCTCTCTCTCTCTCTCTCTCTCTCTCTCTCTCTCTCTCTCTCTCTCTCTCTCTCTCTCTCTCTCTCTCTCTCTCTCTTATTTCTCTTTCTCTACATACATGAAAATCTTATCATAAATAATTGTATATCAGTCGATGTGCAATAATATTTTGATACACATAATTTTCTGTAAGAAGAATAGTTTGTTGTGAAAAGGGCGTAAACTATATATTTACGGGGGTAAATAACCTTACAAAGGCTCAAAAATTTATTTTCGAACCTAATATCGGAAAACGAAGACCAGATTCGTGATCACCATCAGCAAAAGCCACTAAGAACCAAGTTTCATCCATATCCGGTGAAAAAAAAATTTGCCAAAATTCTGAAGGCTACTACCTACGTAGGTAGGGAGGGGTCCAGGAATTTTTTTTTTAAATCACATTTTCATTAATATCTGAAGAACCCTAGAAGTTAGAAGAATACGGTATATAATATAAAAGATGCAGCTGTTGACAGCCATCCCTGTGGTATACGCGGAATTAAATAATATTCATAAATAATCCTAAATATCAAGGGTTTTTTTCTAAAATTCCATATATCTAAATGATATAACTCAAAGACGTGGCATGGTAGGGAGAAACGGATAGCGCCATAGGGTAGACCTCGTGAAGCTGGACATCATTTATTTGTGTCATCTTTCTTCTTGGGTCAACAGTTTCGTAGTAAAATGCAACAAACTGAATCAAGCCAAAATGTTGAGGAATTTTGCAGCAAGAAAATTTGAATAATTTTATTTACATACACACGTAAAAATGATCTCAGTAACAATTGTGTATAATTTTGTTGTTATTAATTGTTGGTCAATGTCATTTTCCCAGTGACGAATATTTGTGGAGGCAGAATCGTTTATGTTTGCATAAACATGTAAACAATATACATACATGTTTACTGCCCATGCCTAATTAATTTTGTTGTATTGAGATATTTTATGAGTTTAGAATTAATAGTAAAATTCAAACAGTTTGGAGCTGTCGAGCTATACAACAAATAAAATTGGTAAGGTCTCATTAAAATGTTCAATGTTACAGCGCGTCCATTATATTGTTATACCTCCTGTTCCTCTGAGTAGTATTATTATATATATATATATATATATATATAATATATATATATATATATATATATATATAATATATATATATAATAGGTAGAGAGAGAGAGAAGAGAGAGAGAGAGAGAGAAGGAGGAGAGAGGAGAGAGAGAGAGAGGAGAGAGAGAGAGAGAGAGAGAAGAGAAGAGAGAGAGAGAGAAGGAGAGAGAGAGAGAGAGAGAGAGTCACAAGGCCCCGCCCACTTTTGCAAACCTATAAGGGAAAACAAATTTCGCGTCCCGGTGTTGTGCAAAATGTTGTAACGCGCGAAACCCTGTAGACCCCTCCATATTTCACTGGTTTTACAGCTTAACTGCTGCCCTGATACATGTTAAAGGCAACATTGAGGCACTAGGTTTCCATGAGAACAATTTTAAGGATTAATAGTTACTCAAAAGCTTAAAATATCCACGTCAAAAAGTTCAAACAGGAGTAGGCTATGGTTCTTATCAAGTATAAGGTAATTTTTTACGATGGGACCAAACTTCCGTACACAATTGGGAGCATGGTTTTTGTTTACCTTATTGTATTCTAAGAGACATTTTCTCCTTGAGCTTTCCGTCGCAAATCAATAGTTTCGGAGATATAGAACATTTTAGGTAGGAGGAGGAATACGTCTCCTTGTTTACAAAATGTCCCCCTCTTCCTCTTCTTGTGACCTGCATCGCTTTTGTTTCGGAGGCGCACCCGTGGCTACCTTACCTACCTTACCTAACCTTACCTTACCTAACCTAACCTAACGTAACCTGAACCTTAACTAACCTAACCTAACCTAACCTTACCTAACCTTTAACCTAACTGGGTTCAATAATAAAAGTTTAATAAAATACCAAACAAAAGCGATGCAGGTCACAAGAAGAGGAAGAGGGATGCATTTTGTAAACAAGGACGTATTCCTCCTCCCACCTAAAATGTTCTATATCTCCGAAACTATTGATTTGCGACGGAAAGCTCAGAGAAAATGTCTCTTAGAATACAATAAGGTAAACAAAAACCATGCTCCCAATTGTGTAGGGAAGTTTGGTCCTATAGTAAAATAATACCCCATATAACATGTTTCAGGGCAGCATTAAACTTAAAAAACATGCAAATCAAAGTGAAAAAGCTTAACCTTCTCGTAGGTTACCTAAGTATATTCTTTGATTTACATGCTTTACAGCATTACTGCTGCCCTGAAGCATGTTACAGAGTACTCTGAGATACATATTATTTTATGAGAGTAGTTAGATGCACTGGTATCCAGACAAAGTATAATAACTACACCTGAAAAGGCTTTACTTTTTGACGTGAATATTTTAAGCTTATGAGTAACTATCATTACTTGTAAGTGTTCTCATGGAAAGCTATAGTGCTTATATGTTGCTTGTAACATGTATCAGGGCATCAGTTAAGTTGTAAAACCAGTGAAATAAGAGATGAATGGAGGGGTCTACTGGATTTCGCGCTGACAATATTTCGCGCAACACCGGGACCCACATTCTCCACGAGTGCCAAAAAGCCCACTAATAAGGGCGGGAAAGGACTAGAATTTTACAAAAAATCTCTTTTGTGTGGTTTCACCAGAACAAAACTATCTTGAAATTAAAAAAGCATCATATTTTGTCTAGAAATAGTCTCAAAATAAGTAGGCTAGCATTAACTCAATATTCCCCAAAACATCACATAATAAGCGAAAAAAAGACCAAATTTGTCTGAAAATCTTGCAACAGTCCTCAAGTAAATTTTTACCGATGCTTGGATCCCATCAAGACAATTCGAGAGAACTGGAACTCAAAATGCCAGGGGTCGCTGGCAGTTTTAACTCACTTTTTTGATAATAAGTTGGTCTACTGGAAAACAAAATATGGGCTTATTCCACTGCACTTAAAACACAAAAGTATAATATTAAGAACGATTTTCTTCTATATGTATATTGTATAGAAGCCTGATTCTGTAAAACATTGTATATAACCAAATAACCATGGAGGTTATAGTTGAGGAGGCGAGGTAAATGCTACTCTATGATATTATATAGTCAATAACGTATGTTTAGAAGTTATCTATACCTAGGCAGTCATATTTTCCTGTTATTATTGTGTATCAATCAGATAGAAAGCCTGGAAGTGCAATGAGTCGACGCGTGAAGTCGTACTGTTTTGATTTAATCTCTCCGCCACAATCTCCCCGCCACCACTCCCCGCCGCGGCGTGTCGCCTCCACAATTATAACCTACATTGTCGCAGCAACAAGCCGATTTCGGCATTCTTTATTCTTCGTTTTTCCAAGGCATTGCTTATTGTATTTTGACAAGCGTTTGCCAGACGCAGCAGTACTGTCTTAGAAAACAGTGTGAACATCGCCCAAATTTTACATGCCACAATATACATGTAAAAAATATATTAAGCTTTGCTACTCGAGGCGAGTAATTTGCATTAAATTGCTATTATAGAACGTTCTATCGTAATGCATGTCATCCATATAATTAGTAGAACAACAGAAGAACAATATTTTTTGGTATTCAGATGCGGTGCATCAATGTTTATCGCGAAATTAATTTATGAAAAATATTAGTCGCGGAGCCAAAACACAGTAGACCAACCTTTGAGTTAAAACTGCTAGCGACCACTGGCATTTCTCGAGTTTCAGATCATTGGAATTTGCACGTACCAACAGCATACGACTACCACCACTGCAGAAAATGTATTCAGCAGTGGTGGGGTTCGAACACAGGGAAGCAGCAGCCGAGTCCCAGCCTCCACCACATCACCCGGGCGGGCTGGGGCTCAGGATGACCTTGAGTTCTACAAAGGAATTCGTTGTTCTAGAAAAGTTTTCTGTATGACCAGTTTAATTATTTCTGCATCAAGCATACTCGCATTATATTATCATGCATGAGTATTTTCTGTTGTTAGTTTGGCTCACAAGTCTATAAACAATCCTAGTAAGCATCAAGTACCTACGCTTCTCCCGCCATATTGCTATCATCCACAGCCAACGCACTTTTCCTTGCCCATGTGTTGATCTGCCTGATACCGTGACGGCCTACCAATGCCACGCAGGGGCACACGCCTCACGCCACTCTTTACCTTCACTTCCGATGACCACACTAGCGAGGAAGGATGAGGGTAAATATTGCCAAGGAACCTGCAGCTCACAGTCACAACACAGAAGAATCCGGCGTATCGGCGTCTTGTTGGCTCAAGTCTCAATCACTCAGTTTCAAGGTCTTAGTGATAGGGAATATAAATTTTTGTGTAATTGCCTTCCCTTCATGATATTTTCTTTATATTTGTATCTTATTATCTTCTCTTTTAAATTCTTCTTTCCTGGTATATCATATGTTATCTTACCTTTTGCATTTTACTTATATTTCATCATATATTCTTCTTTCTCTATTCTCTATTACATCTTATCATTTTCTCTTTTTGGATTGTTGCTTCTAATACCTTGTCAACTCTTTTTTATATTATCGTGGGCTAAAACAGTGAGCTGACCTGCCATCTGGTGGCCGTCTGGAAACCTCCCGTCAGCTCCAGGACGTCGGGTCTCGTGGTGTCAGGCTAGACTTATTTTCCATTATTCCCTACCAAACCAGCTACAATTAAGTTTTGTCATGGTCAACATAGGTTTATGCAAAATGAAAATATACAAGTTTTACATTATTCATGGCGTTATAATGAGGATTGTTGGCAAAATAGAAGTATTCGACCACGTGTGTCCTACAACATTCAATTAAATACTGTAAAGGAATGCTTCAAAGCGGGTATACGGGTAAATAATACTGTTGCGAACGTCGTCTGTTTCCTCGTCGTCGTACTCGTACAGTCGTACTGTTTCCTCGTCGCATCAAAACTACCTTTCAACCTTACCTAGGGTTCGGTGTCTGTGCAAGACGGTAGAGTGTTATATTACCTGAGGCGATTGACACCACTTTACCACGATCATACCGAGCCACTACACACCAAGACACACCAGGTATATAAAAACACCTGTTAACATCTTTCATTCCTGTATACTCACGACAAACTCCTACAAAACCCAGACACCACAGAACACTCCACAACCCCCGACCTCTTCGTCGGCCGTCGAAGGGCACTACACAGTCATCTAGTTATTCCTTTCGAGCCGGGAGACGACACCTTCCCAAACCCACGGTCACGCCCGCGCACAAACAGGAACGCAGCTGGCTGCCACCTTCACCAGGCGCCGTTAGCCACAGGAGACTTCCTCTATCCTTGACCCGCCTGTGAGGTAACCACAGCCCTTCGATCGATATCCCTGCTTCCTGGGCGCCGGTGTCTGCCTCTGGGCTGCCCGTCTGTATCTCCCGACTCTGTCCCTCGCCCGCGACTGCCGCGGCGTCTCTCTCTCCTGCCTCTGTCTCCTTCCTTCCTTCCCGCCTCTTGCGCCAAAATCCCCAGCCAATCAGGGCTCAGAGGGCATGATGCCGCTACCAATCACAGCAGTTTCCGCGCCTTCGTCACCCTGACCAAGGCGCTGGCTGCGTTTGTAACAATACCTTCTCTTTGCATGCATGCAGGTAATATTTACCCATACACCCGCCTTGAAGCATTCCTCTACAGCAGTGGTTCTTAATCTTTTTAGTGCTCGTACCCTGTGAGATCTAATAAATTTGTCTCGTACCCCCGGTCAAAAAAAGAATATATAATTAGAGTAAGGATCGAGGGACTCCTTACTCTAATTATGACTCTGACTACTACTCTGACGTACTACTACTACAAATACTAGTCTGACTTCTAGTGTTTTTAGCTGATAATCTACAAAAATAAATGTCATACGAATGATATGGCTGCAGTTTTCTTTCTGTGATGACCTATATGTGTATTATCGGGGCTGTCGATAATAGGCAACTACACTGACTCCCGTTCCTATTGCACAAATCAATCTCCCGTCGCAACTCCCGTTCCAAATGTCCATATCTTGATTAGATAGGCAACTTGCGGACAGCTGGGTGTTAGCGACCAATATTTTATTTTATTTTAACCACAATAAGGCAATCTTAAGTGTTCTTTTGTTGAAAATCAGGTTTTCACTAATAAAACCAATGGTTTTGATATACTCATGTCCATACCATGAACATTGGTTAGAAGAAATAGTATTTGAAAGTATGATCTACTCATGTATGGTCCGACAGCCTTTAATATTCACTTAAACTAGTCGCCATTCAAAATTTTGCGAGTCAACTTTTAACATGGAAAATAGCTATCAATAGGAGCGGAAATTTATTAACTTTCCATTGATATTTTTCGTTTTCTGATAAATGAATTAGCACTATGCATAAATGAGCGTTAACTAAATAAATAACATCATCAGTCGGGTAGTTTTCCTGATTTTCTCGATTATTTATTTAGTTAACGCTCATTTATGCATGGTGCTAATTCATTTATCAGAAAACGAAATATATCAATGGAAAGCTAATAAAATCTCGCTTCTATTGATATGCTCCATGTTAAAAGTTGACTCGCAAACTTTGAATGGTGACGAGTTTAAGTTAATATTAATTTCATGCATATTTCTTCAGTATCATAATGGCATTTATTTTGTATGTTTTACTGTTTTTTATTTGATAATATTATAGAACAAACATTTCTGAAGATAACAATATATATCCTTTATACTGATAAACATATATTTGGTAGGGGAAAATTACCATAAGCTGGAAAACACCGGCGGCAAGTGGAGTTTTTGGTCCTCCACGCTCGCATCTCCCGCGTCTGTCGCCTGCACAGCGAGGGCTGTGACGTCACGTGCAAGGCACCTATATATAAGCCGCGTTTTTGGCGGGGTTCACACTACACGTTTTTGCTGTCCGTGTCTACGTGCGTGTCTTCATCAGTGACGTCACAGTGACGTCACCTCGTCACTCCCGCAGTCCTGGAGAAAGATTTGGGAGGTCCGAATGTGTGAGTCTGGGACGCGCATCTCTCAAGGTCAGTGACGTCATCACTGCTCCAGCAACGTGGTGGTCGCGCGGAGCCTGGACCGGTATTACCAAAGCGTGTATCATAGCTATGACAGAAATGTATCATAGCTCTTGAATATCATAAATTTTTATCATACGCCATATATCATAAGTTTGGAATCTAGCACAACCATCTATCATAGTCGCCTGCTAAATATAGCGTCATTGTTTCTTTAAAATAGTTATATAATTAGTAAATTCATCCTTTGACAACGTTTTATGGATTTATACTTCTTTCCCTATGTTTATAACATGTTTAGGGTAGTGACACAGAGAGTAATGTAGTAATTTATTCCCGAAAATAAGGCATAAAGATGTACCGTTGAACAGTATCTGTGTAAACACGGGACAGAGGTGCCTGATGGCGATGTTTTCCATCTAAAAGCTGTCTGTACAAAGTTGGTGTGGAACAATTTGCCCTCGCACGATCTACTCGGTATTTCCTAATCAGCTGTGCATCTCTCAGCTCACTCAACACGTCCCTATTTGGGCGAATATTCCTTCACTGAGGCGATTATTATGTCTCGGCCATATTAACTGTGTGACCGTATATCATACCCGCGGGACCGTATATCATAGTCGCGCTAGAACTCGGTGAACCCACTCTTATAGCCTCCCGCGGACCCGCGCGGTTTTGTGATACTCACCCTAGTCTGGTCTGTTAGGGGAAGAATTGTGCAAATTTGTCTACAAGCACGAAATTTGGCACACTTGTAGTTTTTGACATGCTGAAGTCAAATCTGCCGGGAGCCAAAGCTAATTTTTAATAGGGTCGCCATATTCGACAATTCAAAATAGCCGCCACCCAAAAACAGATTTTTCCATTACTCGCCAAGAAAATGTCACACAGTTACAAATCAAAACACTCTGCTAGGGTTTTTGACCTCAGGGACTCTAAATCTGATGTCTGTTTGACAGTAGCCTTGACAGGAAACGCCATATTGGGAAAATCCAATATGGTCGCCTGTAAAAATAGAATTTTGCATAACTTTGACACTTTTGACACTTTTAGTCCTACATTTTAAAGTAATCGTCCAGACCATTTCATCATTCCTGATTTAATGCAATCAAATTATAGCCATTAACGAGTATATCAACAATATGTCGTCACTTTTTGCATCCAGTCAGCCGTTTTGAAATAATCCGCAATCAAAATCTGCAAATTCTCTGAGCTTCCAAAACGCCCCTCACGACAAGCAGACGATGCACCATGGCTCTGTGACATCACAAAAGGAAGCGCGCTGATCAGAAGGACGTAAACGCAAGAGATAAATATAGTACTTGAAGATATTTGGGTGTTTCTGATAGATTTTTTTCGCGATATGCCACATGCATGCATCCTTTATGGGTGCAGCAAGACAGTTTTTTTTTTTTCTTCTCTCTCTCTCTCTCTCTCCCCTCTCTCTCTCCTCTCTCTCTCTCCTCTCTCTCTCTCTTCTCTCTCTCTCTCTCTCTCTCTCTCTCTCTCTCTCTCTCTCTCTCTCTCTCTCTCTCTCTTCTCTCTCTCTCTCTCTCTCTCTCTCTCTCTCTCTCTCTCTCCTCTCTCTCTCTCTCTCTCTCTCTCTCCTCTCTCTCTCTCTCTCTTTTCTCTCTCTCTCTCTCTCTCTCTCTCTCTCTCTCTCTCTCTCTCTCTCTCTCTCTCTCTCTCTCTCTCTCTCTCTCTCTCTCTCTCTCTCTCTCTCTCTCTCTCTCTCTCCTCTCTCTCTCTCCTCTCCTCTCTCTCTCTCTCCTCTCTCTCTCTCTCTCTCTCTCTCTCTCTCTCTCTCTCTCTCTCTCTCTCTCTCTCTCCCCCCCCCCCTTCCTTTCCCTTCTCTCTCTCCTTAATTTTTTTCTCTCTCTCGTGGAGGATGAAGAGGGAGAAGTAAGAAGAGGAGGGAGAAGAAATAGATGAAAAAGAAAGAAAGGAGAGAGAGAGAGAGAGAGAGAGAGAGAGAGAGAGAGAGAGAGAGAGAGAGAGAGAGAGAGAGAGAGAGAGAGAGAGAGAGAGAGAGAAGGGAAAGGAAAGGCAGGAGAGGGAGAGAGAGGGACTTACTCTTCTGACGTCATCAATAACATTCGTAACCCTGCTGGCGGGAAGAAATTTTTTTTCGCGCGCTTTTTACAAAAGTCATGTTTTTACGGAAATAAGGCCTGGAAATCAATTATTTTTTGGTGGATTAGGTGTTTTGAATGTACATTCAACATAATTAGGCAAAAAAAAAATGGGTCTGGACGATTACTTTAAAAGCTTTAATATTTTTTCTTTTATTTCAGGTGCCTGTCGTTCTGCTGTGGGAAGGCCTAGCTGTACTGGAAGGATGGATGCCATCAACTGGGAGCTTTGCTGTCTCTGCCAAGAAGAAAAGGATGAACCGTTGCAGACGCCAAAGGAAGAGGGCCTTGCTTCAATTGAGAAAGATCTGAATGGTTTTAAAGCCATTGGTGTCATGCCTTCTTGTTTGAAAGTGTCATGGGCTCAGCTTGATGAGGGCCAGGGCATTGCTAAGACGCTTCAGAGACACAATGCCAAATATCACAAAGTTTGCAGAATCTACTGCAGTAACTCTCGCCTGAGAAGGTTCACTGAAGAAGAGCATTCTAGTCACCAAAGCTCACCTAAGAAACTACGGTCCAGTTTTGCAGTGTCTTCTGCTCCTCAGAAGTCTCCTTGTTGCATAATATGTGAGGGACAGGACCAAAAGAATCTACGTAAAGTTGAAACATATAATGTAGACACGAACTTAAAGACCTGGGCTCAGAGCACCAAAAATTTCAATCTTCTGGGCAAACTGATTGCCCAGGCAGCTGATGCCCACGCTGGTGACACTCACTACCATCTACAGTGTTACTTGCACCTGAGAGACTCAGCTCGTGCTGAGGATCGCAGAGCATCTGCAGGTCCTCCTGCCCTTCACTTCAATTCAGTTGTCATTGCGCAAATTGTTGCTTTAGTCGAGGACTCTGACTCAGTCTTCAAACTGTCTGCTTTGCGACAGTTATATAGAACACTTGTGGAGGAATAGGGAGTTACCTGTTCTGATACCAGGGAACCAAATGCCACACGGTTCAAGGAGTATCTTCTGAAGCTGCTTCCTGAGTGGACAGAGTTCTCCCAGGGCAAGGAAGTCTATATATCTAGCAACCAGAAGGTTGGAGATCTACTAGCTGAAGCCCATAAGTCCCAGATAGGTCAGGATGATGCTTTGTTGTTGATGCGAGCAGCAGTAATACTTAGGAAATGCTGTCTCGAGAGGCAAAAACCATTTACTGGTTCTTTTGCCTCTGATTCCCTGACATCTCCCATCCCTGGACAGATGAGAAGCTTCTTCAACATACTGCTCCAGGGCCCCGCAATCTTGCGTGAACTCAGCAATGAGGAGTTGCAGGCGCAGGTACAAGGCAGGGCAAGAGTTGCAAGCGCCATTGCTCAGCAAATTATTTATAATACCTGCAGTAGTTCACATTATGCCACAAAGTCAAGCAACATCCGTCACAACAAAGAACATGAGACCCCTTTCCCTTTGTACCAGGGCCTCAAGCTGCATGGTGAGGGTAGGCAGAAGAAAGCGATCAATAATTCCAATGCCTTTGGGGTTTCTGTGTCTTACAGTCGTGTCTTGGAGATCAGGCGATCCATGGCACGAGCAGTGGTCAAAAAGGTTGTCCAGGATGGAGTTGTGCTGCCCACAAACATCCGTAGTGGGGTCTTCGTGACCTTTGATGTAGACAACTTGGATAGCAACAACCAAGGTAACTTCTCCCGGGATGAGTTCCATGGGACAGCAATCAGCGTGACAAACCACACTGTGTCACACTTCCTGGGATGTGGCAAGAAGTCAGCCTGGTCAGCCTGGCAGAGCACACCAGGACTGACGGACACCCTTGTTGCCCTCACCAGTGAACCCCAAGAGCTCAGCCCACAGTCCCAGCACATGTGTACTCTAGAGCGCTTTGTTGTAGTCATGTACAGCAAGGGCTGTGGTCTGAAAAGAGTCAATGAGGCTAGGCTTCGACTCTTCACAAGTGGGAAGAAGACACTAGAGGCCTTACCACCAACACAAGCTGCTCTGTATCAACACATCCGCAGAGCAATGCTGCAGGCCAGCTTCTTCTGGAGTCAGGCAACGTCTGTCCACCAGGACATCCCTGACTTCCATCCCTGGGGGTGGCACAAGGACAGCACTGGTGGGTGGTTGCCCTTCTGGACAACCTTTGAGGACAGCAGCAAGGCCTGTTCCATCCTTTTGCAGTGTGGCTGTGCGAAGTCATGCACAGGGAACTGCAAGTGCTGCAGAGCTGGCGTTCGTTGCACAGGTTTGTGCAAATGCGAAGGTGGATGTGTGAACAATGAGGATTCATGAATCAGGGTGACCCCAGTCACAGCACGTGATATGATTGATACATTTATTGATTGATTTATTTACTGCCTTTTTGATTGGATAGTGTTTGTCTTTAGTAGCATAATCCTAACTATATCTAGGTTAAGAAGTGCAGTGTGACATATATGAGGACATTTCCTCACCTATTGTGTTTGACTATATTTACCGTACTATTAACAATATAGTATAGGGAACTTATATAAATTACCCCCCTGCGGGTTGTGTGCGTATCGAACTGCAATAAGTAGCAATATGTCATAACATTCTGTGTCCTAAGGGAAAACTTATGTACCTCGTTTAGGCTGCATTATTCTAATATTTAAATGTATTAAACAGTTCCAGTGTTTTTACAATCCTCGTATCAGTAGTATATCCTAAAGGCACTCCAAAGCCAAAGGCCTGACAGTTATGCAAAATTCATTATAAAATTCACCGGCGGCCATATTGGATTTTCCAATTCGGCGATCCCTGTCAAGGTTACTGTCAAATAGGCATCAGATTTAGAATCAGTGAGGTCCAAAACCCTAGAAAAGTGCTTTTAATTGTAATTAAGTGACTTTTGGTTGGGTAGTAACGGAAAAGTCAGCTTTTGAGTGGCGGCCATTTTGAATTGTCGAATATGGCGAACTTATTGAAAATTGGCTTTGGCTCCCGGCAGATTTGAATTCAGCAGGTGACAAGCTACAAGTGTGCCAAATTTCATGCTTGTAGACAAATTTGCACAATACCGCCTTAAAATCCCCCTAACAGACCAGACTACCCCCCAATTTATGATATTCGCCAGCCAGTTGTGACTAATATGGACCATTTTGTCCAGCTATGATATACGTTCTTAATTAACTATGATTGTTTTGGTGATACCGGTCCTGGTTCACACAACACAGGCAGGGAGTGACGTCACTGTGACGTACTGTGACGTCACTGATGACAAGACGCACGTAGGCGGGGTTCACACTACACGTTTTTGCTGTCCGTGTCTACGTGCGTATCTTCATCAGTGACGTCACCCCGTCACTCCCGCAGTCCCGGAGAAAGATCTGGGAGGTCCGAATGTGTGAGCCTGGGACGCGCGTATCTCAAGGTCAGTGACGTCATCACTGCTCCAGCAACGTGGTGGTCCCGCGGAACCTGGTTCACACTACACAGGCAGGGACTGACGTCACTGTGACGTACTGTGACGTCACTGATGATAAGACGCACGTAGACTACGGACAGCATAAACGTGAAGTGTGAACCAGGCCGTAAACTACGGACAGCAAAAACGTAAAGTGTGAACCAGGCCTTTGTCGTCCAAGCACCGTATACGAAGCATACGAATACGAACAACGCATACGAAGACCGTTTTTTGTCGCAATTGAAAAAGGATTGGTTTCTGCGACAATAACACAACAAGCTTGGTAGGAGCCGAAATAATAATCAATGCAAAACATTGCAAACAATATCACAAAGTACTAAAGTAGTATAACACACATTTCAGCAAGTGTTATTGGGTTGAAATTCATAATCCAAGACGGTGCTTGGACGACAAAAACACGGCTATAGGTGTCTTGCACTGACGTCACGATCTAGCGGATTCAAGCCAAATGCCGCCCGTCGGCGCTCTGATATTTTAGCTGGAGGACCTACAGCTGGTCGGCGAGGCTGAAGATGTCAACAAATATATAGTCAGGGCCCTTAGGGATATTTTGGTTCAAATTCTTCCAAAAGCACCAAATTTGGCCCAGATGTTGTCCATGTCATGCTCTTTCGATTTCTGACGGGCACCAAGACGGGCGCCCCTCGGGGCCGCCATATTGGCGAAATACAATATGGCCGCCACCCAGATTAGAGGAAAATCAGTTAAATATGTCTGTAAACCATGTATAATAACACTTTTCAGGGGTTTTCGAGGTCGAGGAAACCATTTATCATGTTTTGAGGTCAAGGGCAACCCCTCAAGGTCATCTGAAAGGTAATTTTCTGGTCGAACATGTCGGTTTATATATCGCTCAAAGTCAATTACCTCAATTTGAGACCTATACGTCTTTGCCACCTAATCAGCAACCTTGACTTTGTACGATATATAAACATCCTTTCTGCCTTCATTCCTTCTTGAAAACTCACCACATTGAGGTAAAAGGTCAAGAAGGTGCTCTTTGAATCGAGTTGAGTGTGGCTCTTTTTTATTTCGGAATGGGCGACCTTATTCACTCATAAGGTTTTGATACATCTCGCCTAGCTCTGAGAGCTTGAATGAGGTGGTGTCTGCATTTTCGATCATCGCTAAGGGCCCTCCCTGACTATCTATAATAATATAAGCGAAAGTGTGTGTGTGTGTGTGTGTGTCCGCGATAGGTGCCGGCCCCCGTGCCCCAATCCCATCATATGGCACAGTTTTGGAACCAGTTCGACCAGGGGCAACTTTTAAGCCCACTTATGAGATGATCCGATCACTTTTTTTCTTCTTTTTTTTTAGCAGCCTATTAGCGAGAATTGTGAAACAAAAATGTGGGTTGCGAGAATTGAGGAAACCTTGATGTAGGGTGATGGGTAATGGGTGAGTGAATGGGTGGGGTGATGGGTAATGGGTGTGGGGTGATGGGTGAGTGAATGGGTGGGGGGTGATGGGTGATGGGTTATGGGTGAGGGAATAGGTGGGAGGTGATGGGTAATGGGTGAGTGAATGGGTGTGTGGTGATGGGTAATGGGTGAGTGAATGGGTGGGGGGTGATGGGTAACGGGTGAGTGAATGGGTGGGGGGTGATGGGTAAGGCGTTAATACATACATTTCTACATCCATGATTTCAGGAAAGTTAGAAGGGGCTATCTGGAGAGTCTGTGTTTGGTGGGCCGAAGGCCCACCAAACACAGGTGGTGGGCCAAAGGCCCACCAATAGCCCTCCGCAGGAGCTAGCCAAAAAGTCCGCCCGGAGGGCGGCTTTGCGGCTAGTGGTGAGATATACGAGAAAAAAAATTCAAAAGAAGAAAGGGAGTAAATTAGTATGTAATGATAAAAAATCTTAATAAAATTAACATGGCAACTGTGGTGGCGGTGGAAGTTTAGATGGTGATGGTAGTTGTATCAGTTTTAGGTGATAAGAGAAATTTGAGTGTTAATTACGATTTGAGCACAGATGATGGGTTCAAAGGGTGGAGGTACGGGACCCACCGATTCTCGTCACTCGGCAGCGCGAGCAGTCTCACAAACGGACATAACACTGATGGTGGTAATAGGTGTCACCTGCATATGCATCAGCCGCTACAGCAAACAGTCTACAAAGTAATAGAAAGTTTTCGTTGGTCTTTGCCCAACGCATGAGGTTGGCATCTACAACATCGGTGACTATCTTGTGGAGGTTAACATCAGTGACTACCTTATGGAGGTTAACCTCCTCACCATCACATATCACACAGCTCATTGCATTGTTCAAATGATATAATTCGCTGGATGACCTGAGTTTTTTTGGACTATTCTGAGGACCGGTTTCTTTCTGAAGTTTCTCTCTCGCCCGTTTTACCCAAGAACTACTATAATAACTCTTACAGGTTTTGTGATACCTAGCCTTATGTGATTTCAGAGATTCTGCAATACCTGAGCCACCATTCAGCTGACTAATTGTGATATTGATACCAGCTAGGAGGAGGAGTATCGGCACTAAAAGCATTAAAGTCTTTCAGATCTCTCTCAAGAGATTCAAGTCCCTCCTCTTTAGGAGTTTGTAAGACTTCATGAGGTTTGTCCAATTGACAAAGACAAATGAGCTCCCAATTAATATTTTCGGTAAAAGACAGAGTTCACACTAGTAGACGTCAGGTCCGCATGGCATCAGGCACCCCTGTTGCATCTCGGAATGTCGACACTCACAGACACGGCATTATCTGAAACAAAAGAAAAACTCAAAAATCAAACACAAGGATATGGCATAGAGTTCATAAAATTAAAACCCGTACATTTGTAATTAGACTGATGAACTGCATATGACTGAAAATTAGGAAATAGAAAACTCAAAAACCGACATGTTTGACCCGAAAATGACCTTTAAGATGAACTTGAGGGATTGACCTTGACCTCAAATCATCAAAATGATCAATGGTTTCCTCGACCTCAAAAATCCATGAAAAGTGGTATCATACATGGTTTACAGACATATTTAACTGATTTTCCTCTAATCTGGGTGGCGGCCATTTTGTATTTCGCCAATATGGTAGCCCCGAGGGGCGTCCGTCTTGGCGCCCGTCAGAAATCGAAAGAGCATGGCATGGGCAACACCTGGGCAAAATTTGGTGCTTTTGGAAGAATTTGAACCAAACGGCCCAAAAATATCCCTAAGGGCTCTGACTAATAGTAATTTTCCCCTACCAAATATATGTTTATCAGTATAAATGATTTACTGTTATCTTCGTAAATATTTGTTCTATAATATTATCAAATAAAAAACCATAAAACACACTAAAGAAATGCCATTATGAGACTGAAGAAATATGCGTGAACTTAATATTCACTTAAACTCGTCGCCATTCAAAATGTATATATATATATATATATATATATATAGTAGAAAAAGTATTTTGGTACTCTCTCTCTCTATCTCTCTCTTTCACGATTAGAGATTAAATTAGAGATTTCTCTAATTTAATTTATGATTTAATTTCTTCGTGAAAGAAAGAGAGAGAGAGAGAGAGAGAGAGAGAGAGAGAGAGAGAGAGAGAGAGAGAGAGAGAGAGAGAGAGAGAGAGAGAGAGAGAGAGAGAGAGAGAGAGAGAGAGAGAGAGAGAGAGAGAGAGAGAGAGGGGGGCGCGGCGATTTATTTAGTTAACGCTAATATTTGCATGGTACTACTGTATTTATCAGAAAACGAATATATCAATGGAAAGCTAATAAAATTCTGCTTCTATAGATATCTTCCATCTTATAAGTTGTCCCACAAAGTTTTACATGACGACGTGTTTAAGTGAATTGTAAGTTCATGCATATTTCTTCAGAGTCTCATAATGACCTATATTTAATGTGTTTTACTGTGTTTTATGTGATAATCTTATAGAACAAACATTTCCGAAGATAACAGTATATCCTTTATGCATGTATAACATGATATACTGTGGGGTCATGTTCTTGAGAACTTCCCCGGATCTAGAGTGAACAGAGAGGCCCTGGTACTAAGATGGCGCCCAGTAGCGTTTAACATAGGGCCTATGAATGATGGTACCCTCTTATTACAGATACCCTAGGTGGAGGACCAACAAACTCTACTTGCCGCCCGTGTTTGCCAGCTTATGATAATTTTCCCCTACCAAATATATGTTTATCAGCATAAAAGATATACTGCTATCTTCGGAAATGTTTGTTCTATAATATTATCAAATAAAAAACCGTAAAACACACTAAAGAAATGCCATTATGAGACTCAGAAAATTAATTAGCGCTACCGTAGATAACAGTCAAGTCGCCACCTGCGGTCATGTCGCCAGCCACCAAATATTACGAATTATAGCATCACTACTGATTTGTATGTGCCACTGAAGATGTTACACAGTAGTTTTTGTCATGACTGTATAATCTACCCTGTTTCAGCGTTGTTCTATGCTTTGTATCTGCAAATATAACTGTTGCGCATTTTGCTTCCCATGTTTTTCTTGGCGCGACGACAGACAGCAGTTCATCACCTTTCGGGCAGCAGACTTGCCAGATCTTTCAAACTTGAATAGAATTTGTTTTCACGTTGGCAGAGGAATTTTTATATGTCCAAGCATCTTCCGCAGCTAATATATATAGAGACTTGTTTTACTTTACCTCTAATTTCCCTGAATTAGAGAGAACTGCAACTCCGAAATGCCAGTGGTCGCTGGCAGTTTTAACTCACAATTTGGTGAAAAGTTGGTCAACTTGAAAGAAAAATATGGGCTTATTCCACTGCACTTAAAACACAAAAGTATAATATTAAGAACGATTTTCTTCTATATGTATATTGTATAGAAGCCTGATTCTGTAAAACATTGTATATAACCAAATAACCAAGTAGGTTATAGTTGAGGAGGCGAGGTAAATGCTACTCTATGATATTATATAGTCAATAACGTATGTTTAGAAGTTATCTATACCTAGGCAGTCATATGTTTCTGTTATTATTGTGTATCAATCAGATAGAAAGCCTGGAAGTGCAATGAGTCGACGCGTGAAGTGGCAATGTTTTGATTTAATCTCTCCGCCACAATCTCCCCGCTCACCACTCCCCGCCGCGGCGTGTCGCCTCCACAATTATAACCTACATTGTCGCAGCAACAAGCCGATTTCGGCATTCTTTATTCTTCGTTTTTCCAAGGCATTGCTTATTGTATTTTGACAAGCGTTTGCCAGACGCAGCAGTACTGTCTTAGAAAACAGTGTGAACATCGCCCAAATTTTACATGCCACAATATACATGTAAAAAATATATTAAGCTCTGTTACTCGAGCCGAGTAATTTGCATTAAATTGCTATCTTAGAACGTTCAATCGTAATGCATGTCATGCATACACTTACTAGAACAACAGAAGAACGTTCTTTTTTAGTATTCAGATGCGGTGCATCAATATTCATTGCGAAATTGATTTATGAAAAATTTTAGTCGCGGAGGGAAAACACAGTAGACCAACCTTTGAGTTAAAACTGCCAGCGACCACTGGCATTTCTCGAGTTTCAGTTCTCTCTAATTCCCCAGAGTGGCGACTCAACTGTTGGGTTAAAATACTAGCTGGCGACTTTACTGTAGTCGGTATAGCAAGGTCGCCACTCGGTTTTATTTTTGTCATTTGTTCATTTATAGCCCTAATATGACACAGATGAAGACACAAAATGACACAGACTTTCCAGATAGCCCCTTCTAACTTTCCTGAAATCATGGATGTAGAAATGTAAGTATTAACGCCACCAGACGTCTGTAAATAACAAAGAAACGTTGAACTGGCGACTTGACTGTTATCTACGGTAGGTCGTGACGTCAGTGCAAGACACGTGTCTTGCACTGACGTCACGACCTAGCGTCTTCAAGCCAAATGCCGCCGTCTTCAAGCCAAATGCCGCCCGTCGGAGCGAGCTGGAGGACCAACAAACTCCACTTGCCGCCCGTGTTTGCCAGCTTATGGTAATTTTCCCCTACCAAATATATGTTTATCAGTTTAAAAGATAAACTGTTGTCTTCGGAAATGTTTGTTACATAATATTATCAAATAAAAAACCGTAAAACACTAAAGAAGGGCCATTATGAGACTCTCAAGAAATATGCATGAACTTAATATTCAACAGCGCCAGCTCCCATTTAATATTTTGCTCGAAAACATTTTACATGGAGAATATCAATAGAAGCGGAATTTCATTAGCTTTCCATTGATATATTTCGTTATCTGATAAATGAATTAGCAGCATGCATAAATGAGCGTTAACTAAATAAATAACACCATCAATCGGGAAAAAGTACCCGATTTCATGATGTTATTTATTTAGTTAACGCTAATTTATGAATGCTTCTAATTTATTTATCAGAAAACAAAATATTTCAATGGAAAGCTAATGAAATTCCGCTTCTATTGATATTGTCCATGTAAAAAGTTTGCGAGCAAAATATTAAATGGGAGCTGGAGTTGGTGAATATTAAGTTCATGCATATTTCTTGAGTCTCATAATGGCCATTCTTTAGTGAGTTTCACGGTTTTTTATTTGATAATATTATAGAACAAGCATTTCCGAAGATAATAGTATATCTTTTATACTGATAAACATATATTTGGTAGGGGAAAATTACCATAATCTGGCAAACACGGGCGGCAAGTGGAGTTTGTTGGTCCCAGAGCTGGCATCTCCTGCGCCTGTCGCAGCCACAACAAGGGCTGTGACGTCACGTGCAAGACACCTACCTAGGACCGAAAAGTAATGAAAATGTTTTAGCATCCCAGGTGAAATAAATAAGGGAAGAGTTGACGACTTTGTTAACGAAGGAGACGTAGTTGAAGAGGACCTAATAAATAATAAAATGAAGCGATACAAGCGACAAAGGTCACAAGAAGAAGATCAACCAAGAAACAGGGATGTATGAAAATGCAATCTGGCAAAGCTTTTTGATGTGATATATCATACTTTACCTATGTATATTTTACCCACTCATTTAATTTATAAATTATATCTATAAATTTATTTTGTAAGCATGGTTAATTAATCATCTTATCAAAACCAAGTTCTAACGATAAATATATACCCGATCTTCGTTGGTTTGCCATTCGACCTTTTCTTTCCATCCCTGCAAGCGGTCGAGGTGTGTACATGTGTTGTGGTGACGCTTATTTACTGAATTATCACAGTTGTGGCGGTATTTAAGAATAGTATAAACCACAATAACATACCAGGTGATGGTGCAGCATGGTGTGGTGGATGTGTGGGCTGCGTGTGAAAGCTGTGGAGGGTGAAAGAAGGGTGTGTGGTGTTGTGTTTACATGAGGCGCGTGGTGGCTGGTGGCCTGCCTGTTTGCCGTGCCTTGGCCTGTGCCAAGGGTAGACGTGCATTATACGGTACTAACCACACGTGCAGGGACATAGAGGGCGACGCTTTTACATGTATGCTAGGGTCGCAGTGTATTGGTAGTGGTGGTGAGGCAGGGTGTGTGAGATAGGATGTACGAGGCGTGTGTGTATGCAAGGTGAGGGTGCTGGTTTATGGGGCTCTCGTTGGTATTATTACGGTTTAGGTCATCCTCGAGCCTGACATTTCTAACCTGTCTCAGTGTAGATCTCATTCTGAGTCTTTTGAATCCCATTTCCCGTATCGCAATTGAATAATAATGGCGAAACGGTTCTACTGCAGTTTAATGAATTACAAGGCACATAGTTATAACAAACCTCAACTTGTAGATCTGGGCAGAGATGCTCGAAAGAGTTACGGGCCCGTAAGTACTCCCCTAAGGGACTTTTACCTCGTAGCGCCTCTAAGGGAGATGCTCAAACCATTTTTTCACTTGCTACGGGACCGCGAGGCTAAGGGTGGTCGGGAGCACCCTTAACTCCCTAAGGGAGTGAAATTTGAAGCGGCTAGACGTCAACAAACAATAAATTACAAGTTGTATCACTATACTTTATGTTTTTTGTGTATTATAGAGCCATTTCATGCTTGCCTGTTTGAAATGTGATGTGTTTATTGCTTCATTGACTCCATATATATCATATTTAACATACAATACCTATAGTACTTGTAATAAATTCATATCAGGGCAAACCTATATATTAAATATATATATCGGTCGACTTCTTGAATCAAAACGTATAGTTCATCATACAAGTTTGGCCGCTATAATGATCCGGTGGTGGTGGTGGTATCAAATGTCTGACGTACTAGTACACACGCACGTACACACACAAGCAAGGATGTTATAAAGTTATACTATCCTTGCACACAAGTGTCACAGTGAGGCGTTAGCCCCCCCGTGTGTCTTGTCTGACCTAAAGAGCGAACGCGCAGTTCTCGTCCACTATAACAGAGTACCGCCAGGGCCACGGATACGGCATACGTACGTCGAGGGCCAGCAGTGGTCTATAGATACTAATTTCGGGCACGCTAGACTCGAACCTATGATCAGCGCATCAAGGTATACCCTGGGTACGTCTCTGTAGTAATCAGTGGGAGAATATTACGCTGCAAGGCTAATGTGGCAGCTATGTATTATCGTAACATTCTGGCGATAGTGAGCTAAAATCGGCCCTATTTCGGAAATCAGCCAATCTTAGCTCAACACCGGCAAACATAGTTTTTAGGTTTAGGTTAAGTTATATTTAGGTCTGGTTTAGGTTAGGTAAGGTTTATGATAGGTTTGTGTTAAGTTTTGTAGAGTTATTTAGGTTAAATAAGCGTCCGCGGGACGATTTCCAAAAGAGGCCGATTTTAGCATAACAGCCGCATTTGAAGTCTCTTTAAATTTATTTATCGGGCTCCCTGACAGCTGAGAGCATGATGATTGGCTAGATAAAGCCGCGTCATGAAGGGCGCTGCTCTGTGATTGGATAGCAGAATTTTCCCACACATATCCCTAGAATATCCCTATAATCCCCACCCAGAGGCCACCGATAACCGTACGGGAGTAACGGCTCGGTACGAGCATCTCCCTCAGCCCACCCTCGTAAGGTTATTGTAGCCATACACTCGTAAGTTGTCCCTTACGAGGGATTTTCGAGCATCCCTGCCCTGACCATTTCCAGTATTTCTAACTCCTACAACAGCAAAGAAACTGTTGGCAAAGGAAAAGTTTCGGTTATAATGGACAAGAACTGCGCTTTCGCTACCGCCGTTACCACTTACGTTTTCTATTATTTTTTTTTTTTGTCAATTTACAGTGCAGAATTAATCAACTTTCGTGTAACCTTTAAAACGGTAAATTTCTAGGGTTTTCCCATACTCTCCCACTTCTTCTTCTTGTGACCTTAGTCGCTTAGTATCGCTTCATAGGTCCTCTTCCACTTCGTCTCCTTCGTTAACAAGACTTGTTAACTCTTCCCCTGTTTATTTCACCTGGGAAAGACATTTTGATCAGTTTTCAATCCTTTGATTATCATCCTAATTCATTGTCTATTTTGTGTTCTGATCTCCCAACACTGCGTTAGGAACACTTTGGTGAGGTTTACAATACTTTCAGTTTCCTTTCTGTCCCCATACAGTCCTAACACCGTACACAGGGCCCCGTCTTTCTGCTCTAGTCTCCTGTCCCACTCCTCTCTGCCTAGGACTATTACTATTGACGCTATAAGCTTTTCCCTCTGACTCCTATACTTGTTGCATTCCACAATGACATGTTCTAGTTTCTTTCTCTCCTACCCTGCAGCTACAATTCTGGTTCTCCAGTTCCCTGTTCCTTCCGTTGACTTCCAAGGTGCCTGTTCTTGCTTTATAGAGTAACTTACTACCCCAGTCTCCTACATGCCAGGTCACCCCCTCTAGTTTCTGTTTCCACCTGTACCACTGCAACGTTGATTTCCTGGCCATTCCTTCCTGCCATTTAACTAGCCCATTATTCTCAATTTTCTTTTTGATATCTATTATCTCCATCCTGTTCCATTCCTCTCCCACAGTTTCTCTCCTTTTCCATCTCTCTAGTTCCTTCTTCCAGGTGGAACTTGATCTATTTTCCTGGGATATTTTCTTTGCCCATCTATCATCACTAAGTCTTTCAATTTTCTTGTGGAACACCAGTTTTCCTTTAATTATCCTTTCCCTGAAGGTGCTCCATCCCATGTCTCCCCTTATGGCCTCTACGGCAGTGCTCCTACAAGCTCCTAGTCCCCATCTGCCTACTATGTTCTGAGTCTTTTCCAAGTGCATGATGTCTCCTTCCCTGTACTGAGTCACTTCTGACCCATACAGGCAATGGGGTACAGCCACCCCCTTCCATAAACTGCCTACCTCATATTTATTAATGACTGTTACCACCATTTATAATCATGCCTGTCATCCTCCTTGCTTTGCCTTCATTAAGTTTCCTCTGCTTTTCACCGCCTATCCCTTCCTTGTTTACTTCCATTCCTAGGTATATATACTTTTCTACTACTTCTAGGACATTATTCTGAAGCACCCACTGACTCCTATCTTCACTGTTAAACTCCATGACTTTACATTTCCTTTCACTAAACTTCAGGTCCCATTCCATTCCGTATGTGTTTGTTATGTGTAAAATTTCCTCCATTTCATCCTTACATCATCAGCATAGGCCAGGCATCCTAACTTTTCACCTCCAATTGTTACTCCTTTACTTGACTTCCTGATTCTCACAATCAGTTCCTCTAAATACAGGTTAAATAATGTTGGGGACATGACACATCCTTGTCTAACTCATATATTATTTTCCATCGTCTTCCCCATCTCCCGGTGGTGGTGGTAGTAGCGGAGGAGGACCTGCTCCTTCGATGGTAGCCGGGCTCCGGTGATTTCATCGATTGGAGCCTTGTCGATCAGCCAAAGATTACTAGCGGCTCTTGTTGCCATGTTGATAACCTGAGGGAGAAAAAAAGTGGAAATTTAGAAAAATCCTGAAATTCGAGTCACGTCACCTAAATGTTCACTTTGTCGGGACCCCTAAATATTACTCAATTCGCCCAAAATTTCAAAGTAATACTGTTTTACTATGAGAGAACCGGAATAACACACGAGCGTGCAACATTTCAAAACTTGCATTTTGGGACACCCATAATATATATATATATATATATATGTATATATATATATATATATATATATATATAATATATATATATATATATATATATATATATAATATATATATATATAATATATATTTAGTTATTTAGTTATTTAGTTTTTTAGTTCAGTTCTTTAGTTCTTTATATGTATAATCAACTTTTTCCTGTGTTTCTACATTCAGGTATTAAATACCAGCAATAGCTTAAAACGTTAGGTTAGGTTTTGTCGGATAGTTAACCAATGGTTGGGCTAAGTTAGTGAACGAGCGGGGGGTGCTCCCCCCAGATAGGTCAGGTTACGTTAACAATGTCAAACTGCAGTTTTAGTGTTTTGGGACTAGCATAAAATGAGGTTTTCAATAATGAAATAGCCTTTATTCTTCCTTATATATTCCAAATGGAACTGTAGCCAAAAGTTTCAACGTCTGCAAAAGTTCTTGTTGGTGTTACGGTGACAGTTCCATAAACTTAAGTTCCATATAACTGTTTAAGTTAGGTTATATCACATTAGGTTAAGTGGGGTTGGTTAATATTCCACAGGAGTTGGCGGGCTCCGCAGGCCTTAGAACTTACTTTTTCTCTATTATTTTTAGCTCAGTGTAATGAATGCAGTAGTTATTCATTTGCGGAAACCAAAAATAGAACACTTATTTTTATATAATAATAGGTAGGTTAGGTTATGTTTAGGTCAGGTTAGGTTTAGGATAAGTTTGGGTTAGGTCTTGTAGAGTTATTAAGGCTAAATAAATTAATCTGATGGCGAGCGATTGGCTTGTTAGCGCCTCCAACTCTTGCGGAATATATACCGTGGGGTTTGCTTTAGTAACATTTAAAGAAAAAAATTATTGCTTTTTCACCACGAGGCAAAACTACCTTTTGTTTCACGAGAAAGGGCCAAGGGGGAGAACGGTGGTGGTCATGCTGCCGACGTGATCATGAGGCCGCCGTGGTAAGACAGCCGGAAGGAAACGCTCGACCCAAGGGATATTTTAGCCCAAAAACAATGCAGGCAATTCACTGCGCTGCATCAGAAATATACATTTCACAGAGATAAGTCTAATAAAGGGTTTAAAGGCTGCTGAATGCACAGGAAAAAATCTTAAAACACTATAATAAAATCAATCAATTAAGATGCACGGCGCAGTGTTGCTAGAAGGAAACCTCGGTCCTGCAGGATACTGGAAGGCAGGGACTAGATGAGGCAATGAAGCAGGATGGCACGAAGCCATAAAGCACAGGGGCGGGCGTTGCCGTGGGTGTCATGAAGCGTGCTCAGTAACGAAGCACAACAGGTCCTCGTAGAAAGGAGTCCATCTCACGTTGACGTGGCTTTGTCACCTCGGGTAGGAGGAACCATTTTGTCAAGGAGAGTGAAGCCAAGTCTTTGTAGATTATTGTATGTCCGCCACTCATCACTGGAATATTGATCCTCGTTGCACTACTGCTTGTATTATAGGGAGAAGTGTGGCAGCATCCCTTTTGTCCACAATTTTTATGTATCCTGTTGTGGGCAGGGTGCTGGTATCGACCATTCCAAACACCTACATAGAAGTGTGAGGTCCTCTGCCCCGATTTGCTTTGGTTTATGAGAAAAACACGATTCATCGATATAATCAACGACCGCTACCGCCTCCCCGGTAGCAGGGTGGTTAGCGTCACCGGGTGGCGTTCTCGAAGACCCGAGTGAGACCCGTAAATTCACTTAAAATATTTCTGCACCGTTGAGTGGCCTAAGAACACCCAGGCCCGTACCGAGTCATGATGAAGGTTGAGCGACGACCTTCGTCGACTGAGGAAGGTTACCATAAAAGGGATATTTTTCGGAATGAAGAGCAGTGACGAAGGTCGGCATAAAGACACGGGGGTACCCGTCTTCATGCCGACCTTCGTCGCTGCTCTTCGTTCCGAAAAATATCCCTTTTATGGTAACCTTCCTCAGTCGACGAAGGTCGTCGCTCAACCTTCATCATGACTCTCGGTACGGGCCTGGGTGTTCTTAGGCCACTCAACGGTGCAGAAATATTTTAAGTGGATTTACGAGTCTCACTCGGGTCGGGGAAGAAAAATAACTAGTTGCTGATGGTTATAGTCTATTTAAGCCGCGGTCACACAAGCACTTTTTCCGGCAATATCTTGCCGAGTTTTGGTCACATGGACTTTCTTCACAAAGCTAGCCGAGTTTTAACACCAATTTTGGCTTCTCTTTTTAATCGGCGCGGGAGCCAAGCAGTATCTGAAGAAGCGTCTTTGGAAAAATAGGGAGAAATGTAATGGAGCCATGAGTGAGCAACAATAAGATTGCTCCAGTATCCCCTAAAAAAGTAGACAGCCAACAAAGAAAATGGAAAGACCATCACTGACTCATGAAATCTAATAAGTGTTATTATATCCTTCAAAATGTTTAAAAAAATGTACAAGACTTCACAATTCGTATTGTAATAGGTTCTTGCCACTATGTAGGTGTTTATTTTAGCTTCTGTATATTGAATTAGAGCGTGCTTAAAAATTAATGTCAAATAATATCCGTTGGTGGAGGGATTTTCGGGAATTTTCAGCCGAGAAAGACCAGCATGTTGGTCTTGACTCAAAATCGGGAATTTTATCCAAGTTTGAACCGACATTGTCTTGCCGGCTGAATATTACCGGAAAAAGTGCTCGTGTGACCGCGGCTTTATTTACTTTGGTCAAAATGCTCTAAGGAGGCCACGCACCCTGCCTTCCCTTCCTTTTCTATGGGGCAGCTGAATGGTGCACTCATAATGTTCGACACGTGTACAGATTACTCGTATCATTACTACCAAACACACTATCCTCACTACACAACAACCCGTCAGGGTGGCCTGGTCGGTAGAGCGCTCGGCTCGCGTGTAGCGACTGCATTCGGTCAGCGGTTCGAGTCCACCAAGTTCGTCCTGGCGTGGTGGCGCTTTGTATAGTCAATAACCTTGTTGTTGGTACTTGCCAAGTGTCTAGATAGGATCAAAGTATCTTATCTTATCACTACAGAACAGCACGAGACCACTGGGCAGAGCCATCTTCACAACTCCCCACCAATAGCATAGTGTTGCACATTTTTATTGTAGTGAAGATGGCTTGTACACTACACACCTGTTGGTCTTCCGAGAACGTTGCTTTCAGCCAATCTAGTAAAATGGGGCGTGGCCTCCTTAGTGCATTTTGACCATTTTAAATATAATAGACTAGGCACACAGGTGATGGATGAGGCAGTTGGTGCCCAGTATGATAGGATTATGACCTACTCCATAGAATGCAAGTATGTAATTAATGAAAGTATGTCATGCTACAGTAGGAATCATGTGTCAAATGAAATGAGGGCATGTGCATTTAAAGTTCCTCGTGCCACCAGACCAGAATGCTATTATCATTAAACATTATTTATCGGAGTAGTTACTATGATGGGATCTGTGTTTTGATTGGCTGTGTTCCTGGAGGGCTGTGTTAAGAACTTGCCAGTCCAATATTTGTTACTTATTAGTAATACTGCTCCAAAACTAACATTGGGGGGCTTTTCAAAATTTTCATTATTCTTATTCAAATTCTCTAGTTTTCATCAAGTTGCATATACAAAAGCTCAACAACGGGGTGACATTTATGAGAGTTGTGATTTTGTTTCCAATTCATCATGAATCCTTTAAATGTTTGATTAGCTCAGACCTAACTGATGAGATGCCACATTTATAATTGAGACACGTCTTTTAAATGAATTAGGGCTCCAGTATAAAACATTGTTGGTTGTACTCTGGCAAATTATGTGTTGCAGCTGGAACTCCTTTGGAATTACATACTCCAAAGATTATTTTGTTTGTTATGACTTAGTAGAATCAGTAACTTATCTCATGTTGATAGTGTTTAATGGAGGCATCTTATGTTACAGGCAAGATGGCGCCAAGATATGAGATGGCCGTTGGCCTGAGCAAAGGCCACAAAGTCACCAAGAACACACGGAAGCCCAAACCCAGCTCACGCAAGGGGGTAAGTGAGCATCACTTAATTAAACTTAACAGATGTACGTATTTGTATGTCAGGCAAGCATTATAAGGCATCATGTCATGAAGGCATTTCAAATATAATGGTATATGCTTACATTTCTTTTTTAGTTGGGAAGATTATGAAAATAGATTAAATTGATTGGTGCCACTATAGCGTGCGATCTACCGGGATATTTACACTATAGCGTGTAGTCTACCGGGACATTTACACTATAACGTGCGGTCTACAGGGACATTTACATTTCAGGCTGCAACTTATTGCTATATGATATTGTCATACAGTATACATACAGTATTGTTATACAGTAGAGTATTATAGGAGTAAGTAAGTAAATATTATACCAGTGAGTTATAGTATTGAAAGATTTTCCTGTTAAGTCACTGCTGTGTTCATGGGTATTTCCATTACAGAAATGAGCACTAGTTAAAAAAAATTGCACAACAACATTGTAGAGGGTAAATGTGTCTGACTGATGTTCTCAGTTTGAATTTTAATTCAAAGGATACTTGGATATTACAAAGGAGGATACTTGGATATTACTTCGCTGATATTAAGGTTTATTACCTTATATAAGGTTGAGTAGGGTTCTGGTAGTCAGGTCAGGTCAGGTAGGGTCTTGGTAGACCGCACATTACAGTACCGTAGACTACAGACACCGAGGTAGACCGCACGCTATAGAAGCACCAACTGATTTGTGTGAATACATAATTTAGTAATGATTATATATAATTTGTTTCAGAATAATACCAAACACAACAAGTTTGTGAGGGACCTGGTGCGAGAAGTAATGGGCTTTGCTCCTTATGAGAAGCGTACCATTGAATTGTTGAAGGTTTCCAAGGACAAGAGGGCTCTCAAGTTCCTCAAGAAGCGGGTAAGTTTTGCCTCCATTTAACCCTTTCACGCACGGTGACGCGATCGCGTCAAAACGGGCCCGTTTGCAATCTGAGCTTTTGACGCGAATTGCGTCAAAAAACAGTTAAAAATTCGCCAAAAATAAAGTATTTATCAGAATTGCGTCAAAATTTTCTGCGTCAAAGATCCAACCTAGACCTATAAAATAAACTAATTGTCAACTCTCGTGTGAGTGGATGTGAAATGATAAGGGTTTGTGTGTCCGTTTCCACTCAGCAGGCAGCCTGTACGTGCGGATTGTCGTCCCTTTAAAACGTGTCCCGAGCTGGCCATATGAAAATTATAATAGTAGCGTTGGAATCCTCGTAAAAATCCGCTTTTATTGGCATATAAACCATAAAAAGTTGACTCTGGAAGTTTCGAGCTACGAAGTGGCGAACGTAAGTATTTCTTATTTCTCTTTACTCAATATTTTTTTGGAGTCGGTAAATTCCGCTATTTATTTGCATTTCTTGTTATTTTTTTCTTTCATAAGGCAGAATAATCTCTTGCAAAACCAATGATATATAATAATGCCAGGAAAAAAAAAATATACGTTGGTGAAATTGATAAAAAAATAATTCGCCGCACAGTCTGGCCATTTCGCGGGGCCCCTTAGGGAGCATAAGACGGATGTTGCAGTGGACGGAAAAACTTATTAAACTTTTCGTGCGTGAAAGGGTTAATGTTTCTGAATGTCAAATCAGTGTGAAGCTACCCTTCCTAATGTTTTTGATTTCTACCTAAAATACATTGTTGAAAACACTGGGGAACAAATTTTTGTTGAGTTAGGTCTGACACTTGTTATTAAGTAATTTTTGGGTGCTGAATCCAAAACTGATCTCAGTTTTTCTCTATCACGTCAAGTTTTTGAACTGTAGGATTTTCGTTTTCTTAAAAAATATGAAAAATACTGTACATAACAGTAACAGTGTTTATTTTATTAAAAGTTGCAAATGTTAACATACAATGAAAAATGAAAGAAAAAGGCATGAATAGAATGTTTATTTAACATTATCATGTTTTTAGAAAGGATAAGGCTATAATTGTGTGCAGGTTAAGGTAAAAATTTACGTTTGTAGCTTTGTCTGGAGTGTTCAACTTGAGGACTATCGCGTTTGATGCTCCAACAATAGTCAGCCATCATATGCACATCCCATCTACCCTGGTAACGTTCTTCCATAACCTTCAAATCTTGGTGAAATCGTTCACCTTGCTCGTCGCTAGCAGCACCAAGATTTTCCGGAAAGTTGGCAAGATGGCTATGCAAAAAATGTACTTTAATACTCATGTTGCAACCAAGCGCTTGTAGCTCTCCAATAGTTTCTGAACAATTTCTGTGTAATTACTTGCACGTGTATTTCCAAGAAAGTTCTTGACGACGTCTTTGAATGATAGCCAAGCATTCTTTTCAAGGTCTGACATAGTACCATTTAAATGTTCATCTTTGATGAGCTGTCGAATTGTGGACATCAAACACACGGCCTTGTGAAACCGATTTTCAACATGCATCAGTGCGCTTTAGATTAAGTTTTTTTTTTCTTTCTTTCTTTTTTTTTTTTTATAATTTTTTTTTTTTTTTTTTTTTTTACATCTATGCCTATAGCGCGTGTAGGCAGTGAGCCCAGGGGTGGGATGGTAGGCCCTGGAGGCTCACTCGAGGGCTGTGATGGTTGGCCCTCGCCAGTGTGGCGCAGGCAGGATTCTTATAGTGACACCTGTAATTAGAGGCTCATGCCGCCCCCCTGTGTCCTCCCATGCACTCACAGTCGAAGGTAGAGTTAATGGACAGGGCATGTGGGTGTTCTTAGGCCACTCGATGGTGCAGAAAGATTTCAATTGGATTTATGGGTCTCACTCGGGATCGAACTCGGGTTTTCGAGAACGCCACTCGGTGACGCTAACCACTCTGCTACCGCCTCACCTAAACTGCATCTCTTGGTTTTCACTCGGTATATCATGCCCTCACAACCTCTTGTGTGAACATGTAAACAGAAAGTTGGCAAAAAATAATGTATCTCAGCATATTGCTGTTATAACTGCATCTCTTTGCTTACACTCGGCAAAGCCTTAGTCGCATAAAGTAGTATTTTTGTCCTTTTGACCTTTCCTGCAGGCTCAGGCTCTTCAATTTCATTGAAGTCTCCCTTCCTGCTGGAGACACCCTTGCGTGATGGAGCTGACATCTTGAAATACAGTACTGTATGATGTAATCCCAAAACACGTAAAATACGTGGCAAAGTAAAGCAAAGGTCAGGAACCAGCGCGTAGGCTGTCAGCTGCTTAGCTGTGTTTATGTCGTCCAAGCCCCGTCTTGGATACAAATTCCGTTTTTTGTCGAAATTAAAAAAGGATTGGTTTCTGCTTAAAAAACACAACAAGCTTGGTAGGAGCCGAAATAATAATCAATGCAAAACATTGCAAACAATATCACAAAGTAGTATAACACACATTTCAGCAAGTGTTATTGGATTGGGATTCGTAATCCAAGACTGTGCTTGGACGACAAAAACACGGCTCAGCCTACGCGCTGGTACCAGACCTTTGCTTTACTTTGCCACCTATTTTACGTGTTTTGGAATTACATCATACAGTACTGTATATCAAGATGTCAGCTCCATCACGCAAGGGTGTCTCCAGCAGGAAGGGAATGGAATTGAAGAGCCTGAACCTGCAGGAAAAGGTGAAAGTACTGGCAAGGATGGGTGCAGGTGCGTCCATGTGTGCTATTTGTGCTGAGTTTGATATCAAATCCAGCACATTCTACCCGTTCACTGGTAAGTGTAGTTTTTATGCTTTGACAATATTTTTTTTTTTTTTTTTTTTTTTTTTTTTTTTTTTTTTTACCATATCAGAGGAGGACATTGCATAACTCGGCACATTGAATAACTCGGCAAGGGCCAGAGCCCCTATCGTGCCGAGTTATAAGGGTTTTACTGTATTTCTTATTTCTCTTTACTCAATATTTTTTTGGAGTCGGTAAATTCCGCTATTTATTTGCATTTCTTGTTATTTTTTTCTTTCATAAGGCAGAATAATCTCTTGCAAAACCAATGATATATAATAATGCCAGGAAAAAAAAAAATACGTTGGTGAAATTGATAAAAAAATATTCGCCGCACAGTCTGGCCATTTCGCGGGGCCCCCTTAGGAGCATAAGACGGATGTTGCAGTGGACGGAAAAACTTATTAAACTTTTCGTGCGTGAAAGGGTTAATGTTTCTGAATGTCAAATCAGTGTGAAGCTACCCTTCCTAATGTTTTGATTTCTCCCTAAAATACATTGTTGAAAACACTGGGAACAAATTTTTGTTGAGTTAGGTCTGACACTTGTTATTAAGTAATTTTTGGGTGCTGAATCCAAAACTGATCTCAGTTTTTCTCTATCACGTCAAGTTTTTGAACTGTAGGATTTTCGTTTTTTTAAAAAAAATATGAAAAATACTGTACATAACAGTAACAGTGTTTATTTTATTAAAAGTTGCAAATGTTAACATACAATGAAAAATGAAAGAAAAAGGCATGAATAGAATGTTTATTTAACATTATCATGTTTTTAGAAAGGATAAGGCTATAATTGTGTGCAGGTTAAGGTAAAATTTTACGTTTGTAGCTTTGTCTGGAGTGTTCAACTTGAGGGACTATCGCGTTTGATGCTCCAACAATAGTCAGCCATCATATGCACATCCCATCTACCCTGGTAACGTTCTTCCATAACCTTCAAATCTTGGTGAAATCGTTCACCTTGCTCGTCGCTAGCAGCACCAAGATTTTCCGGAAAGTTGGCAAGATGGCTATGCAAAAAATGTACTTTAATACTCATGTTGCAACCAAGCGCTTTGTAGCTCTCCAATAGTTTCTGAACAATTTCTGTGTAATTACTTGCACGTGTATTTCCAAGAAAGTTCTTGACGACGTCTTTGAATGATAGCCAAGCATTCTTTTCAAGGTCTGACATAGTACCATTGAAATGTTCATCTTTGATGAGCTGTCGAATTTGTGGACCATCAAACACACCGGCCTTGATTTTTTCAATTGACAGTCCAGGAAATGCCAAGATGATGTACTTCAAACAGTCGCCATCAGTTGACGATGCTTTTACAAATTGTTTCACGAGACCTAGTTTTATGTGCAGAGGTGGGAATATTATTTTCTTCCTGTCAACAAGTGGCTCATGTACAATGTTAGGATCTCCAGGTTTAAGATCAGATCTCGGAGGCCAATTCGTCTGAACCCAATGCTTCTCTCGAGCTCTGCTATCTCACATACAGAGAAAGCAGGGATACTTTGTGTATCCACGTTGTTGACCAAGAAGGAAGGACACCATTTTAAGGTCAACACAGATGATCCAATTGTGTTTGTCATATTGCAATAACTCAATGACTCTCTTTACATCTCCATATTCTTCACGAAGGCAGACCGAATGCCCAATAGGGACTGCGCCAAACAAATTGCCATTGTGTAGGACACACTTCAAGCTCCGCTTTGAGCTATCAATAAACAATCGCCATTCATTTGGATTGTAGATTGAAAGCCCTAATTCCTTCAGTAAACCAGGAATGTTATGGCAAAACACAAAACCGCTGGCACTTCGAAAGTACTGCAGAAATGTACTTTCTCTGGTTCGAAAGTATGATACCTTCACTCCTTGTTCAAGTATGTTTTTCTCGTTCAGTCTTGATGCTAGTATTTCTGAAGCTTTTTTGGATAGGCCCAAATCACGTGCTAAATCATTCAACTCGTGCTGATCAAATCCCCTACGAACTGAATCCTCGTGAATGTCAAAATCTGCATCATTGCTGTCACTGCGTTCTTCAACATCACTCAGATCTTCTAGAGGAGGTAGTTGTTCGAAAACTGGCACTGGAATTTCAGCTGAATGAGGCTGAATGAGGCTCACAAGTGGAATTATGCTTATCTGGAGGGTAAGCTGTGGAGAAAAAACTTGACGTGCTAGAAAAAAACTGACTACAGATTTGGAATCAGCATGCCAATTTTAGTCTAAATAAGCTCAAAAATCTAACTCAACAATTTTTTTTCTTTCAAATTGTTCCCCAGTGAAATCTGTTTGGAGCACCATTATTTATACATACACCCATGCCCCGTTTAATGCAAGAGTTACTTCCATGGAAAATTGTGCATTTAGCAAAAACGCATTCAATTAATCCTATTATTCCATTAACTCATTATATTAGTTGATATATGCCTTAAAGTAATCGTCCAGACCATTTCATCATTCCTGATTCAATGCAGTCAAAATATAGCCATGATTGAGTATATCAACAATATGTTGTCACATTTTGCATCCAGTCACCCGTTTTTAAATGATCCGCATTCAAAATCTGTAAATTCCCCGAGCTCTCAAAACACAACTGGCGACCAGCAGACGACGCATCACGGCTTGGCGACGTCACAACAGTAAGCCTCCCAGCCCTGCCTGATACAGATGCGCGGAGACTGAGAAAAATGTAGTACTTGGGGAATTTTGGGTGTTTGATATATTTTTTGTGCGATGTGGCATGTACTTGCATCCTGTGTGGGTGCAGCGTGGGGGGCTGTGCCTTTCCCGATAGCTTAGCACCCATTTGCAAACTGCGGCGACGATGTGTGTGTGCAGACGTGTCAAGCGGCGGGTCGTAGCAGGTAGTAGCGAGGCCACCGAGATGAGAGGGCTCGCTACTACCCGCCGCTCCCCGCCGCATGACACGTCTGCACACATATATCGTCGCCGTGTGGGTTGTGAATGGGTGCTAAGCTCTCAGGAAGGGCACAGCTTTCTTGCTGTGCCCATGTAGGATGCAAGTATGTGCCGTGTCGCACAAAAAATATACCAGAAGCACCCGGGATTCTTCGAGTACTGTATTTTTCTCCGAGTCTCCATGTGTCTGTGTCAGGCGGGGCTGGGAGGCTTACTCATGTGACGTCGCCAGCAAGTTTCGCGCCACGGCTGGAATGTGGCTGTTGTTTTTCCCGCGCTTTTTACAAAAGTCATGTTTTTAGGGAAATGAGGCGTGAATATGAATAATTTTTTGTGGATTAGGTATTTTGAATGAACATTCAACATACTTATGCAAAGAAAAAATGGGTCTGGACGATTACTTTTAAGACCAAAAAATTTATCGTGCCCATGTCATAAAATGAAAATATAAATATATTTTGGGCACATATATATGAAATTGCATAAATACTAAAGTTAAATGAGACTTCGAAGTGGGTACTCACAAAATAGAACCACAAACTACCACTAACACCACACCTACTAGACATTACCCAGTTTTTTTGCTCAAAAGAACACAAATTTGTGCATCTTTGTAATCCAATGCTTAAGTTTCGACAGTCTAAATGTAAACAAATTTGCTATGTGCATACCCAGAAATTATTTTAGTTTTTTTTGGACTGGATTGAAAGTTAAAGTATATTTATTGGTTAATGGGTTTTTTCTGTTTTTTCACACATTTTTTTCAAAAGTTTCATTTTCATACGTTTAGCGAATAATAGTTCCCTTTTTTCCCCGGCATAACAGTTTTCGTCAAGCAAAACTGAGGTAAACAGGGCATATTATGAATCTTACAAGTCTTTATTTTGCCCAAACAGGGCATGTTCATAGACTGTTAACAAATCAGGAATCTGACATATGCATGCCCACATACACACTCCATAGTGTAGTGGTTAGCACGCTTGGTTCACAATCAAGAAATCCCGGGTTCGATCCCCGGGCGGAGCATAGAAATAGAAAGATGGGCGGTCTCCTTAACACCCAAGCCCTTGTCCACCCAGAAGTGAATGGGTACTGGGTGTTAGCTAGGGGTTGTGTCCCGCCTCCCGGGACACAACTTTGTTGGCTTTGGACAACAAACACTTAGGAAGCAAAATAAAAAAAGGTAGATATGGAGACGGGACCATTTGAGTGTAGCTCAGGCCTTGTAAAATTCAATTTGGTAAATGCACACACACACACTCACACAGCCTCTTCTTCAGCATTTCAGGGCACCTAACTACTTGTTGCACCACCCGAAGTATATGACAAACACTGGGAAAAACAAGTTCCACCTCTTTAAGCCTCCTCACATTCACATACCTAATCTCAACCGACACAACCTCTTGACCCTGCCCACATGTGTCATTGATATTCTTCCTTAAGTTCATATGAGAGGACATAATAAATGGAACAACTTGTGCAAGGCATCAGATGCAACTCTTACTTATACGATTATGACTAGGGAATAATAAGTAGGGATGTACCGTTTATCCAGCTATTCAGCTTGATTTTTTACTATCAGGTATTCAGCCTTACTTGATTTCAGTCCTATCAGCCTTTATTTCTCCTATCCCTTTAGTCAGTTAGTCTTGAAGAATTTTGGGTATTTCTAATTTATTATTTTTGCATTATGGCACACATGTACTTGCATCCTTTAACCCCTTCACACCCAGATCTTTCCTTTGCTATATAAAACGTCTGTTGATAGCCATGAAATTACGAAAAGTGACTGAATATACCAAATTAACTAGTCGACAAGGATATTAAACAGGTCATATCTGTAAAATATTGCTTATATTCACTAAAAATCGTCTAATGGTTTGTAAATGACAATGGAAATTACTTTCTGGGCCTCAAGGGGTTAAGGGTGCAGCAAGAAAGCTGTGCCTTTCCAGAGAGCTATGCACCCGTTTCTGACCGATACGGCCACGATAAATGTGTGGAGATGGTTTGCACGTCGGGGAAAGACAGGCTGTATGATGCAGTTTGTTGGCCTCCCAGGACGTCATCAGCAGTTTCGCGCCTGGAATGGGGCTGATATTTTTAACGCGCTTTTTACTAAAGTTGTGTTTTACGGAAATAAGGCGTGGAAATGAATATTTTTTTTGTGGATTAGGTGTTTTGAATGAACATCCAACATACTTATAAATAGAAAAAATGGGTCTGGACGATTACTTTTAAGACATTGGATCATTAGTAAGCTCATGTTTGTGCAGTTATTGCCTCATGACATGTCCCTCAAAACCCCTTCTCCACCTACAGCTTGGCACCCACATCCGTGCCAAGAGGAAGCGTGAGGAAATGCAGCGTGTGATGGGCCAGCAGAGGAAGGCCGCGGCCGCTGCTGCCGCCGCTGCTGCTGCTGCTGCTGCTGGACACAAGTAAAATATTGTACGATGAAAAAAAAAATTAAAGCTTCATATTTGTTTATTTACCCAAACCTTCTTGTGTGTGTGTGTTCAAGGAAGACACCAGTTGAGAAAAGATCAAATAGTATACTATTTCAGATGAGCAGCATATTAAGACTGGAGTGAAAAATCTATTATCAGTAATGCAACAGTGAGGGACTTATACAATCACCTTTTATTAATTCGGGAACTGCGGGAGCAAAGATTCTTTTAGTGCCACCAGTGCGGGATGCGAGTAAAACAGTGACCATTACAGAATTGGATGAAAATCACATCGACGTCAAGGTAGGAAAAATCCGCATCTGGCAATATATCTAACCCAAAAGTATGGTTGATGGGTCGGGAAAGTTGAAAATCTGGTGGAATGGCCCAAACTGCTTGCGGAGGACTGCTGAGGTGGGAAATAAGGGGTGCAACTCTTGGGATTTTTTTTCCCAAGATTTTAAAGGGATTATTCAAAATTCTCTAGTAGTTTATCTCAGGTTAGCATAGGTGCCGTTGTACTGTCCTTGAGATAAATTTACGGGAGGAAATACTTTAATCATTCCTCCAAAACCCAAGTTTAGACAAAAAATATCCCAACCAAAGGACTAAATCCCAAGCTCTTGGGAAAAAACCAAGGAGTGGATATCACTGCGTGCAGCGTAGTTAAAAAAGATGGTGGTGTGCAGAGTTGCCAGATTGGGGATTTCGGGGCATGATGGGGACATGGGGACATCACTCTCGATTTGGGGACTTTAGATTTCGGGGAAAAAAACGTATTTATCACTTAAAAAATACTAATATGAAGGTTAAAAAAACATGAGGTTAAAGGGAACGGAAAGGGAAAAGAAGTATTTGAGCTCATTGATCCCAAAGAAGTAAGTCAAAAAATTGTGATCCCATTGGTCCATGGCTAGTGATTTCCTGGAATTGTAGGCCTAAAATAAATCGCCTAGACAAAGAATGGAGAGTACTAAGAAACACCGATCTGCCAAATTGAAACAATGATGTTGAAGGCTTCTGGGAGACAGTTAGAGAATAAAGAGTGGTGATGAAATCCCATCCATGTTTCCAAATTTGTCAAGTTTTTTCTTGGCTATTGCGTCTTCCTATTCTATGCCACAGCAGAAAGGATATTTTCATCTGAAAAAATTTAAAAACAAACAAAAACAATCTCAACCAAAAAAACTCTATATTTGGGGATTTGATTCAAAGCGGTATTTGAAAGGCCGGGAAGTTTCAATTTGCTGTAAATGATAAACTAGTCAACATGATGACTTGAGTCTACAAATACCAGAAAATGTGGATTTCGAGTGATGTATTATTTAGTTGCAAATGAAATTATTCATTTTTTCTTTCTGGCTTAAGTACAGTAAGTCAGAATATTGGGATATGAAGTCCCCAAGAGGCTGAGCATTAATATTTCATTATTTCTGTTTTTATTTCTAGCAATTTAAGGAAATATCAATCCCCTCAGCCTTAAGTGAAAAATTTTATTAAATGTATTTTATTAAAGCTCATGAGGACAGTATCTATTATGCCTTTTTTGTTTTGGCAGTCCTTGTGATGAATATAATAAAAAGTGAATTATGCTACTTCATGTGAAATGTAATATTATGGGTAAAACAAAATATGAATTAATATAATTAAATCAACATTAAAATCAACCCAATAGCAATTTAATTTACTTTGTGGAGTAGCTATGTGGGCATATATTTGCATTTTAACAAGAAAGGGAAAATTATAAATGGGATTTCTGGGATTTTTACCCGAATATATGGGTTTTTAAGGACGGGTGTTGGCAACCTGGTGGTGTGTGTTATCCGGGCTGACATCAAGCCTAGGACGGGTGCAGTCTTGGTGGCTTGGGTGCTTGAAAGTGCAACCCACGGCGGGGTTTGCAGTGACCAACGACCTGCTTTAGGCCCCGACACAGGGGCAACTTGTGGTTCGACGACGCCAGCCGCCCGGGGGGATGTGTTTCCATAGGTTTCCATTGTTTGACGCGAACCTTTCACAGAGCGGCTGGGCGCCCCCGACCGTGGCGAGAACGCCGGATCCCTGCCACGCGTGGCGTACTGGGGTTTGGACCCTTAAGGGTATACCGAGGCGTTTTTCCTTTCCGGACTGTTTCGTCGAACCAAACAGCTTTGGCGGGGACCGTTGACAAAACACTAGCACAGGGTTGGGGCCAACCGCTTCCACCCAAACAATAACAAAACAACGATGAAGCGATGACAGCGAGAGCGCGGAGATTTTTTGTTAATTTTAAACTTTGGGGCATATATTCCCGTGGGCTACGGTGTTTGAAAAGGAGGAGGTGATTGTAGAAGAGAACGCGACGGGAGAAGACGCGTCATGTGAGTAAAAGGGGTTTTAATAGTGGACGAGAATGCGGCGCGGTTGGGTTAAGTTTCGGTTGGGTTATATTCCCGTCAGGGGGTCGAAGGGGACGGAGCCCTCCCGTTAGAAGGTTAGGTTCGGTTAGGTTAGGATAATAATTTCATCCCAGCAGGGCGTGGCAGAGCCCAAAATCGAGTGGCGGGCGGGGGCGCCGGACTGTTACCGTGGCCCCCGAAACCTGTGGCGGGCGGCCCGCGCGTGTAAGCAATTTCGGTACCTGTGTGAATAATACTATGGTCTCAGTGTCCGGAAAGGACCGCCAGTCCTGTCCATTTTACCGGATTTATATTACAGGTGGCCCCGTGTGTACTGGTTAGGCACGTTTGGGCTCACAACCAGAAGTCCGGGTTCGATCCCCGGGCGGACAAACCAGACAGCGGGTCTCTTAAAAACTGAGCCCTATCCACCCAGCAGTGAATGGGTACCGGGTGTTACCCGGGGGTTTGTGACCCCCCTCCCGGGGTGGTGGCTTCGGCCAACACTAAGCCCGAGCGGTAGATCACTATGGGTCTGAGGAAATTATCCTCTAAGAGTCTAAACAAACAAACAAACACCACATTCTCTCCAAACTCTTTCCCTGTCTCAACATCCGTCCCCTTGTCTCACCCGTCCCTCACAGTCCCACAGCAATAACAGCCATTTTTCTTCTTGTCCTTTCAACCACCTCATTCATTTCACATCCCATTTCAGGAAAACCACACGCATCATTTCCATTTTCTCCCCGGGATAGCCTACTTCTCAGATCTCATATTTTACTAGTAATCATTCTACCGCAAACACATCAAAACAGCTTATATTTTTGAAAATCTATCACTATATAACACTGGGGAACAATTTGGAAAAAAAAAATTTTTGAGTTAGATTTTTGAGCTTATTTAGACTAAATTTTTGGGATGCTGATTCCCAAATCTGTAGTCAGTTTTTTCTAGCACGTCAAGTTTTTTCTCCACAGCTTACCTCCAGATAAGCAAAATTCCACTTGTGAGCTGTAGTAAAAAATTGCCAGTGATTACGATTTGACTCATCGAGACTATGTGGCAACTTTTTTTTTGCAGTTACAATTGAGAACGTGCGGTGAGAGGTGTGTGCAGCTCCCAAAAGGCAGTACTATCAATTCTGCAAACAGAAAGCTAGGATAGTAGGAATTAGGAGGTTTGTTATGGCTTTTCTCTTAACCTTTTTAACAACATACCATTGTAATTTCTATTTCGTTTTATGCTGGTTTTTTTTGTTTTCAAAGCTTGTAACTATTCCAGCTTTAGTGTTTTATTTACATAGGTAAAATATTTCTTTTGTTTCAGATCATGTCTGCTCCTGCCCACGTCTCGTCGTAAATGCCTAAACAACCCTGACTCCTTCTGCTATATATGTGATAGTTTCACCATTTTCCAAGTCAGAGGGCAAGCATCAGCGTATTGTCAAACAAGCATATTCGCATATTTTAAAGTGAAACTCGGGATCAAGACAAGCTATGGCCCCTCACAAAGTGTGCAAGCAGTGTGTCGAGAGATTACGGATGGGACCAAAGGAACGCGTGAAAAGTTGGCATTTGGTATCCCCCATGGTTTGGCGAGAGCAAAAAGATCATTTCCCCAGACTGTTACTTTTGTTTTGTGAAAACATCAGGATTTAACAAGAAAAATAAAAGTAAAATAGAATATCGTAATCTACCGTCAGCTATAAGACCAAAGCCTCATTCAGCTGAAATTCCAGTGCCAGTTTTCGAAAAAACTACCTCCCCTAGAAATCTGAGTGATGTTGAAGAACGCAGTGACAGCAATGATGCAGATTTTGACATTCACGAGGATTCAGTTCGTAGGGGATTTGATCAGCACGAGTTGAATGGATTTAGCACGTGATTTGGGCCTATCCAAAAAAGCTTCAGAAATACTGCATCAAGACTGAACGAGAAAAAAAATACTTGAACAGGAGTGAAGGTATCATACTTTCGAACCAGAGAAAGTACATTTCTGCAGTACTTTTGAAGTGCCAGCGGTTTTTTTGTTTTGCCATAACATTCCTGGTTTATGAAGGAATTAGGGCTTTCAATCTACAATCCAAATGAATGGCGATTGTTTATTGATAGCTCAAAGCGGAGCTTGAAGTGTGTCCTTCTACACAATGGCAATTTGTTTGGGCGCAGTCCTATTGGGCATTCGGTCTGTCTTCGGGGAAGAATATTGGAGATGTAAAAGAGTTCATTGAGTTATTGCAATATGAAAACACAATTGGATCATCTGTGTTGACCTTAAAATGGTGTCCTTCCTTCTTGGTCAACAACGTGGATACACAAAGTATCCCTGCTTTCTCTTATTTTGGGGTAGCAGAGCTCGAGAGAAGCATTGGGTTCAGACGAATTGGCCTCCGAGATCTGATCTTAAACTGGAGATCCTAACATTGTACATGAGCCACTTGTTTGACAGGAAGAAAATAATATTCCCCCCTCTGCACAAAAAAACTAGGGCTCATGAAACCAATTTTTAAAAGCATTGTCAACGATGCGACTGTTTGAAGTACATCATCTTGGCATTTCCTGGACTGTCAATTTAAAAAATCAAGGCCGGTGTGTTTGATGGTCCAAAAATTCGACAGCTCATCAAAGATGAACATTCAACGTTTCTATGTCAGACCTTGAAAAGAATGCTTGGCTATCATTCAAAGACGTCGTCAAGAACTTTCTTGGAAATACACGTGCAAGTAATTACACAGAATTGTTCAGAAACTATTGGAGAGCTACAAGCGCTTGGTTGCAACATGAGTATTAAAGTACATTTTTTGCATAGCCATCTTGCCAACTTTCCGGAAAATCTTGGTGCTGCTAGCGACGAGCAAGGTGAACGATTTCACCAAGATTTGAAGGTTATGGAAGAACGTTACCAGGGTAGATGGGATGTGCATATGATGGCTGACTATTGTTGGAGCATCAAACGCGATAGTCCTCAAGTTGAACACTCCAGACAAAGCTACAAACGTAAATTTTTACCTTAACCTGCACACAATTATAGCCTTATCCTTTCTAAAAACATGATAATGTTAAATAAACATTCTATTCATGCCTATTTCTTTCATTTTTCATTGTATGTTAACATTTGCAACTTTTTATAAAATAAACACTGTTACTGTTAAAGTAACCCGTATTTTTCAGATTTTTTAAGAAAACGAAAATCCTACAGTTCAAAAACTTGACGTGATAGAGAAAAACTGAGATCAGTTTTGGATTCAGCACCCAAAAATTACTTAATAACAAGTGTCAGACCTAACTCAACAAAAATTTGTTCCCCAGTGTAATATAGACTGATCTGTATTAATTTTACTGTAACGTATTATATGATGGTGTTCATTTCAATGCTTAATAATTGCTAAAACTATTTATAACTTACAGAAAAAGTATAGACTTATTTTGACCCCAGAGTATGTTCGACGTATGTGCAACATTTTGTATAATTTCACAAAACCATTTAGTCGAACATGTTCGGTGAAATGACCCTCGAAGTTCGACCAAACAGTCCAACCAAATGGCAAGTTCGACGAAACAGTCCGACGAAACGCACCGTGTGATAGCGTGGCCACCGAGATGATAAGGCCTGGTACATCGCCCGTGACGTCACACCATTCGGATACACCCTGCTCCGCTCCCCGTACAAGTTTACCTACCTAATATAATGTTTATCAGTATAAAAGATATACTGTTATCTTCGGAAATGTTTGTTCTATAATATTATCAAATAAAAAACCGTAAAACACACAAAGAAAATGTCATTATGAGACTTTCAAGAAATATGCATTAACTTAAACTCTTCGCCATTTAATATTTTTTCCGCAAACATTGTACATGGAGAATATCAATAGAAGCGGAATTTAATTAGCTTTCCATTGATATATTTCGTTTAGTGATAAATGAATTAGCGGCATGCATAAATTAGCGTTAACTAAATATAAAAAATCATGAAATCGGGTAATTTCCTACCTAATATATGTTTATCAGTATAAAATATATACTGTTATCTTCGGAAATGTTTGTTCTATAATATTATCAAATAAAAAACGGTAAAACACACAAAAGAAATGCCATTATGAGACTTTCAAGAAATATGCATGAACTTAAACTTTTCGCCATTTAATATTTTGTGAAAAAACGTTTTACATGGAGAATATCAATAGAAGCGGAATTTAATTAGCTTTCCATTGATATATTTTCTTTTCTGATAAATGAATAAGAACTATGCATAAATTAGCGTTAACTAAATAAATAACCTCATCAATCTAGAAAAATTACCCGATTTCATGATTTTATTTATTTAGTTAACGCTAATTTATGCATGGTTCTAATTCATTTATCAGAAAAGGAAATATATAAATGGAAAGCTAATGCGATTCCGCTTCTATTGATATTCTCCATGTAAAAAGTTTTTTCACAAAATATTAAATGGCGAAAAGTTTAAGTTCATGCATATTTCTTGAAAGTCTCATAATGGCATTTCTTTAGTGTGTTTTACGGTTTTTTATTTGATAATATTATAGAACAAACATTTCCGAAGATAACAGTATATATTTTATACTGATAAACATATATTAGGTAGGAAATTACCCGATTTCATGATTTTTTATATTTAGTTAACGCTAATTTATGCATGCCGTTAATTCATTTATCACTAAACGAAATATATCAATGGAAAGCTAATTAAATTCCGCTTTTATTGATATTCTCCATGTACAATGTTTGCGGAAAAAATATTAAATGGCGAAGAGTTTAAGTTAATGCATATTTCTTGAAAGTCTCATAATGACATTTTCTTTGTGTGTTTTACGGTTTTTTATTTGATAATATTATAGAACAAACATTTCCGAAGATAACAGTATATCTTTTATACTGATAAACATTATATTAGGTAGGTAAACTTGTACGGGGAGCGGAGCAGGTTGTATCCGAATGGTGTGACGTCACGGGCGATGTACCAGGCCTTGTCTCTCGGTGGTCTCGGTGATAGCCGCTTTAGCGAGCGATAAAAGACGACCTAAGAATCCGAAGCGGCAAACACATATGTACCTGTTACGTGTAGTATTATAAGTAATTATACTAACCATATACATTAGTAAAAGTAACTACCTGTAAAGTTGTTTATCACATATAAATACACAGTGCTTGAGTGTACTCATGCGTTTACCTGACCTGAGGGCGGATTCACTAAACTAGTCGCGCTTACTATTGCGTAAAGCCTTTCCGCGGTCGGAAATCGCGATCCGCCTACGATGGCGCAGATTGCTATTCAGTGCACTAACACATTTTTTGGTCTCGTAAGGAGATCGCATTTTCAGCTTGCATGTGTAACGCGAGAAATTACATTAATAGGGGAAGAGATGAAATAACACATAAGTATCAATAAGCTAACGAGGAATTTTCCTCCACGCCTCATTCCTGAATCACTGGTTAGGCTTATATTTTAAGCCAGTAGTAATTAGACACGTAGCGAAACGAGGTGAGAACGGGGATTCTAGGTTAGGATAATTTTAGAAGCAGCTCGACGTTCATTGAGTTAAGTCGCCTGTGGGGAGGTGATATTCTCGCCCTTGGTAAAGGTATGTTATGAAATGTTTGTTAACTAGAGATGTAGACATGACTTACTGGTGATTCCTTTTGTTGACCAGGACTAATAAAGTGTATTACTTAGGGTCCCAAGGTAGGATGCTGTTGGCGGACCAGGGGGCCAAGCGCTCACAAATTAGCAGAGGGGGCAACCACAACATGTCACAGCCAGCCGTGTGAGGACAAGGAGAAAGAAGGAAATAGAAAAATAAGTGAGAGGGAAACGTTGGAAGTGGGATAGACTACGTATATATTATATTAGGATAACGACTTGAGCATTACATGTGCGTATCGGTAAGGGGTAACAGTGCGACTGAAGTTACCAGAGATAGTAAACTATATTAGGATGACGACTTGAGCATTACGCATGCGTATCGTTAAAGTGGTAACAGTGCGACTGAAGTTATCAGAGATAGTAAACTAGATTAGGAGGACGACTTGAGCATTACATGTGCGTATCGTTAATGTGGTGACAGTGCAACCGAAGTTACCAAAGATAGTAAACTATATTAGGATAACGACTTGAGCATTTCGCGTGCGTATCGCTAGGAGGGAAGGAAGACTTAATATTAAGATAACTTGTGAATGTATAATAATTACCAAGTGAGACAGTAAAGAGTTATTATAATTAGAAATATATTAACGCGTTGTCATTCAGTTTCCAACCAGTACTTACATATTTTCTTAAATCTTTTATTTTTGTTCATTCATATATTTTTTCCCACTTAATGTGGGTGGTGGCAGCGGAGTAACCAGGACTGTAGAGTACACTCCCAAGGTGGGCACTACATAATGGTGACAACGGTGTAGATGGTCATTTTGACCACTACATAATGGTGATAACGAAGCGAGATGATAATTTTGAGAACTACATAATGGTGACAGCGGTTTGGATCCATTCGATGGATCCACGTACCCACGTGCTAACTAACGCCTTGTTAGTTGTTGGTTTTTTCAAGTGCCAGTTACCTAGTGATCACATACTGTACAGTATGGTGTGTACAGAGTATAGGTGTACATATAGGTGTATAGAGTAGCGTTATTGTCTATGACTAGTTCGCTCAGGCTGGGGAAGTAGATGATACTAACGTAACAGTAGGCCCGGGTTACCCACATGCTAACATAGACGCTGATAAAGACATTAGTGATGGCCTGGAAAAGCCGAAGCGGAGTAGTGAAAGGGTGCAACATGAAACATGCACACCCCAGACCCGCTGTTGAACATGAAAGTGATATGGGTAGCGCGTATGCAGTGTGTTTATGGGTGATGTAGGATGCGTGAAGGTAGTGTGGATGTGGGTGATGTGACACTACATCCACGTGTTGATGCAGTGTGGAACGATGCCGAGTGGAAGTGAATAGTGATGTGTGTGGAAGTGGATGGATGATGAATGTAGGGATAGGGGGCTTGTATGCCACACTTAACACTAATGTAGGGCAGGATGTCATGTAAAAGGGGCGGTAAGGTTAGGTTACCGTACCTTACGGTTAGATTAACATTAGGATAGAGGTAACAGCTCATGTAGAACTAGACGCCCTACAAGTAAGCAGCTTTACGGGTTGTCGTGGCAGTAATGGCCACCTTAGAAAATTTGCTTTAGAGTGGTAGTAATGGAGGAGGAATTTGTACACTAACACCATCTTGAGAGAGGAGGCCAGTGAAGAGATACGTGCTTATTATAATGACAGAAGTGTTAATCTCTCGTGAGAAAGAGATTAACTTTCACCACTTTCTCTCGTGAGAGAGAGAAAGAGAGAGAGATGAAGGTCCCCTAGAAAGAATGTAAAGGTTAGAAATTCTTGCTTTAGAGGGTGCACACAGATTGCACTGAACACTAAACCCGCTAGGTTGTCGTTAGACCCAAGGATGTGCTTGGCTCTGAGCTTCGCTCGTTGGGTGATAGACGCAGGAGTATGTATGCCTCGCAAAGGAGGTGAGCCTTATCCCAAGTATTGAGGGTATGGAGTAAATCCAGTCGTGATTTCTCCCTACGCACCTACGCCCAGGATTGGTAGGGTAAAAGAAAATAACCATTACAGACTAGAGGGACGAGTCCAGTCGCGACTCTATAGGGCTTCGGCCTTGACAAATAAGAGAAAGTGAGAAGGTTCTCATTTCAAGGGAGTGAAGGCATTACATTAAATACGTATTCCCCAAACTGGTCAAATCTACTCTTGGTGAGGGAAGTGATAAGTTAAGAATACATACTATCTCATTTTGTTGTAAATTTGTTGGAAGAATTGGAAAATGCAGGATGAGAATATTTGTTTGTAAATGATAGAAGATCCTAAGAAAATTTATATGAAATTATGTGTGTTGTATATGATAATTTATTTTTATTTTTAGTTAGATATCCGGTAGGATGCTTGATGAAGGACTGAGGCATAAGGAATTTTTTTTTCGGGGGGAAGAAGCTATGTAACGCGAGAAATTACATTAATAGGGGAAGAGATGAAATAAAACATAAGTATCAATAAGCTAACGAGGAATTTTCCTCAACGCCTCATTCCTGAATCACTGGTTAGGCTTATATTTTAAGCCAGTAGTAATTAGACACGTAGCGAAACGAGGTGAGAACGGGGATTCTAGGTTAGGATAATTTTAGAAGCAGCTCGACGTTCATTGAGTTAAGTCGCCTGTGGGGAGGTGATATTCTCGCCCTTGATAAAGGGTCCCAAGGTAGGATGCTGTTGGCGGACCAGGGGGGCCAAGCGCTCACAAATTAGCAGAGGGGGCAACTACAACATGTCACAGCCAGCCGTGTGAGGACAAGGAGAAAGAAGGAAATAGAAAAATAAGTGAGAGGGAAACATTGGAAGTGGGGTAGACTACGTATACATTATATTAGGATAACGACTTGAGCATTACGCATGCGTATCGTTAAAGTGGTAACAGTGCGACTGAAGTTACCAGAGATAGTAAACTAGATTAGGAGGACGACTTGAGCATTACATGTGCGTATCGTTAATGTGGTGACAGTGCAACCGAAGTTACCAAAGATAGTAAACTATATTAGGATAACGACTTGAGCATTTCGCGTGCGTATCGCTAGGAGGGAAGGAAGACTTAATATTAAGATAACTTGTGAATGTATAATAATTACCAAGTGAGACAGTAAAGAGTTATTATAATTAGAAATATATTAACGCGTTGTCATTCAGTTTCCAACCAGTAGCCTACTTACATATTTTCTTAAATCTTTTATTTTTGTTCATTCATATATTTTTTCCCACTTAATGTGGGTGGTGGCAGCGGAGTAACCAGGACTGTAGAGTACACTCCCAAGGTGGGCACTACATAATGGTGACAACGGTGTAGATGGTCATTATGACCACTACACATGGGAGCTTGCATTAATCTTTAATGAGAATATAGGTAACTGTGATGCCTATTATAAGTTGTATTTTCAATAAAAATTACTTTTTTATAGCCTAAAACTGTTTTTTTTTGGGCTAAATAGGTAGAAACTTTGGCACTGCACACAGTCTTTGTATAGGAATACTGAATTAATAGCGGCGCGGGGCGCAACTGCAGGGGCCAAAAATAGCGGCGCAGCGGCGCGGGCGCAGGGGCCAGATCCAGCAAACACATACGCCGGTGTATGTCAGTGTAAGTCTGAGATACTCCTCTTTCGAAAACTTTCTTGGATCAGGAGCTACATCTGCGCCAAATCGATGACGTCACAACGCCAGACTTTACCCCTCGGTGCAAGTCTGCGCCAACCCTCCCTGGCTGGATCCAGCAAGCGTACTTACATAATTTCCGTGATGTCACAGGGCCAATATTATGGCGTAGATTTACACCACCTCGATGAGGAGGTGTAGAGAAGGTGTATCTCATATATATAAATAAAATGTCATTTAGTATGCCTAATAGACGTTACCACCGAGGTAAGGATTGAAATATAAGCCTATTGGTAGTCGGCAGCGGCGTGTGTTTACAAATGTTTAGGAGATACAAGCCTTGGTGGGAGGCCGCCTCAGCCGTGTAGGGACTGCCTTCGGTGTTTTTTTTGTATTAGTTCGTTATTGGGCAGCACCAGTTTTTTAGACCACTAGCGCAGAGTCCTGTGAGCAGAATTGTTGTGGGACGAGGCGAGCCTGGCATCCCGCGGCTAGATTAATGTTGTTTCACTATATCGTAATTTGGACGTTTTTGAGAATGAAACTTTTGTTCTGATGCCTGCCCCTCAGTGACCTTGGGTGGTGCCAGGGTTTTTATTGGTTGTTGCTGACACCTTTATATGAATGATATTATCTTGTTAGGATTTTTCATTGATTTCAACTGAATTGAGAATTGAAATTTGTCTTATGACTTCACTATTTAATTATAGTACGAACACTTCTCGCTGCGGAGAGTATTGAAATGGGAATGAACTTAAGGGGAAGGGGTAGGAGTTAAGGTTAAGGGGAAGGGGTAGGAGTTAAGGAGTAAGGGGAAATGCTGCCACCAGCTCAAGCGAGTAGTTCTCTGGTTTACTCCTTGAGCACGTTTGAATATATATATATATGATTTATTTGGTAGTCGGGGTTGATACTTAGAATTACACCGAGTGAGGCTGAAAGCTCTTTTGGAGAACGTGGGGAAGTATTTCCATAACACGCGGAATAATCACCTGGGGTTTTTGCAATAAACACAAGAACTATATTTGAAACATCATCCTATTTATTCATCATGAAATATTATTTCTCTGTTTGAGATCTTAGACACATATATAAACTCTAATCTGGAACGGGCAAGCTCTCCAGAGCATAACCTCCCTCACTGAATCATTCTTAGAACTACCACCTATGTCCGTATCAACTGAGCACTATAGGTATACATGGAATATATATATAGGAGAGAAAATGTGAGAGTAATGGGTTGGTGTGGGATTCACTGTACCATGTGGCCTGGTTTCTGGAGTGAAAGGCGCGAGAGACTCGCGTTAATAACACTTATAAGGATGGGGTAGGCCTCCTATGCGTTAGTGAAACTGAACAACTGTAGGGTGGGTTGGGGAGATACCGTACATATGGATGTAACGTACAAATGCTCCCTTGGCCATATTTATAGGTTTAGGATAGTTACCGTATAAATGTAGTAAGAGAAAAGGGGTTCGATCAGCTGAGCGGGAGAGATTTGGATGGTCGGCGCTTGGATAATTTAGAGGTGAGTTTTGTTTGTTTTTGGCATGTCCCATGTAATATTTGGCCTCCATTTCATGGTCTCTTGTGTTCATGAATATGCCAGCAGTGTGGGGGTAAGGTATTAAGTATCGAAATGTGTTCAGTTGTGATGTACCAAAGGGATATAAAGATATTCCAGCCACACGAACGATCCGAAATGTTGGTTTACATGTGAATGGCGTCATGTGGACACTTCGTACATTGTGGTTTTTAAATGTAGGTAACATCCACAGTGTAAACAAAAAATTTAAAATTCTGGTATGGGTTATGTGTTTTCAATAATGTCAAGTAGGTTGCAGCAACATAATATTAGATAGTGACACCTATCACAGTAGTGATTTCATTCATCTGTTCATAATCCTTGTGGTGTTTTACCAGTATGTTTCCATGCTTCCATCCATGCTTGTCAAGATTGTGTAGCCTAATGAAACTAGGCTATAGGCCTATATCTACATTCTAAAGGTAATTCCAAGCAGTGTTTAAGTTCAATCAAATTAAAATATGCCAATATTGCATTAAATCATCTGCATTTATTATAAATAATTATTAATTTATGTTTCCCTTCTGGAAGTGCTACAGAAGCACTTCCATGATTAAGTACATTATGTAAGGTAATGAAAGTATTAATATGATTGCAAATATATATTAAAAAAAAAAAATCCAGGAACTTCAAAGTCAAAATTTATTTTCACTTTTTTTTACTATCACTTTTTAATTGATTAGAATTGCTTGCACTATTATATTGCTAATATAAATTGATTTGATTTCATCACTAGGGTCCATTTCATGAAATGTGTTGCCCTAATTCAACTGTGCTTGATTTTTTTTTTTTTCAATTTTTTTTTTTACTTATCGATAAATATCTCTGTATGGAGGCGTCCTCACCTGGGATGGTCCGTACGTTTTTAGTTTTTTTTTTCGGGCCCCATTTTTCAGTTGCTTTTATCATGTTGCCAGAGTTGTGCCTTACACATAATGTAGTCCATATCTTATATTTTGTAATACATAATAAAAAAATTCAGATTTCACTCAATTTTTTTTTTCCTGATTTAAAAAAAAAAAAGTGTACGGTACATCCCCAACCCACCCTACCTATATATGAGAATATAGATAGATATATCATAACAAGAAGGGGGAGGGGGGGGGAAATAGGAGCGAGTTACTGAGGTCTTATCTGGAGGGAAAGGCGCGAGAGACTGGCCCACTTGTGGTAAGACAAAACGAGGTTGGGAGAAGCGGGAAAAAAAAGAATGTTCGGATCCTTAGGACCGGTCTCCCCTGGAAGGATTATCAGACCTCGAATGACTCTAATTAACTAATGAAACAAGTATACACATGAAATGGCTGCCTATAATGCAGTTCTTTTACTTTGATATAGAAGAGTTTAATATGTTTATTCTAATATCCGGGGAGACGTGTTATTTCCTTTCGTTCAAGCCCACGAACGCGTTTTTTAGAGAGACGAGGTATTGGAGTCGAAACATAAATTTGGTCGACTTTTAATTTAGCAAATAACTCGACTAACACACCCATTTATAAACTTGATCTGTCACTATTGTGTCTATTTTGAAGGACATTAAGAAACTAAGAGTGTTCCTTGATCTGATAGGAGGGTGAGGAGAGGATGAAAAGTTTTGAATCTACCAGTTATCGACGATCGCGAATTAAATGTCCCACGCATTTTGACTCGTATCCGGAGTGTATGGGGGGAGGGAGTGGGGGAGGGGGGGATAGAAGTGGGAGATAGTAAGAAAGAGGATAAATTTTTATGAGAAACGAAAAGATTGAATTGACCTTAATATGATAGGAATACCCTTTTCCTCCATATGCTGGGTCGAGGTGACAACTTGCCCCCAGAACAACCTATGGAGATTGAAACCTTTTTTTCTTCTTACGGACATAACCCGGGAATTGTATGATAGGAATTCCCATCCTATCTCTTCCGAATACCGGGCATTACACTTGCACTATGGTTAGGTCACTCAGGACGCTTGACCCTCATTGCCCCTGAATGGTAGTTAGGTCACGTTTGCTAGCCTTTAATGGTATAGTCCCCGAACGGAAGGAATACTCGCCACCGTCGGAGAATGTTCCATTTTTTTTACGTCGGCGAGAGTTCCTATTAAGCGACAGTTAGAAGTTTATTTATTAACATAACAGTACCCAATCTATATATTTAAACAGCTTTTACCCGTGTTTGTGAATTCAGGGACCGAATATCGGGGGTTAGTTTAGTGATTGGGGGAGTCTGGGGTTTTGACATGTTACGTAACCAATGTCCATATATTGTATTGAAGTGTAGTTTTAAATTATTTTGGGACAAGCGAAAAACTTGTCCAATAACGAAATACCTTTATTCTTCATTTGCACCATTACAAGTGAACTCGCCGAAAACTTTTAAAGGGGTCGGCAAGACTTCTCGTTTTGGTTTCATACCTTGGGG
>JACEEZ010024279.1:0-20000 GCA_016584305.1 Chionoecetes opilio
TTTTAACTACAGCAAAAATTTTTTTTAAAAAATGAATTTTCCCACTGCATTATTCCCAGGCACATATTTTACAAATTTTTAGCATAAATGCAAAAGCTCGTTCCTCGTTTGGGACAAGAGTTAAGAGACGAAATATATTTTTGGGCCCAAATTTCTTCCTTTGCCTGTAGCTTTCCCCCACAAACGTATCACAAGAAGAAGAAGGGGGAAACATTTTACAAGCCAAAATTCCCCTATTTCGGCAAAAATGGGTGTCCAAGCGAGCGAAGCGAGCTTGGACAATTATCATTAGTAAAAAATTTATAGCAGCAAAAAAGCAGTGCATTACAAATACTGAAAAAAGTAATAAGCTTAATCTGTTCCCTTTTCCCCTCCTCTCCTGCCCCATACTTATAAGATTAGGATTCGTCTTAGCCCCTCGAGTCTTAAATATGGGGGCCCCGGCGTCCTAAATCTTTTCGAGCGCATCCTAAATCGCTAGGACTCGTCCTAATGTCAGGTTTTGGCTAGGACAGGGTTGGGGGTTGTCCTAGCGAGCAGGGCGGGGCTAAGACTCTCCAAACCTAAACATGGAGTGCCCCACCCACCCCGGAATTTTCGTGACAGGATAGTTATGGACAATTGTTGATCATAACTAATAAAAGCGATCCCCCCTTGGCCCGAGAAGGGATTATATATGCGACGACTAGTGGGAGATGAAAATATAAACAACACTGAAAAAAAACGGCGATAGTGTTTGCAAGTCAGGTTTGTGTTTTTATTCCTCTTTGAGGTAGTCATGTTCCTCCCCCCCTTTGTATCATGTATCGTGATACGATTGAAGTGCACCCCAAAAAAAAAATTTTGTAAAGAAGGTATCATGTTGAGAATAAAACGATTAGGTGGCTCACATAAAAAAAAATTTTTAAAAAATTTAAAAATAAGTCTGTTTTTATTAAGCATGGACAAACCCCTATAACCTTTTTCCCCCACCCGTATCTTGTTTTAATTTTCTTATTAGTTCTTGAACATCGAAATCCCAAAAACCCCCCGTAACCTAACTTAACAGTTTGATTGAAAGAACTAGATTCGGTATTTATAGTATCAGATTTTTTAAAATTGCGCCGGGGGAAATTTGGGTTTAAAAAAAGATCGAATAAAGTCTCACTATAAAAACAGGTTAAAATTTGTCAGGCTCGGGATGACCTAAACCAAACGGTAAATATTCCGCAGGAGTTGGCGGTCCCAACCACCCGGACAACGCGCCCCATCAAATTAGTTTTTTTTTAACCTAAAAAAAACTCAACATAACCAAAATCCAAATCTACCCTAGTTTAACAAACCAAACCAAACCTTAACATAACCTAAATTAACCAACCTAAACAAAAACGTAACCTAACCAGAAATTTTGGTAATAAGGGACGAGGACTTCGGGGGCGTTTTTCAGAGACACCACTATTTTTTTCCTGGTCTTCAATAGTGGCATTTTCTAATGGAGATAGTTTTTTTGCGCAAAACCCAAAAATTTAAAAAAAAAAAAAAAATATCACGAATTTTAGGTACTTTTTCCCCATTAAAACACTGATCCCATCAGAAAAAGCACTTAAAATTGGCCCGGGAGAAATTAGTCAGGGTCTTTAGGTTTTAATGAAACCAACCTAACCTTTTGGTTTTTTAATGAAAAAAAAACTAACCGGGAAAAAATTTAAAAAAAAGGGTTTCCCCCCACCCGCAAAGTGACACAAATTTGGCTCTTTTTATTATACTTACGTCTTTAAGACATCTGTTTATATTTTAATGAGTGCCGATCCTTATTTTGTCTACAGGGGCGAATTAAATTTCAGCGATCCAAATGTTATATTTTTTAGTTTTGGTTGCGGGTCCCGGAAGATGTCATAGAAGATGCTCGTAGCCAAAAAACCCCGTGTGACGAACGCGATATTTTTCCCAAACCATAGGGGATTTTTGGTACAAAAAACCAAAAAAATGCCAAAAAAATGTCTGTGAAAAACGGCCTTTAGGTTAGGTTGGGGGGTCAGGTTATTAGGTTAGGTTAGTGCACAGCCAAGGGGTCGAGAGGGTGCTAGTTTGGTCTGTAGAGTTGTCATCTTTAGAATAAAGGCAATCCTATCTTTTTTTTATGGCCAAAAAGCTTGGGGGCATGTGGGAACCTGGGTTTTTTGGGGGGGGGGCAACACATTGGGAAAATGGCCCCCCCCCCCCCCCAAAAAAAATCCTTAAACTAGGGGAAAATTTTTTATTTTTGGACTTTATCGGGGAAATATTTCCCCTTATATGTGTGCTCCCCCCACAAAAAGGAGCAAACTCATAAAAGGGAAAAAGGCTCCCCCCCCAAAAAAATCCCCAAAACTTAGGGGAAATTTCCCTAGAAAAAATAGATTATCGGGGTAAATTTTCCCCCCATAAATTCAGAACTAGGGAATTAAAACCCTATTTAGGGGGTTTTTGTGGGGGCCCAAAATTTTCCCCTTTATGTGTGTCCCCCCACCCAAAAACCCCGGGTTTTCCCACTGTCCCCCAAGCTTGTTTTGGTATAAGAAGAAGAAGAAAAAGAGGGTGGAGCCTTTGTCTTAAGATTTAAAACCTAAAACTTAAACCCCAAAAAAAAATAAACTAACTAAAAAATTAAGGTTTTCATTAAAAACCCCAAAAAAAGATGACAAATCCTTTTCCCGGCCAAAATTTTAGTGTTTTTTTGATGGGTAGTGTTTTTAATGGGAAAATTTCCATAATATTCGGTGATAATTTTTTTTTTTTTTTTTAAACTGGGTTTTTCCCCCAAAAAAAAAACTATCTCCGGTAATATGGGCAGGGTTTTGCGGTCGTTTTACAAAAGACACCGAATTTTTTCTTGGGCCTACTAGGTGGGGTTGCTCTAAGGGGTATTTTTTATTTTTCCCAAAAAAAAAAAAAAAAAAAAAAATTATGAAAAAAAAATTGAAACTTTAACCAACCTTATAGGTTTTTTAATGAAGCCTAACCCAATTAAGGGGTTTTTCATGAAACCTAAAACCCAACCTATAGGTTTAATGAAACCTAAAAACCAACCTTAACCAAAAGTATACATTTTTTTTTTAATCTTTTTTTTATGGGTTTGCGCAAAAATTTTAAAACCTTCTTTAAGAACAAAAAACCTATTTTAGGCCAAGAAAAAATAGTCGGTGTTCCCCTGAAAACGCCCGAAATCTCGTCCATTATAACGCTACTCCATTAGAAAAAAGCACCTATTGTAGGCCAGGAAAAAAAGTCGGTGTCTTTGAAAAAACCGCGAAGCCCTTGCCTTAAACCGGTTTCCTTTACGTTCTCTCGCTATGGAAGGCGGCGCGGGGATCATGTGGTTGGCGATGGTTGTCAGGCATCTGCCTTGCTCTTTGCCGATCACTCGGCATGGAAAATTCCCCTCGGGGACAAGGGGGGCATTTTTTCCTTTTAAAGAGCTGGCCCAAAGGGTGAAAGTCTTGTCCCGAAAAAATTATCTTTTCTGCATAGAGCGAAACAAAAGTCAATGTGTGTCTTTTGAAAGGGAAAGTTGCATATCTGGTCAATTTATTCTTATAGATGAATTCATTCGTTGTATTCTTCAGCAATTATCATAGAAATATTAAACTTGTGTTTTTTGAATTTCTATACCTTTCTGATGACCTTAGTAGTGATATTTCATGAAAACCCAAAAATTTGGGTCTTTCAAATGTAGCGCCAGCGCTTGTCCTAAGCCGCCGTCTTAGGGCGGTTTTTAAGCCCCGTCCCCACTACCCCCCTCACCACCTCGGCGCTTGCCGTCGAACAGTGTTGTCACTCAAAAGTGGCAGTGTGGACACGATGCCGACGAGCAAAATGTAACCGTCGGCGCTGCCCCGCCAGCATTCAGCAGGTTTAATATTGGGCGGGCATGCCCGTCACTCAGGGGTCAGCGCCGAACACATGCTTCAAGTTATCGGCAGTTTTCACTATCTAGATATTTTTGCATTGCTATGTACCGTATACCATCAAAACCCAAAGAAAGTAAAGCTGATTACGAGTATGTGATCAAAAATTTAAAATGGGAGAAATGGTCGGGAAATTGCAGCGAGTTGAAGACAAAAAAGTGAGAAAAATGTTTATACACTATTTTTTTTTTGCTATATTTTTTAGAATACACAAAAAGGTTTTCTTATTTTTCTTGCTTATGATATGCAGAAATGTGTCATGAAGATGATAGTTGGGTCAGTTTTTCTAAACCTCCTGTGGTTATTTCATAATCTCGAGTGGAGGGGGTACAGATATGCAGAAAACATGACTCTCACTTGAAATCAGGAAGCGCGCTGACCGCCAAACAAAACCGTTCGTGTGGACACAACCCTGGCAACGGCGCTTCCCGTCGGAAAGGCCGACGGGAAGCGCCGGACGGGGGTGAGTGGTATGTGGACGGGGCTTTAGACTTTCCTCGAACCTTAGGACGCAGGTTAGGCGAACCCTAGGACGAATCCTAAATCTTTATAAGTATGGGCCCAGGAGGGGAGGGAATAGCGTAAAATATCCACTTTATACATACACATACACATACATACACATACATATATACATAAAAAACAGTAATAAATAAAGCGGGCATCAGCCCGCCGCTGTAGCCGCAGCCACAGTCAGGTCACAGGTGGGTGGGGCCTAAGTATGGTATAGTTACTTTGGGCGGGGCGTGAGGTCGCTGAGGTGAGGAGACGAAAAAATTTTCTAGCGCATTTCTAGCGCAAATTTTCATTTCCTCAATCGAGCTCTTTTACGTTCCGACACATTTGGCAACACTGGTGCAAATCCGGCATTGACTGTTCTCTAGCTTCCTTGGGCATGGGCGGCATCCCTAAGCCCCGTCCACACTACCACTCACCACCGTCGGCGCTTGCCGTCGAACAGTGTTCGTCACTCAAAAGTGGCAGTGTGGACACGATGGCCACGAGCAAATGTAACCGTCGGCGCCTGCCCCCAACATTCAGCAGGTTTAATATTGGGCGGGGGGTGCCATTTACTACGGGTCAGCACCGAACATATGCTCAAGTTATCGGCATTTTCACCATCTAGTATTTTGCATTGCTATTACCGTATACCATCAGAACAAGTAAGTCACTGATTACGAATATGTGATCAAAAATTAAATGGAGAAATAGTGAAAATTGAGCAGTTGAAGACAAAAAGTGAGAAAATGTGTGGACACAACATGGCATCGGCGCTTTCCGGTGTCGTGTTTGGCAAGTGTCTGTTTACACTGCCCACCGACAAACCACCGGCAAGCGCCGACGGTGGTGAGGGGTAGGTGTGGACGGGCAGAGTTGCCAGGTTGGCGAGTTTCACGCAAATCGGGCGCCTTTTATACTTTCCGGCGAGAAATTTTTCGTGTTTTGGGGACTTGGGCGGGTTTCTTTGGCTAGTTTACCTTTATTTTGGCTGTTTTTTTTGGCTAGTTTTCATGTTAATTTCTGTAAGGATATATACTTATTAACGTTCATTATTATTTAGTTGGCACAAACAAAACGTTTGTTTGAAGTTAAAAACTAGAAAAAATAAAACGGCGAGAGGATGAAGGCCTAGCGAGGGCAGCTGATAAGGATTTTGCGCAAGGGGCCCAAGGGACTCCCTTAGCCTTGGATTAGCGCATGAGTGGTGGATCGTAGAACAGTGGCAGAGAGTAAGAACCATTAGCTGGCCAAGTGACGTCATCGATAAGGAGGAGACATTCTGGATGGCTGTCTACCGCCACCAAGACTCAACAGGAGAGAAGGATTTCGTAGAATTGCAATGGGGCACTTTGCTCTTACAATGCTGTCTTTGCGCTTCAGCAATGCCTCAGTTGAGAGAGTCGATCTTTTCTCAAATGAACCTAATTAAAAATAAAATAAGAAACAGACTACAAGTGAAAAGCCTGGAGAGCATATTGCACATTCGTGCATATATGCAGAGAAGTAACATTTGCTGCAGTGAATTTATACCCACAGCATCAATGCTATCAATATTCACAAAAGACATATACCGTAATGACACAGACATAGACTTAGTAGATTTCTTTGACTAAAAACTAACCGTACGTAGGTATAGGCTACTAAGATTTTTTTTTTCTCTCTCTCTCTCTCTCTCTCTCTCTCTCTCTCTCTCTCTCTCTCTCTTCTCTCTCTCTCTCTTCTCTCTCTCTCTCTCTCTCTCTCTCTCTCTCTCTCTCTCTCTCTCTCTCTCTCTCTCTCTCTCTCTCTCTCTCTCTCTCTCTCTCTCTCTCTCTCTCTCTCTCTGACAGAATCCCATGAGAGAGGGGGTGGGATTCACAGCATTTTCACGTCTACTTCCAGTACTCCATGAGGGGACACCACACATTTCACACATACGCCTCCTTATCTTCAACGTGGACCCGAGGTCACCTCTCTCTCTCTCCTGCTCTCTCTCTCTCTCTCTCTCTCTCTCTCTCTCTCTCTCTCTCTCTCTCTCTCTCTTTTCCCATCTTCACACATGCCTTCTTATCCTCAAATATGACCTGAGGTCACCCCTCCCTCTCTCTCCCCCTCTTCACACATATGCCTCTTTAATCTTATCCTGAACGTGATCTCTCTAAGGTCACCAAAGTCTCCTCTCTCTCTCTCTCTCTCTCTCTCTCTCTCCTCTTCTCTCTCTCTCTCTCTCTCTCTCTCTCTCTCTCTCTCTCTCTTCTCTCTCGCTCTCCATTTTTTTTCTAGTGTGAATGAGATGGAGGACTATGCATTAAGAAGGCTGGCTGAGGGATAATTAGCCTTCGTAGATGAGGTGAAAATGTCCACTGTTTTTACTTCGTCTTTGCATTGTGTTAATTTTACATGTTTCATATTATAGTTCAAGTTAGTAGAAATAATCAATAGGGGATTTATTGTATATATTTTTTATCTACCGTATAATTTAACATGAATAAAATTTACTTGCATAGATTAATGCTGCTATATGTGTGTTATATCTCCCTTACGTATTCATACCTATTATGACTAATTAACGTGGTGTAATGTATGAATAATATCAGATGTGTTGTCATGTTTAATTTTCCTGTTGATAGAACGCTAGGGTAGTGTATAGTGTGTCGTGAATCAACCTGTGTGCTTCCACATAATGACAAAAAGAAAAAAAAAATTGGCTATTTTTTTTGGCTGGGAGAGGAGTTTGGTTGGCTAGTTTTGGGCGAGTTTCGAAGCGGGAACTGGCGATATGGCAGTCCGAAACCTGGCAATCCTGGAACGGGGGTTAAAGGTTAGTCAGTCAATCCTTATCAGTGAGGGTGTGCGCACGTGCTTTAATAACAGGTCCGTATACACTTTAATACTTATACACACATTGACAACACTTAAATAACCTTCTATATACTTACATGTTACTTATAGAACTTTGATTTATAGGAAAAAGTTGAGGAAATGAGAGAAATACATTATTTTCCTAGTTTTTTCCTATCTTTTGTTTCTACGTATTATTGCTATTATTATTTTATTGCTATTGTTATTATTGTTATTATTTCTTATTCGTATTATTGTTATTTATATTTGACATGTTATTTCTTGTACTTCTGTGAGAGAGAGAGAGTTGCAAAAGAGGAAACATAAAGGCCTCTTCCATTTGTGCCCAAGCTGCATGAACCAGTTCTTTCAGTTCAGGGTTGGGTTCTGGGTTCAGGGTTGGGTTCGCGTGTCACAAATGGAACGCAAAAACCCCGTTTTTTGTTTACAACATACTCAGCTGGCGAGCAATTCAATGATCTGAAACTCGAGAAATGCCAGTGGTCGCTGGCAGTTTTAACTCAAAGGTTGGTCTACTGTGTTTTGGCTCCGCGACTAATATTTTTCATAAATTAATTTCGCGATAAACATTGATGCAACCGCGTCTGAATACCAAAAAATAGTTCTTCGTGTTCTACTAATATATGGATGACATGCATTACGATGGAGTTCTATAATAGCAATTTAATGCAAATTACTCGCCTCGAGTAGCAAAACTAATATATTTTTTGCATGTATATTGTGGCATGTAAATTTGGGCGATGTTCACACTGTTTTCTAAGACAGTACTGCTGCGTCTGGCAAACGCTTGTCAAAATACAATAAGCAATGCCTTGGAAAAACGGAGAATAAAGAATGCCGAAATCGGCTTGTTGCTGCGACAATGTAGGTTATAATTGGGAGGCGACCACGCCCGGCGGGGAGTGGTTGCGGGGAGATTGTGGCGGGGAGATAATCAAAACATTGCACTTCACGCGTTCGACTCATTGCACTTCAGGCTTCTATCTGATTGATACACAATAATAACAGGAAATATTACTGCCTAGGTAGGTAGATAACTTTAAACATACGTTATTGACTATGATAATATTCATAAACAGTAGCATTTACCTCGCCTCCTCAACTATAACACAACTTGGTTTTTGGTTATATACAAGTTTACAAAATCAGACTTCTATACAATATACATATAGAAGAAAATCGTTCTTAATATTATACTTGTGTGTTTTAAGGGCAGTGGAATAAGCCCATATTTTGTTTTCAGTATTTTATCAAAAAAGTGAGTTAAAACTGCCCAGCGACCCCTGGCATTTCGGGTTCCAGTTCTCTCGAATTAAGAGAGAGAAAGAGATGGAGAGGAGTTAGATAGAAGAGAGGAGAGTATGTAGAGAGAGAGAGAAGAGATAACGAGAGAGAGAGAGATACGAGGAGAGATATACGAGAGAGAAGAGAGAGATAAGCAGGAGAATGATAACGAGATGAGATAACGAGAGAGAGAGAGATAACGAGATGAGAGAGATATACGACGAGAGAGATAACGAGAGAGATACGAGAGAGAGAGAGATAACGAGAGAGATAAGAGAGAGATGAAACGAGAGAGATAACGAGAGAGAGATAGCGAGAGAGATAACGAGAGAAGATAGCGAAGAGAGATAACGAGAGAGGAGAGATAACGAGAGAATAACTCGCTAGCTGCTATATGAAGGGATCATATCAAGTTTAAGATCGCGGGAACGCATGGCCCACCAGCCCATGTAGGGCCTCTTTTATGCCGTCTGACATCCTCTCCGACTCGGCATGCGAAAACCCTTCACGATAAGAGAAATAGGGCCCAAGGGACCATTGTTTGTTATAAACTGAAAACTCTACCCAAGCTACCCCACCTCTCAATGTGAGTAGAGAAAGTTCACGGGTTTTGCTGAGTCACTACCCCCAGTGCGTCACCAGGAAGAAAAAAATGGGGGGGCTTTACCCCCGGGGTGGTGATGGGCAAAGCGCAGCGAACCTATCCAGCTGGGGGGGTCGGGGGGTAATTTTGAAAATTAATCCGTTCCAGGGTAATTTTGAGGCCCAAAAAAGAGAAAAAAGTGGAATTAAGCTTTAATTACATGACACATAAATTAGTAGAGTTATACCATGAAATCATACCATATTAAACTAAATTTGATAATATGAATAAAAAATTTATTCTGTTTATTCAAAATAATAAAATTGCCATTTTTCTCTCTCCACTAACAAACACAAAGGAATTGCACAATGTATGTTTTTGGTTTTTTTTCTCAGTAAGGTTTTATCTTGAAAATGAAAAAAAAAAATATATAAAACTTACAATATATTCAAGGTAATTTCCCTTATTGCACAAAAACAGGTACAGGGGATACTGTAGTTAAACAAAATAAAGTACATGATCATGATAAAGTAACTAAAAGCCGATTTAACCTGCCTCCCACTGCCTTACCGTGGCACCCACTGCCTTAACTGCATACCACTGTGTTAACCTGCCTCCCGTCCTGTGTTCCCCCTGCCTCCCACTGCCTTACCTGGCTCCCACTGCCTTAACCTGCCTCCCATCCTGTTTTAACCTGCCTCCCGTCCTGTGTTCCCTACCACCCACTGCCTTACCCTGGCTCCCACTGCCTTAACCTGCCTCCCGTCCTGTGTTAACCTGCCTCCCGTCCTGTGTTACCCTGCCACCCACTGCCTTAACCTGCCCCCCACTGTGTAACCTGCCTCCCACTGTGTTAAACCTGCCTCCCGTCCTGTGTTACCCTGCCCCCCCACTGCCTTACCCTGGCTCCCACTCCCTTTTACCTGCATACCACTGTGTTAAACTTGCCTCCCGTCCTATGTTGCCCTGCCTCCCACTGCCTTACCCGGGCCTCCCACTGCCTTTACCTGCCTACCACTGTGTTAACATGCCTCCCGTCCGGTGTTACCCTGCCTCCCACTGCCTTACCCTGGCTCCCACTGCCTTACCCTGGCTCCCCCCTGCCTTAACCTGCCTACCACTGTGTTTAACCTGCCTCCCGTCCTGTGTTACCCTGCCACCCACTGCCTTACCCTGGCTCCCACTGCCTTAACCTGCCTCCCGTCCTGTTTTTACCCTGCCACCCACTGCCTTAACCTGCCTCCCACTGTGTTAACCTCCTCCCGTCCTGTGTTACCCTGCCTCCCACTGCCTTACCCTGGCCCCCAAACTGCCTTAACCACTACAGCACCAGGACGACGGTACAGTGGTATGTAGGTACTGCAGGACTGTGATCATCGTAACCCTGGTGCTGAAGGGGTTAATCCCTGACCTCTTATGGTCCATGTTAAGTAAGAGTTAGGGGCAGCTGCCGTTTGGTGGATTCTCCCGAGTTTGATTGTGACAGTATTGAAAGAGAGGCAAATTTGGTCAAATACTACATCAAGATCGAGTGAATCCACCACCACACCTTTTTCAATTGAAATTGTACCTAGACTGGTCAGCCGTTTCTGACCCATTGGTTGCCCTGAGGTACGTTTTGGGCAAGCTCAGTACAGAGAATGATCGTTCACATTTAGCATTACTGACAGGGAAAGTGAAGCTAAATGCATTAAAGTCCAGAGTGGGGGTGAAACCTTGCTTTAGAGGCTTTAGTTTGTCTAAAGCACCAAGATGGATTTTGCATCGTTTAATGTTTTTTGAGCCAACAAGAACTTCTGCATGGAGGCTCTCAAATTTCAATGTAATATTGGTCAGCAAGATATTTCAAATAATTTTCATTTAGAAAGTTGGGGGATGAAGGATGACAGCAGATACACCAAGTAGAATGCTCTTTGGTTCATCAAACCTGTGCCCAAAATTCAACGAGTACCTTGTCTAGGATGGGATAGTAAAGACATCTTTTACAGTGAGATTTAGGGTCTTCATCTCTCTCAGAAGTGTCTCGTTGGCCTATGGTTTCAGTACAATGGGGTCCTAACAAACCGTGACGATGGCTTCCTTTGCCTTCTTGAGCTTGAAGTTGTTGCTGAGCTACGTTATGTTTCTTCCTGCAGCAAATTTAACTGCCTTTTCCCAAATGGTATTGAAATGGTCATCTGAAGTTCTTCTATCTTTCAGAACTTTTATTGTTTCCTGTGCCATGTTACCCGCTGCAGCAAGATCCATATCCTCACTCTGCCAAACCTTTGAAAGTGGGGTTGTAATGTCAAAAATTTCAGTGAAATTAACAGTAAGAAAACAGTCTCAAATTTATTCGGAAAATTGGATAAATATTTCTTTTTATTGTTTTTGGGTAGCAAAGGGTACTAGCAGCAATTTTGGGGGGGCTGAGTCCCTTGACTTGGGGGGGCTAAGTCCCCCTTAGCCCCCCCGCGGTGACGCCACTGCACTACGCGCGTCGCCTCGGACCCCGGTTTTCGTGCGCAAAAGGAACGCCTTTAACTCTTGGGTTCCGTGAAATGGTTCTTGAAATGTCGCAAATGGAAGAGGCCTTAAGGCGTTTTCTGCGGGGGAGCAAGTGAAATTTCGCTTACAATCGAAACATTTTCGATTGCTCAAATTTCGCTTGCTGTTCAATCCCTCCAGGGAAGATGATTGCCGACCCGCAAGAATTTGTTGCGGCAGCAAGCGAAATGTTTGTTTGGGCACTGTCGCGTTCGGCTGACGTGGCGGTGGTTTGTGCTTCAATAAAATGTGACAGTAGTGTAGGGGAGGGTGGGGATAAAAGTAACACGGGGATAATTGTAACACCGAGCGATTAAAATCGCGAAGTGGTTTTGTGACGAAGTAAAGCATACTGACGCATGCGCAATCCTTCATTTCGTTTTCCTCCTGATTTTGAAAGCTGTACGAATCGTCTGCGCTGAGAAAACTGGTGAAATCTGTTTCTGATACATGTGAGTAACAAAAACACGTCTTTGTTTTCTTCTTCCTCATCCAAGGTTTAACATGATTGATCTAAACAAGCTACAGGGGTGGGATCTTTGATATTCAGTCTACTGTGATATTGTGGTTGCCAAATACATTGTTGGTCGACAAGGAAGGGAATGAAAGCAAAATTCACTCAGTAGGGTTGGGGATAGTTGTAACACCTGAATCGGGGATGGTTGTAACACTGTTACAACTATCCCCATGGGACATAAGAAGATGAAACAATGTGTTTTAAGGCTCTGTGTCTGTTTTATGGCTTTGTTTACTCATGATAAGGCATTGGAATCTCTGTAGCTAGATTTAGGAGGTGGTCTTGTTGAAATTAATTTTATTAATTAAGAGTATTGGAGATTGCAGTGCGATAGAAGCTTATTAGGCAGGAACGTGTGTGTTCTGAACACATTAGGGTTGTGCGGTATCAAGAAAATACCGGTATAGCCGATACCGGTTTACGGGAATAATACCGGTACGTCCTCACACCGGTATCAATTACGATACCGGTATACCGATACCGTACCAAAATACCGGTATTACCGGTATCGGTATTTGACTTTTCCGTAGTTTTTTTTAGTTGTCCATTCTCAGACAATTATTAACCTCTACAGCATCGACCCCCCTAAAATAAAGTTTCCTATAGCGTCGGCCATTTCTTTTTTTTACAATTCTTAACCCCTACCGTACAGCATAGACCCCCCTAAAATAAAGTTTCCTGTGGCGTCGGCCAGTGGCGGATTTAAGGGGGGACCGAGTAGGCCATGGCCTAGGCCCCGCTCCCGCAAGGGCCCCGCACCACAGAGGAAAAAATATGTTTTCAATGAAAATCTGAATGCTGGATATTTCTTATTTGCTCGAAGTGGAAAAAGTTTCAATTAAACTAATATGAAATCTGAACCACATTTGGTAAAATTCTAGAGTCCTTTCCCGCCCTTATTAGTGGTTTTATTTTCTCCAGACCTTCACAAATCCCTTCAGATACCTCTAAAACGTAACAATAAAGTGGGGGAGAGATTAGAAAATAAAAAATAAATTACTAACCTAACCTAACCTAATCTGGTAAAATTGTAGTCGTTTCCCACCCTTATATCTCGTTAGGAGGTTATTGGTTAGGTTGTAGTGAGGTTAGGTTAGAAATTTTATTTTGGGGGGTCCAGGGCGGGGGTAATGTATGGGGGAGGGGGCGCTGAAGGGGGCATCTCTCCCCCACTTTATAATTACGTTTTAGAGGTATCTGAAGGGGTCTGTGAAGGTCTGGAGAAAAAAGAAACTAATAAGTGCGGGAAAGGACTAGAATTTTACCCCACATTTCATTCAGGGCCCCGGCCACACTCCCACCGGCCTAGGGCCCCGCACACCATAAATCCGCCCCTGGCGTTGGCCATCTCTTTTTTTTAAATTCGTAGCCCCTACCGTACAGCATAGACCCCCCTAAAATAAAGTTTTATGTGGCGTAGGCCATTACTTTTTTTTACAATTCGTAACCCCAACCGTACAGCATAGACCCCCCTAAAATAAAGTTTTATGTGGCGTAGGCCATTTCTTTTTTTGTATCAGTAATTAGTCTGTATAATGTAACCTCTAAATAAGGAAAATAACAATAATTTTATTCAAATTTCCTTTTAACATTTATTTTTTGGACAAAGTTCCTGAGATTCCTGGGAAAGACAGTTTAGATAGATATATAGCCAGAGCTGGGCAGTATTTTAATACATTTGTATTTAAATACATTTGTGTATTAAGAAATCTATTTATAAATACATTAGTTTTCATGTATTTAAATACAGTAATTAAATACTTAAATGAGTATTTAAATACGTAGTATTTATATACATATAATAAATACTTTTTTTTCAGTTAATTTGCCCATAAACCCGTCCAACTATCTGGCAATCCTGATGTTACAGTGAACCAGTGTTTCCACTTTCAGGAAATTTCCTTATTTTAAGGAAATTTATGCCTGAGAAGGAAACTTCTAAGGAAACGCAAAATCTTAGGAACTAATTTTTTTTTCCAGACATTTCTAGAGATATGTAGATTAAGATTAAATAGCCAGGTGAGATGATAACATTAATGTTGATGATGTTAAAACCACACATCAATTTTCTCACACCAACATACATGACACTTACTGATTCTTATCTCCCCTTCCCTCCTTGTTCCTTCCCTCACCCCACCACGCCGCATGCTCCAGTGATGGGTGAGGATAGGTGGGGGGATGGAGGGAGAAGATATCGAGGGGTGACTCGAAAGGGGGTAGTAGGGGTTGAAATGTTGGAATAGTGGCGACTGAAACTGATATAATACACCTTATATAATATATCATAGACCACTATATCTCTGGACTGTTCACGCGACAATGTTTTGAAATTGCGGGGCTGCATAGCGGCCTGCGCCCGCCCGACAAAGAGATATAGTGGTCTATGGACTATCATATAGACTGGTTTATCAGTATATATGATATACTGTAATCTTCGTAAATGTTTGTTCTATAATATTATCATATAAAAAAACAGTAAAACACGCTAAAGAAATGCCATAACGAGACTGATTCACTTCAACTCTTCGCCACTTAAAACTTTGCGAGTCAACTTTTATCATGAAGGGTATCAATAGAAGCGCAATTTTTATTAGCTTTCCATTGATGTATTTCGTTTCTGATAAATGAATTAGAACCATGCATAAATTAGCATTAAATAAATAAATAAAATCATCAATCGGGTAATTTTCCAGGTTGAAGAGGTTATTTATTTAGTTAACGCAAATTTATGCATGGTGCTAGTTCATTTATTAGAAAAAGAAATATATAAGTAAACAAATAACATCATCAATCGGGAAAATTACCCGATTGATTATTTTATTTATTTATTTAACGCTAATTTATGCATGGTTCTAATTAATTTATCAGATAACGAAATATCCCAGGAAACACAAAGACGGAGGGCCTCCGGAGGCCCTCCGTATGTCTTACCGGCGGCCCGACGGAAAGTGTACGACGTAGGGCCGCTGGGAATTTCCTCAGAGGCTCACCGGCGGGCCGCTCCCAGCGGCCCGACGTAGGGCATATGACCATTTGCCGCTGTTATATTAACTGATTGAACAATATTTAGTTATACTTTCTAAGTATATTGCAGATATAGTAATGTTTTAAGGGGTGTTGCACAACCCATTAGCCGATTAATAGACTAATGGGCTGTTCAACACTTATAAAAACATTGCTATGTCTGCAATATACTTAGAAAGTATAACCATAAATATTCTTATGTCGTTATCTAGTAATACGATGAAAAGGAGATCATAATTGCTACGGACATTGTTTATTTCATAAGTACAAAAACATTTTCGTTATTGGGTTTACATGCTGGTGTACGTGGAACACTGTACAGCCATGTAGAAGGATATAGGTTGCGGCGAACAACATAACTACATCCACCCACTTGTGCGTTTTCCCACTAGCTGATTTCACTCACTGACACAACGCTGCCGAGGAATTCCTAAAAAAACGTGTCGTACTGCAATTATTTATATTATTCGGTCTATTTCGATATAGTGAAGGAGCGAAAACACGTTATAACTAAGTTCTCATTATGTTATCGACTGGTTAAGGGTGACAATTTAGGCCTTTTGTGGGTTTTTAACCCTTTGTAATGACTATCGTACGCCTGGCAGCTTAGTGCATTGATAGCTGGGAAATTATTTCAAATAATATTCTATTCTAAATCATGATATTATCCATGTTAATTCTCCATCATCTACATATTCCTTATTAGGTGTACCGTTGAGTATTGATATGCGTTGATAATATGTTGGAAGTTATTGAAATAAGGGAAAATATGACTTTGTGTTATCCCGTAATCTTTGCCGCGGTTAATCAAATGTTATTTTTATATGATACTAGCGACACACATAGACATATAGCAATGGAAAGCTAATAAAATTGCGCTTCTGTTGATACCCTTCATGATAAGTTGACTCGCAAAGTTTTATATGGCGAAGAGTTGAAGTGAATATTAAGTTCATGCATATTTCTTCAGAGTCTCGTAATGGCATTTCTATAGCGTGTTTTATTGTTTTTTTTTTATAATATTACAGAACAAACATTTACGAAGACTACAGTATATCATATATACTGATAAACCAATCTATATGATCCGTATATATATATATATATGAATCCGAGCGGCCCTCCGACTTCAGGCCCTTGTGCGACAGGCCGATATTCCGTGCGCAGTCCAGGTTTACAGTGGTCTATGAATATATACATATAAATATACATATACATATACATATATATATACATTATACATAATACATATATAAATATATAATTATTAATATATATAATATACATATATATAAAATATATATAATACATACATAATACATATATATATATAAAAAATATATAATATAATATATAAAATAATTTTATAACAATATTTTAATACATATATATATATACATAATATATTAAAAATTATACATAAATATAACATATATATACAATATACATATATATATATATATAAATATACATATATATATATATATATATTAATATATATATAAATATATATATAAAAAAATTTATATATATATATATATATATAAATATATATATATCCCATAATAATATAATAACATTATATATATACATATATATATATATTATATATATATATAATACGTAATATACATATATAATACATAATATATAGAATATATATATATATACATAATATATATATATATAATAATATATACATATACATAATATATAATATATATATATACATAACATATATATATATATATATATATATTATATATATATATATATATATATATATATATAAAAATAACATATAATAATCATAATATAATATATATATTATATATATATATATATATATATAGATATATATATTTATATATATATATTATATATATATATACATATACATATATATAAAATATACTTTATTTTATATATAATATACATATACATATATAATATATATATATATATATACTATATATATATAAAATTATATATATATACATATATATATAAAATATATATATATATATAATATATTATATAAAATAATATAATATATATATATATATATACATTATATACATAATTAATATATACATATATAAAATTTTTAATATATATATATAATATATATATATATATATTATATATATATAATTAAAATATATATATAAAATATAAATATACCATATATATATATATACATCATGAATTTTAAGGGTGACAGAGACACTCGGTATACTTGGGGTTGTTTATGCAACGTTTCGCCAAGGCACTTGGCATCATCAGGCTAAAAATAGTTAAAATTTAATATATTGTAATGCTAAAAAGCGAACATTAAAAAATTAATTCTAAGAAAACAATAAAATATTCCTATATTTTCTAAAATTACTAACTAATAAATAAAATATAATTTGTACTTAAAAGGACCTTGGTGTGTGTGCTGTGAGTTGGTAGAGGACTGAATGAACACTGGTTTTTTGGGTGACATTTCAGCTTGGTGGGGCGATCGAACCGAGAGTCGGGCAATCGAAACAGTGGTAATCATTTGAGTATATGTAGTTGTTGTGAAATGACTTTTGGTTTTTTAAGATCAGGGACAAGTGCTTGATGTGTATATCTTCTAATAATTTAGTGTCACTAGGGTTTGTGTGCCTTGGATAGGATACTGAAGTCATTCATAGAAAAAAAGGGGGATCTAAATCATGTGAGTGTGAGCGGATTGCAGATTGCGAAGGTGAAGAAAAGGGTCGACTAGTACGTGCAGAAACAACTTTATGCTCAGAAAGCCTAAGGGTTAGATCCTTGACGTCTCGTTGCATAAACAACCCAAGTATACCGAGTGTCTCTGTCACCCTGAAACTTCATGATGATCTAACAAGAAAATCAACTATATATATACTATATATACAAAATTTTATATAATTATATATATAAATATATAATATATATAATATAAAATAATACATATACAAAATACATATACACTATATATATATATATATATATATATATATGCATATAATATATATAAAAATATATATATATAATAATATATATAGATATGTATATAATATATATATCTATATTAATATATATATATATATATATATATAATAATATAAATATATATCATTTTATATAAATACATATATATATAATATATATATATATAATATATTAAAATATATATATATATACTATACATATACACATATATAATATATTTTAATATATAAAATATACTATACATATATATACATATACATATATACATATTGTAACACCCAAAATAGGTTTTGATTTTCTTTTGTATTGGTCGGACCAAAGGCTTCACCGACAGCATCCGCTGGTGACGCCCCTATCAAGTTCAAGATCAAGCGATGTGGGTTGTTTTACACTGGGTAGCCACGATGCTGCTGGTGTGATGCTACCAAAGCTCACCACCAACACACCACAACCATATCAGTGAAACAGTTGTAATGCCCGGAAATTCGGGGAGACAGGATGGGAATTCCCATCATACGATTCCCGGGTTAGTATCTGTAAAAAGGAAAAAGGTCTTAAAAACCATATTTTTGGGCCCTGGGGCAATTTTGTCGCCTAGGTCCAGTTATGGAGGAACAGGTTGTTCTTATTATACTAAGGCCCAAATCAAATTTTTTCTGTTCTCGTAATATTCATCTTCTTTCTTTCTACCATCTTTCTTTCTTTCTCCCACTTCTATCTCCACCCCCCACCCCCCCTCCATACACTCAGAACACGAGTCCAAATGCGTGGGAAATTTATTTCGCGACCGTCAATAATTGGTAGAGTCAAAACTTTTCATCCTCCCCTCACCCTCCTGACAGATCGAAGACATCTTTAGATTCTTAATGTCCTTCAAAACAGACAAAATTTAGTATAGATTACGTTTATAAATGGGTGGGTTAGTCGAGTTTTCGCTAAATTAAAAGTCGACCTAATTTCTACTCCGACTCCTCTTACCCCGTCACTCTATAAAACGCGTTCGTGGGCTTTACCAAAAAGGGAGAACATCCTTCCCCGGATATTAGAATAAAGGTTTAAATTCTTCTATATCAAATTAAAAAACTGCATTATAGGCAGCCATTTAAATATGAAATCTTGCTTCGTTAGCTAATTAGACTCATTCAAAGTCTTTTTTCCCCTTCGGGGGAAGTCTCATAAGTATCCAAACATTTCTTTTTTCCCGCTTCTCATCCAAACCTCGCCTTGGTATACCACGAGGAGGTTAGTCGTCTCTCCACTCCTTTAAAGGGTAAGATAGGGCGGTACCTCCCCCCTATGTCCCCCCCCCCCCTTGTTATAATATATATCATATATCTATATATATAGGTTACGGGTTTGTTTGGGTTTCATTAACGCATAGGGAGCTTGGCCTGTCCTTATAAGTGTTTATTAAAGGGGTCGTCTTTTCCACTCCTTCAAGGCTCTGGCGAATGTCTCCGTCGGGAGAGAAACTACGCCACATGGTACAGTGAATCACAACCCAATCCATTACTCTCCAAATTTTCTCTCCTATATATATATTCCCATGTATACCTATAGTGCTCAGTTGTACGGACATAGATGGTAGTTCTAAGAATATAATTCAGTGAGGTAGGTTATTGCTCTGTAGAGCTTTCCTGCGCCAAATTAGAGTTATACAATGTACCTAAGTTCTCAAACAAGAGAGATAATTTTTCGTGGTGAATAAACCGGATGATGTTAAAGTATAGCTTCTTGTGTCTCTTGTAAAAAAAACCCTAGGTGACTATTCCCTTGTTATGGAAATATT
>JACEEZ010024279.1:25000-31134 GCA_016584305.1 Chionoecetes opilio
CGACTCTCTCTCTACATCCTGACGACTCTCTCTCTCTCTACATCCTGACGACTCTCTCTCTCTCTACATCCTGACGACTCTCTCTCTCTACATCCGGACGACCCCCTACACCCGGACGACTCTCTCTCTTTTACATCCTGAGACTCTCTCTCTCTCTAAAATCCGGACGACTCTCTCTCATCTTAACCGCGACTCTTCTCTCTCTACATCCGGACCCTTCCTCTCTCTCTACACCCGGACGACTCTCTCTTACACCCTGAGACTCTCTCTCTCTACATCCTAAACGACTCTCTCTCTCTCTAATCCGGACGACTCTCTCTCTCTTCTACATCCGGACGCCCTCTCTCTCTACATCCGGACGACTCTTCTCTGTCTACATCCGGACGACTCTCTCTCTCTCTCTACATCCGGACGAATCTCTCTCTCTCTACATCCGGACGACTCTCTACTCTCTTACATCCGGACGACTCTCTCGCCTCTACATCCTGACGACTCTCTCTCTCTCTACATCGGACGACTCTCTCTCTCTCTAATCCGGAGGGCCCTCTCTCTCTCTACATCCGGACGACTCTCTCTCTCTACATCCGGGACGACTCTCTCTCTCTCCTCTAATCCGGGACGACTCTCTCTCTCTTACATCCGGACGACTCTCTCTCTTAATCCGACGACTCTCTCTCTCTTTTCTCTACATCCTGACGACTGTCTCTCTCTCTACATCCTGACGACTCTTTTCCTTTTACATCCGGACGACCCCTCTCTCTCTCCATCCTGACGACTCTTTTCTCTCTCTACACCCTGACGACTCTCTCTCTCTCTCACATCCTGACGACTCTCCTCTCTCTTACATCCTGACGACTCTCTCTCTCTCTACATCCTGACGACTCTCTCCTCTCCATCCGGGACGACTCTCTACATCCGGACGACTCTCTTTTCTTACATCCTGACGACTCTCTCTCTCTCTCTCTCTCTCCCCTCTCCCCTTCTCTATCTCTCCGCGCGCGCGCGCGCGCGCGCGCTCTCGCGCGCTCTCGCTCTCTCTCTCCTCTCTCTCTCTCTCTCGCTCTCTCTCTTTCCATCCTGACGACTCTCTACACCCTGACGACCCCTCTCTCTCCATCCTGACGACTCTCTACATCCGGACACCTCTCTCTCTCTTTTACTCCTGACGACTCTCTCTCTCCCTCGGACGACTCCTCTCTCTCGCTCTCTCTCGCTCCACCCTGACCACTCCTTCTCTACATCCGGACGACTCTCTCTCTCTCTAAATCCGGACGACTCTCTCTCTCTCTACATCCGGACGACTCTTCTCTCTCTCCCATCCGATGACTCTCTCTCTACATCCGGACGACTTCTCCTCTACATCCGGACGACTCTCTCTCTCTACATCCGGACGACTCTCTCTCTCTCACATCCGACGACTCTCTCTCTCTTACATCCGGACGACTCTCTCTCTCTACATCCGGACGACCCCTCTCTCTCTAACCGGACGACTTTTCTCTCTCTACTTTCCGGACGACTCCCCTCTCTCTACACCGGAGACTCTCTCTCTCTACATCGGACGACTCTCCTCTCTACATCCGACGACTCTCTCTCTTCAAACATCCGGAGGGACTCCTCTCTTACATCCGGACGACTCTCTCTCGCTCTACATCCTGACGACTCTTCTCTCTCTACATCCGGACGACTCTCTCTCTCTTACATCCGGAGATCTCCTCTCTAAAACCCGGGGCGACTTCTCTCTCTCTCCACATCCTGCGCTCTCTCTCTCTCTTTTCTACATCCGGACGACTCTTCTCTCTAATCCGGACGACTCTCTCTCTCTACATCCTGACGACTCCCCTTCTCTCAAACATCCGGACGACTCTCTCCCCTCTCTACATCCTGACGACTCTCTCTCTCGCAAACATCCTGACAAACTCTCTCTCTCTACATCCGGACGACTCTCTCTCTCTCTACATCCTGACGACTCTCTCTCTCTCTACATCCTGACAAACTCTCTCTCTCTCTACATCCTGACGATCTCTCCTCTCTCTTAAAATTTCGGACGACTGCTCTCTCTCTACATCCTGACGACTCTCTCTCTCTCTACATCCTGACGACTCTCTCTCTCTCTACATCCTGACGATCTCCTCTCTCTTACATCCGGACGACTCTCTCTCTCTACATCCTGACGACTCTCTCTCTCTCTCTCTACATCGGACGACTCTCTCTCTCTCTAATCCTGACGACTCTCTCTCTCTACATCCTGACGACTCTCTCTCTCTTTTCTACATCCGGACGACTCTCTCTCTCTACATCCTGACGACTCTCTCTCTCTCTACATCCGACGACTCTCTCTCTCACACCCTGACGACTCTGTCTACATCCGGACGACTCTCTTCTCTCTTCCCCATCCCTCCTTCACGCCCAGATCTTTCCTTTTTTATAAAATCGTCTGTTGTAAGTCATAAAATTAAGAAACAAAGTCACTGCATATAAAAATTTAGTTAGTGGAAAGGATACTAAACAGGTCATATCTATAAAAACATTGCTTATATTCATTAAAAAACATCTATTTAATCTCCTCTCTTCCCACCAGAATCATACTTTGAGAAGAGTGTTGATTACATGGATGAGATTGGAAGTGTGCCCGGGAGTGAGTTGCAGTCTTTAGCTCCATGGAAACCCCATCTCGTGGGCGTGGCAAGTGGCCCAAGGCATGGAGTACCTGTGCAGGAAAAGGTACAGCGAGGCTAGTTTAGGAGACAGTTTAAAGGGAGGCTAGATAATTTTATGGATGGGTATGAAACGGTGGATGTAGGAGTGTTAAGTAACAGGAACTACCCCGTGTAGGTCTCACAGCCTCTTTTAGCTTCCTTATGTTCTTATGTTCTTTTGTAACAAAGAGTCACCTAGCCGTCATCTTAGTCAATTTCTTAGTTTTGCCGAAAAGAAGTAACGGATTCAAACCAGAAAAGCGTTTGATTTAAAAAAGAAATAGGGAAAGATTGGTTTACAAATAGGGTGGTAAATGATTGGCATGGACTCAGTCGTCGGGGATATTATAGTGCGGAGTCAAATTTGGGAGCTTTAAAAGGAGGCTGGATAATTTCATGGATGGGGATGAAAGGTGGATGTAGGTAGCAGAGGTGGGCATTCCGCAATTTTAGTCCGCAATTCCGCAACTTGCAGAATTGTAATTTTGGTTGCGGAATTGCACAATTACGGACGCTGAAAAAAATGCAGAATTGCGGGTTGCGGACCGCCAACATTTTAAAATGCAATCGCAATAATTGTGACGAAACACCCCCCTTCAAAGTGGCAAGTGCCCGCGTGAACATAAGTTCTCACCAAATATTGGGAGACGACACTGCCAACTGCCAACTTGCCAAGTGTAGCACAGTCATCCGTCAGTGCGTGCTGGAACTTGGGATTGAGAGCGTGTACGCTGGCGTGTGTGTGATTAGTTGCCAACCTTCCCCATGCTGAAACCAGAAGAAGTGGGAGGACGAGGAGGAGGAGGAGGAAGAGGAAGATTAGTAGATTACTTAGATTAGTTATTACTAGCCAGTAGACTGTGAAGTGAAAAGTAAAGAAAAACACTAAAAGAGACAAAGACTTAAATTTGAAGGACAAGTAACAAATATAGACAGAAACAGAAATATTTAAAAAACTAATAAAGAGTCTAGGAGACATTTTTTGTTTTAATTGTAGGGTTAAGAGTCTAGAGATGTTTAAGAGCTAGAGACATTTTTTTTTAATTGTAGATGTTTGTTTTAAATTTTAGGTGTCAAAATTTTTTGCGGAATTGCGATGCGATTGCGAAAAGGCCTGTCTGAAAAAAATGGCGGAATTGGATTGCGAAAAGGCCTATCTGAAAAAAATTGCAGAATTTTTGATGCGGACTGGGGCAGGTCGGAATTGCGGGAAATTGCGATTTCGGAATTGGAGAAAAAAATTGCGATGCCCACAGTGATAAAAAAGTGACATTAGGCACCTCTAGGGTGACAGTCAACACTAACAAGGGTAAGATTTTTTCCCTGCTCACAACCAGGTTTTAGAATAGAAGCAGGCACAATAGTTCCGTTTATGTGAAAATACTTAACTTGCTCAAATTGAAAACACCTTTATTTTTTCAGTTTTCGTTTCCAGAATTGAAGACTTTGTGTCGTATTTGACACAAAACGGCACCTTTGTGGCCACTGGGCCGTGTAAGTAGCCTACTGTTGTAGTTTATTGTCAAATGAATATGATGATTAAAACTTTTGTTTGTCTTATATTTACAAATAAGAATGGTCCCCCAAGAATTTGCTTATTTAGCTGTCTTTTCAATTAGAAATTGCAGTTGAAGTTGCAGCAATAGCATTGCCGTTGTCATTGTCATTGGAGGAACCATTGACCTAACAAGTGACCATGGTACATCGGTGTACCATTACACTACAAGAGAAACATATTTCAGTGGTCCATAAAATCGTATCAATAGAAGTTTTTAAGTGGATAAAGGGATACAATATAGGCAATGTAGGAAAAGTTCTTCTGGTTAATAAGCAGGGTAGAACGAGAAGTAACGGATTCAAGCTGGAAAAGCGTAATTTAAAAAGGAAATTGGGAGAAACTGGTTCACAAATAGGGTGATAAATGATTGGAATGGACTAAGTCGTCAGGTGGTCTATGCGGAGTCTATTGGGGTATTTCAAAGGAGTCTGGATAAATTCATGGATGGGGAAGAGAGGTGGATATAGGTAGAGTTAAGTAACAGGAACTACCTTGTGTAGGTCTCACGGCCTCTTGTAGCTTCCTTACTTTCTTATGTTCTTATGTATCATTTCAGTACCATAGGGTGTGATTTTTGTGTGTGTGTGGAATCTAGTAAACTAATAGTTGTTGTTTTCTAGACAGTGAACAAGCTAGTGATGATATGCTCATTTATTTGTTTTATTTAACAGATCGAGCCACCATACTCTTATCATGGTGGATATTACTATTGCAACTACACAGATACAACAGACTCCAAGACGGCTGATGGGGAGAGAGGGGCAACCGTGCATGTGTTTGTGACAAGTAAGACACTGTTAGTATCCAGGGTTTATGTTAGACCACTTATTGCATGGACATTTCTTTTGTCTCAGGAGTTGATAAATTAGTATATTTTCTACATATTACATATACAGGTAACTAATTCTTCTTAAAGTAATTGTCCAGACCCATTTTTTCTTGAGCACGGGGAATTTACAGATTTTGAATGCGGATCATTTAAAAACGGGTGACTGGATGCAAAAAGTGACAACATATTGTTGATATACTCAATCATGGCTATATTTTGACTGCATTAAATCAGGAATGATGAAATGGTCTGGACGATTACTTTAAGCCCTGTCCAGACCAGCGGGCAGCGCGGTCGGCGGGCAAATGGGCCCCAGACATAACTACGTCACGGTTTGTTTACATCGGTGCATTGTGGGGATAAGGCGGGGTCGCCGCGGGTGGACCTACGAAGGGAAAACTACGGCGATGGAAGAATTTCGAGTTATTTTGCGCGAAATTGATATTCCAGGTGCTATATTACAGTGCTCTGTTCTCGCTGACAAACATATAGAGAAGACCTGAGGTAATGGCTGATGTGCAGAGGCTTTTAAACCAAGAAAACAGTCACAACAGAGCCTCGTCAAAAGGTAAGCAACTGGTAGGTACGTAATGTGTCCCTACCACTTGCTTACTTCTTAATGAGACTCTGCTGTGACTATTTTCCTGGTGTAGAAGCCCTTGCACATCAACCGTCACCTCAGGTCTTCTCTATGTTGTCAACGAGCACGGAAATATAGCACCTTGAATATCAATTTCGCCCAAAACAACTCGAAATTTTTCATCGTCGTAGTCTTCTCTTTGTAGGTAATGTACATATTCACGTTATGATAGTATCAAAATACCTTATTAATTGAGTCCTTTGTTGTCTTTCCTCATAATGAGTAGTGGTACATCATGGTTTAAGTGTTACTTGACGAGCCAATGAATACTCTTGAGTCTGTACCAACATCACCAAACCCTTTTCTTTGATTATCTTATTACTCCATCCATAAACAAGTTGCATAACCACCGTGACATTACCCATCCTTGCCTCATGGTATACCTGGATGTCTTTCCGATATTTTCTCCTA
>JACEEZ010024279.1:34079-44079 GCA_016584305.1 Chionoecetes opilio
TTTACGAAGATTACAGTATATCATATATACTGATAAACCAGTCTATATGATCCGTATATATATATATATATATGAATCCGAGCGGCCCTCCGACTTCAGCCCCTTGTGCGACAGGCCGATATTCCGTGCGCAGTCCAGGTATACAGTGGTCTATGCCACCATGCATAAATTATCAATCAATCAATCATTGGGGGCATACGCCGGGGGGCGCGTCGCCTCGCCCACCCTACGACGCCACTTTTGGGGGTCACCACGCGCGAGCTCCCATGCAGGCTCCTTTCCCATACCAAGCAGCTCTCGACAAGAAACATCAACTTGCCCCAGCCACGAGCCTTGTGGGCGCCCCCTTGGCCTCTTCCACGCCGGATTGTCTCTTACAGATACAACCCGATGGGAAGGATCGGTTTCAGGGTAGCGTGCCACATGCCCATATAGCCGAAGTTGGCGCTGACGGACTATGCAGGTAATAGGCCTCGATTGAGTCTCACGGTGCAATCGCTGATTTGACACGTAATCATCCCAGCGATACCCCATGATTCTGCGAAGACACTTTTTACCAAAGGCATTGATTCGTCTCTTCAAGTCACTATTTAGTGTCCATGTCTCACAACCATAGAGTAAGACAGGGATCACAAGCGACTTGAAGATCCGGATCTTTGTCCTCCTGCACAGGTACCGACAACGCCAAATACTCCCGCTGAGCGAGTCCATAACACCGTGGGCTATGCCAATCCGCCGTAAGACTTTCTTGACGTGACCCGCCGTCATTATGGACTGCGCTACCAAGGTATGTAAGACTTTCCAAGATCTCAATGTCCTCGCCACACGCATGAACAGACTGTACTGCTTCATCTAGTAAGTCTCCAAAATATAGCGTTAATTAAATAGCATAAATTAGCGTTAACTAAATAAATAAAATCATCAATCGGGTAATTTTCCCGATTCATGAGGTTATTTATTTAGTTAACGCTAATTTATACATGATGCTATCTCATTTATCAGAAAAATAAATATATAAGTAAATAAATATCATCATCAATCGGGAAAGTTACCCGATTGATGATTTTATTTATTTTTTTAACGCTAATTTATGCATGGTTCTCATTCATTAATCAGATAAGGAAATATATTAATGGAAAGATAATAAAATTGCGCTTCTATTGATACCCTTCGTGATAAAAGTTGACTCGCAAAGTTTTAAATGGCGAAGAGTTGAAGTGAATGCATATTTCTTCAGAGTCTCGTAATGGGATTTCTTTGGCGTGTTTTACTTTTTGTATATGATAATATTATAGAACAAACATTTACGAAGTTTACAGTATATGATATATAGTTTTTTATATACTGATAAACCAGTCTATATGATAGTCCATAGACCACATTATCTCTTTGTCGGGCGGGGCAGGCCGCTATGCAGCTTGCAATTTCAAAACATTGTCGCGAGAACAGTCCAGAGATATAGTGGTCTATGGCTAACCATATTTATAGAGGTCAAGAGGCGAGCTGCCATAGAGAGTGTTGCCATAAATACTCAACCTACCTACAGTACAGTACAATTGTTTTTAACTATAATTATAATTATTATTGTCATTGTTTATATCATCATCATCATCATCATCGTCATCATCATCATCAGTGCCAAGTAAAGTGTCGTAGAGGAAGACGCTGAATATTTTCTTGTAAATTCCGGCTAGGAATAAAATAGTAATGGAAGGAAAATTTCAGGGAATTAATAAGAGCTTCAAATGAACTTTAAGAACTTTCTAGGCTTCGTGATACTCCGGGTTTGAAGGAATTTTCGTAGGTGAAAGAGAAAGAAAAATTAGACAAGAAATTAGTAGGGAAATAAATAAACTTAGAGGAGGAATAAAGAAAAAACTAGAGGAAAGATTGAGCTAAGAAATGTGTTAGGAGGAGAAAAAAAATAGTGAGTGGATAGATTCGAATATATAGTAGTAGTAGCAGCAGTAGTTGTAGCGGTTGTAGGAGGGAGATGACTATAATAGTAGTTGTAGTATTAGAAGTAGTAGTAGTAGTAGTAGTAGTAGTAGTAGTAGTAGTAGTAGTATAGTAGTAGTAGTAGTGCTAGTTATAATGATGATAATAATAATGATGATATACATACCCTATTTACAATTAATTATATATCCAAAACCTAAAAAAAATTTATTATAAAAAAAAAAAATCTTTGGTATCGTACGCAAGCAATACTAAGCGTTCGTACTCCAGTGTGTATATTGACGTACTGCAGAGCGTGGTGTGATACATGTATGCTTTCAGAGTAATGGTTTTGAGGCGACGGACGGGAATGCATGTACAGCACAGATTAATAGTTTTTGGAGGAAAATAATACATCGAATTGCAACAAAAGCGGTGCTGAAATAGAGTTAGAATGTATTAATAGCGTTATAGCCGACATAAAGCCTTGTATATTATATTGATAACGCTTATATTACCATCAAAGAACAGCCATTGCCTCCCCCCCAAAAATAATATGACAAAAAAGCCAATAACCCAAAAAGATTAAAAAAGACCCCCACAAAAAAAGAAAACGCAGGAATTTGTTTTTTATAGTGTTTGATAGTGTTATAAGCTTAGTCAAGCATATTTCTTAATTTTTTCACTTTGTTGCATCCGTGAAAGAATAACAAATACGTTTAAGACTGTATTTTGTTTCTGTTAAATTCGAGTGCTTTGTTTTTACCCATGAATAGATAAATAGTTTTGGGCAAGTAATCTATCATTTAATTTTATCATATTTATTGTCCAAGCTCGCTTCGCTCGCTTGGACACCTATTTCAGCCGAAATCAGGTGTTATATAGGCTTGTAAAGTGTTTCCACGAATGTGTGGGCAAGAAAGATAAAGGCGCAAAGGAAGAACTTTTGCACAGAAAGTTATATTTCGTCTTTTAACTCATTGTCCAAGCGAGCGAAGCGAGCTTTTAACATTTATGCTAAAATTCGTAATATATTGTGCCTGGCAACATTAGTGCAGTGGCGAAAGTAGTGCATTAGTACAGTGGAAATACAATGTGTTCGTAGCCTTCACAACAACAGTGTTTTAGCGTCGCCGAGAGGCAGGCCGCTTGTGTTAGGCCTCATATAACTACTATAACTCGTGTTTCTAATGCCGTTATAGGTGTTATTTAGGGTTAGTGTGGTGTTATATACGTGGTAGGGTGTGTGTGAAATGGAATATAAGTGGGATTGGGGTCTTGTCTGCTGTTGTAGTGGTGGCAGTAGTAGTGGTAGTAGTAGTGGTAGTAGTAGTAGAAGTGGCAATAGGAAGAGGGAGATTCTAGTAGTAGTAGTTGTAGTGGTAGTAGTAGTAGTAGTAGTAGCAATAGTAGTGGTTGTAGTGGGAGACAGGAAGATTTTAGTAGTTGTAGGAATATGATTCTAATGGTAGTAGTAGAAGTAGTAGTAGTAGTAATAGTAGTAGTAGTAGTAGTAGTAGTAGTAGTAGTAGTAGTAGTAGTAGTAGGATAAGGAAGAGTCTATGATGATGTTGATGTACATATCATTGGAGCCTATAGGTCCTGTAGGCTTATGGAGAGTCTTGATGTTGGTCGCCCGTTAGTGGCACAGGCTGGATTTTTATAGTGACACCTGTGGTCTTAGGACTTAGGTGAAGATCCCGTTTTTCTATGAAATAGTCTGGTAGTGGAATTAGTAATAATAGCAGTAGTAGTGGTAATAAAAATAGTAGTAGTGGCAGGAAATATATAGTGGTGGTCGTGGTAGTAGTAGTGGTGGTCGTAGTAGTAGTAGTGGTATAGTCAATTCAAGAACGTTAGAGCCAAACTCTCCTCCCCCGAGGAGGAGCATGTCAGGCCAGCTTCACTATGGTCTCTTATTGGTTGAAAAAATTTAGTGGAAATCGGCATCCTACAGTCCTTCGTTATTTCTTTAAAAACACACCCTATATTTGCTTTGAGTGCATGAAAGTCCTCGATTCACCATCGTTAGTAAATGTGTTATCACATGGACACAAAAGTAAGCCAGATACTCTTCATGAAGACGAGATATTGAGAGGGAAATATAAAGATTCGTTAAATTCTGAGTGAGGGAGGAGGTTAAAAGGGTCACCTGAGGGCGCCTGTCACCTTTTAGAGGTGAAACAAGTAAACCCTTAACCTGACCTGTCCCCCCAGCGCTAATGACCTCACGCCTGAGGCTCCCTACCCGGCCATGCCTTGAGGCGATATAGCAGGTCACCACAGGGGAATAGACGTGAGAGAGAGGGGAGAGAGAGAGAGAGAGAAGAGAGAGAGAGAGAGAGAGAGAGAGAGAGAGAGAGAGAGAGAGAGAGAGAGGAGAGAGAGAGAGAGAGAGAAGAGAGAGAGAGAGAGAGAGAGAGAGAGAGAGGAGAGAGAGAGAGAGAGAGAGAGGAGAGAGAGAGAGAGAGAGAGAGAGAGAGAGAGAGAGAGAGAGAGAGAGAGAGAGAGAGAGAGAGAGAAGAGAGAGAGGAGAGAGAGAAGAGAGAGAGAGGAGAGAGAGAGAGAGAGAGAGAAAAGAGAGAGAGAGGGTGAGAGAGAGAGAGAGGAGAGGAGAGAGAGAGAGAGAGAGAGAGAGAGAAGAGAGGGGAGGAGAGAGAGAGAGAGAGAGAGAGAGAGAGAGAGGAGAGAGGAGAGAGAGAAGAGAGAGAGAGAGAGAGAGAGAGAGAGAGAGAGAGAGAAGAGAGAGGGGAGAGAAGAGAGAGAGAGAAGAGAGAGAGAGAGAGAGAGAGAGAGAGAGAGAGGAGAGAGAGAGAGAGAGAGGAGAGAGAGAGAGAGAGAGAAGAGAGAGAGAGAGAGAGAGAGAGAGAGGAGAGAGAGAGAGAGGAGAGAGAGGAGAGAGAAGAGGAGAGAGAGAGAGAGAGAGAGAGAGAGAGAGAGAGAGAGAGAGAGAGAGAGAGAGAGAGAGAAAGAGCGAGATGAGATGGAGTAGAGATGGAGGAGATGAGAGAGAGGAGAGAGTGGATGGGAGGATGAGGGTGGTGGGGGGGATGGGGGTGTCTGAGGCGAGTGAGGTTGTGTGGTAGGATGAGAGGAGTGAGTGGTACGTGGGGAGAGAGATGAGTGGGGTGGAGATGAGAGAGAAAAAATGTTCATGATTTATTTTTCTGTTATTATATCAATTGTTTTTGTGCTGGTAGTGTGTCTGTGTTGTGTGTGTGTGTGTGTGGTGTGTGTGTGTGTGTGTGTGTGTGTTGTCTGTCTGTGTCTGTGTCTGTCTGTGTCTGTGTGTGTCTGTGATGTGTCTGTTGTGTCTGTGTTGGTGTGTGTGTGTGTGTGGTGTGTTATGTGTCTGTGTGTGGTCTGTGTGTCTGTGTGTGTGTGTCTGTGTTGTGCTGTGTGTGTGTGTGTGTGTGTGTGTGGTGTGTGTGTGGTGTTGTGTCTGTGTGTGTGTCTGTCTGTGTCTGTGTCTGTGTCTGTGTCTGTGTTGTGTGTGTCTGTGTCTGTGTCGTGTCTGCGTGTCGTCTGATGTAGTGTGATGTACAGGGTCTGTGTGTGTGTGTGTGTGTTGTGACTGTGGTGTGTCTGTCTGGAGTGGGTGTGTGCTTCTGTGTGTGTGTGCTGTGTGGTGTGTATGTGTTCTTGTGTTGTGAGTTGACGGCAAGGACAATAGGGATAACAAAGGATGTCACCTGGAGGTAACCTATGGAGTGGAGAAGGAACCACCAGGAGGTGGGAAGTGGTTAGGTAATTGACGGCCAACCCACCATCACGCCACAGAACGGCACACCATCAGACGAACCAGGCTTACAAGCTCCACCTCGGGAGAGGGCATGGGCTCTAGCGTCTTGAATTTACTATGCAGCAGCACCGTCCTAACCCTAAATCCCCCACCAGCGGCACACTGAATATACCTGAGAACCAAGCGTGAACGACCGCCATCTGCAACACCATTTACTCTACTCATTATCGAACCCCAAAATATGCCGAGAACAAATATCTCACAAATGTACAACATAATTTTCTTCCTGAGTTCTGAAACAAAAAGTATAATCGCACAGAAGAAAATTTGTATAAACATTACGACTAGATTGTTATTGTTTATGGCGAAATATTATGCTGAAGAACGAAACTGTCTTCCATAAATTGTCATAGCTATAAATTCTGCCTTTCCTGACTTCTGAAGTAATATATAAACACAAGGAAGAAACTGTAAATATTCATTGCAACCTAAGCTCAGAACAAATGGATTTTTTGTATAACTTCCTCAGATCTTCAATTTTTTATAAAGGTGTTTTATTTATGTTTACATTTACGCCTTCACTAGTATGTAACATTTCTCGCCATGCAACTGTTATACAAATATTTCTTATAACTAAGGAGGGTGAGGCGATATTACTAATCTCAAAATTACTCGCGTTACCATCAAAACATAATATTACTATTATTATTATTATCATTATTATAATTATTAATATTATTATTATTATTATTATTATTATTATTATTATTATTATTATTATTATTATTATTTCTATTTTTCATTTATTGGTTGAAGTTTGGAGTGTTTTTAAGCCTCTGTTCTTGCCTTGATAGACGTAATCTGAATAATTACCTGCCATTACATGAACATGGAAGGAATTGCAGAGGGAGAGAGAGAGAGAGAGAGAAAGAGAAAGAGAGAGAGAGAGAGAGAGAGAGAGAGAGAGGAGAGAGAGAGAGAGAGAGAGAGAGAGAGAGAGAGAGAGAGAGAGAGAGAGAGAGAGAGAGATGAGGAGGAGAGAGAGGAGAGAGAGAGAGAGAGAGAGAGAGAGAGAGAGAGAGAGAGAGAGAGAGAGAGAGAGAGAGAGAGAGAGAAGCAAGACGTTCTGTGGGTGCTCCGTCTTTGAAGGTCAAATTACTGTGGTCCAGTGGTTGGTGCTGCAGTACAAGTGTGCTAGGTAGGACAAGAAGAGTCAGAGAAAGTGTTAGAAAACAGAAAAATAGGATCAGGGTTTTTGAAAGACCTGAAATTAGGTAAAAGAGAGTGACGTGAGCGAGCAGCAGCCGTGACCTAGGCTGCCCGTCGCGGCCCACAGCCCCGCCCCCTGTCGACCTACACCCGTCGGTGTTGCCAAATAAGCCTCTCTCCAAAAAAATCGATTATTGTTTTTTCGATCGATTTCTTCTTATTTTTACGAGGACATGAACAGTGAGACAGGGAAGTAAGGAAGTAAAGTAAAGCGCAGGATAGTGCCCTTGCCAGTGTTCTTTAAATGCCCGTGTGCAAATATTTTTTTTTGAAGATCGTCATCACCCACCTCTTGTCCTTAATTCCCTAGGGCCACCGTTGGCCCACCTGTTTCCCTGCCCCCTCCCTCCCCATTTACCACCGCACACTCCGTTATGCCAGGAGGGACCCCCCTGGTTTTACCATCACAAAAGCGGTGGCTGTGTGGGGAAAAGCAATTTTAAAAACACATACTTAGCTGTGGGGGGACGAAAACTGCCCAACTATGCACATAGTTGTTTTTGAAGGGAAAACCCCAGTTACAAATTGACTACAGGAGCAGCTCGTCCCCAGGCCAACATAGCAGACCCCGTGCCCTTGTTAGCGAGGAGGCAGAAAACACCCTCCCAACAGCAGGGGACTCGTCGCCCAAGAGGTGAGGAGAGGTTTAACCGGGAAGGGCCTGGAAGGAGCACAGCTACTCCCCCGCGAAAGCTCCGGGGGAAGCTTTGGGAAAAAAAAACGCCATTATCAGGTCCATCGGGGAAGCGGGAGTGATAAACAAAACAGGAGGTGTCGCCTCAGCTTTCAGACTTGCTGACAGTAAAAGCCTCCAAGCGCCCCAGGCAAAAATAAAAAATTTTCCTAAGCTGTCAGGCTTCTCAAAAAACCTTTGAGAGCACTGGGGGGAAGGGGCTCCCAAAAGGGTTTTGGGCCTGGGGAAGGGTGGAGTTCTGGGAGAAAAAGGAAGCAAAGGGTTTCACGGCAAGGGCCTGACCCCCATCCGACCTCCCTGAAGATCCCCCGCCCCCCATCGTCGCCCGCCCCGCTACAGCAGGGGATGACCCCCCCCCCTGCTCCCCCCAAAACAGCGGGGACTAAACCCCCCGCCCCCCCCCTCCACCTTGCCCCCCCTCAACAGCGTGACCGACCCCCCACCTGCACCCTCAACAATTGTCCCCCACTGCGACCATACCTCACAAGGGGAGCTGACGAAACCGGGCGCCGCCGGGCGGATGGGCCAGGAGGCCCGAGGTACTACCCCCGCCGAACACCACCCCGCCCCCCGGGGCACCACCGCCTCCCCGGGTGGAAAAAAAAGAAAAAAGGGAAAAAAAAGAGAAGGTGAGGTCGCGAGAAGTGAGCGAGGACAGGCGACCCAGGAGCCACCAAGGCGCCAGCCAGCCACGGAGACAACCCCCAGAAAAAGTGTGCAATTATGGCACGTAAAGGGGCACACAGCGTGACCTGCTACGCCCAAAACGGCCCAGGCCAGGACGGTCTCAGGCAAATTTTTGCGGGGGGAAGGTTTTCGGCAGCCCTCTCCCCCCTCCCACCTAGCAAAGCCCGCCCCAGCACCCCCCATAGCCCACCCCACTCTTGTCGCAGCTTGGTCCCTGGGGCATAGCCAGGCCCGGAGGGAGTCCCTTCCCCCAACGATATCCTCAGCCGGGCCCTTTAAACTTTATCACCCCGACACCAGGCCCCTGACGCTCTCCCCCCACCACATGGTACGGCCAGAACGCCAAGCCAAAATTAAAGGATATCCCGCCAATGTCCTTGGGGTCTCCGAAGAACATCGGGGACCGGACCCAAAAATGTTACTACGACATATTGTGACGAGTTGGGCGAGGAGACGGGTCAACAACGAGGTGAGCCCACGTCGGCAAGATACGTGGCTACAAAATGGAACAGGAGGGACCGCCTGAGCGAGCAGGTGGCGGTGTGGCTGTCGCTTAAAGGGAAGGAGTGCAAGCCAGCACCTCGAGTGGTCCCGCCTCCCCATATGGAGGTGATGTTTTTCCCGGGGGATGATGGTGTCGACAGCCACCTGCTGCGCCATGTATCGCCCGCCACGTCAGGGACCCGCCTCCTCCATCCCTCACGGGGCCCGGGGACGCCCTGAGTTGGAGCACCGCTGAAGGACGTTTGGTGGGGGCGACCCAACCCCCACCGGAAAACGGGATCCTATGACAGCCTCCCACTGTGAGGGTTTGAGGGACCACGTGACTTCCCTACACACGAGGGGGGGGGGGGGGACACTGGACCCGTCATTTTGCCCTCCAGGGGGACCAATCTGCGTCCCCAAGCTGGTTTTAGTGGGCGCTCGACCACCACGCTGTCTTAACACAGAAGATATGACTGGCCGGGACGAGGCCACCCCCGTAGCTGGTTGGGGTTTTAAAGGGGGAGGGGCCCCTTTGCCCCCGGACCTGAGTACACGGCGTGGGGTACTTTGCGGGGATGGGCGGAAATATGTCGCGAGCCCTACTTCCCCCCTCCTGGCCCCCCAGAGACGCCATGTGCCACACGCGACACACCCACAAAGCCCCCGGATAGCCATGGTTTGGTAACCCCTTGCCGTGTTTTGCCGAAGCCAAGTATCAGCCCGGGCTCCACTTCAAGCGGAACCCGACTCGGGAAAACAAGGACCGCCCGGGCGGCCTCCAGGAGGTGGTGGTGTCCAGCAAATGGGCAATAAAAAAGTGGGGGGAGGGGCTTGCGCCGCAAACACGGGGCCCCCGGCGTGGGAAAACAAGACTTTGGGGGTCCTGGTTTAAGAAAAACGGGAATCAGCCCCCAAGATTCAATCCCCTCACAAGAGGACGGGGAAAAGCAGGTGTCAGCAGCAAGGAGAAGGCTCAGCTGCTGGGGTAATCTCTTCTCGGCAAAAAAATGAAGGTGGGGCCCCCCAGCAGCCCCCGCCTCGTCTGGAGCAGCGGTTTTAAGAGACAGTCCAAAGGGGGAGGGACGCAGGCGCAGGTCGAAAAATCTTCGAGGGCTCGCCCCCAAAAAAGCCACTGGCCCCGAGAGTCAGCCCCCCACTTGTTTTAAAAAAGGCGCCGGGGGGCT
>JACEEZ010024279.1:51579-124275 GCA_016584305.1 Chionoecetes opilio
CCCCCCCCCCCTTCCCCCCCCTCTCCCCCCTTTTTCCCTTTCCCTCCCTTCCCCTTCCCCCTTCCCTCCCTTCCCCTTCCCCCCCCCTTCACTCCCTTCCCTCTCCACTCCCCTTCACTCCCTTCCCTCTCCACTCCCCTTCACTCCCTTCCCTCCACTTCGCGTGTCTCTCACTTCTCATCCATTCTTAGCACCAGTTCAGGATCTTTGGAAAATATCACGTCACCACCGAACTCACCAACAACATATTTTGCATGGACTGACTTAACTTTCGTTCCCTCTCCGCCTCACCCACATCCAAGCAAACACTCAAACCGCCTGAACGGCTCGGTGGGTTAGGGCGTCCGGCATCATTATGTGGTCCGGCGTTCGATCCCCAGTCCCGCTCATTCCTGGGGAATTTTCCCTTGAGAAATTCGGACGTTTGCTGTTCCACTTGAGCAAAGGAATGAGGGGTGTGTGGTGTGTGAGGTCCCAGCATTGCCCAAAGATCGGTAATAATGAGTTCCAAGCTCGCACCGGGAAGATGAAACTAGCGATCGCTGACCAGCCATGGGTGAATGACGTCCAAACCATAAAAGTTAGATGCTGATTATTCTTTTTGCTTTTTTGTCCCTGTTCCACAATTTCTTCCCAAGGGACAAGGGAATGAGGTCGACCACGCGCAACACATTAACATGAGGTGAGCCCACCCTGTGGAAGGCTGCCAGAGTGGTGGCAATACATAAGAAAGGAAAAAGAACTGACCCCAAGAACTATAGGCCCATCTCCCTTTTATCAGTTCTTGGCAAGACGCTGGAAGCTATAATTGCCGACAAGATATCGTCCTTTCTTCACATCACACCCCTTCTTAACATCAAGCAATTTGGCTTCCGAGCAAACGGTCAGGGCGCCGACCTATTGCTCCATCTGTCCACCACATGGCATAAGCGTCTTGACCAAAGAAAGGACACATACGTCATTGCCCTTGGGCATTGCAGGAGCATTTGACAGAGTGGTGGCAAACACGGCCTCATCACCAAACTGAACAGTTTGGGTGTCCGCGGTCATCTTGCTGCTCCTACTACAAGACTACCTGCGGGGCAGATTTCTTAGAGTGGTGGTGGACGGTCAAACCTCAGAGGAAAACCCGATCTTTGCCAGCGCCCACAGGGCAGTGTGCTTGGCCCTCTCCTCTGGAATGTAAATTCTTCAATGACTTGCTCCAGCTCATCCCAGAGGCACATGCATATGCCGATGACTGCACCCTTACATTCCCCTGCGACATTGGTGATCACCGCACGACTGTCGCTCACATAAATCAGGTCCTCCAAACCGTCATCTCATGGGGTCGTCGATGGCAAGTAAATCTCGTTCCAGAGAAAACCCAGGCGATGCTCATCTCCCGACGACAACGTCCTCCTGATACTCCCATCCCTACCATCTTACTGGGTGGGAGGCCGGTGCCCCTGCAGACGTCCATCTCCATACTTGGGGTGGAAGTGAATAGCGTCCTGACCTTCACCGACCACAAACCGAACCATTGCAAGGAAAGCCGCCTGGAAACTTAGCTGTGTCCGGCGTGTCTCACCCCTTCTTGACCCCCCAAGGGGATACCCTTAATGAGCTCAAGCCCGCCCCCCTTAGGGAGACCCCCCTCTCACGTGGTTTTTCCCTCCCCCCCTTCGTACCTGACCCTTTTCTTGACAGGTACAGGCCCGAGCCCAAGGGTTTAATACTCTGAAGGTCTGCGGGACCAGTTTCCCTCCCTCTGCAACCCTTGCGGGCCACGCCCGCGACGTAGCGGGTCTGGCGTCGTTACAAACACACAAGCACTTTCCGCACCGGCTGCTCTCCGACACCCCTGGGGACCAAAACGGCCCACAACGAACTGCTCTACAGGACCATCAATTTTAAATCGTCCCTTTTCAACGGAACCTTTCCGTCCTTCCAAAAAAAAAACCCCCGTACACAAGAAAATTAAACCCGAATTTTTCCCAAAAGCTTCACTCTAATCGAAACCCCCGAACTTCAAGATGCGGGAACGCTTGGATAAACAGCCATAGTATAAAGTCCTCCCCTATAAAACCTTAAACCCTGCTTAAGTTCAATAGTCTATTATATATTGTATCTGAAAAAAAAATGTAAAATTTAAATAGAACACATGTAAAAAAAATTCATTTAGTGTGAAAAGTGAATTAGAGAAAAAGATAATTTGAATAGTAACCCCCTGTTTTTTGTTAAGCTAGGAAAAATTTTTTAAAATTCTTAAAACAAGATGTTCTCAGTATCCAGTGAAGCTCCCGACTGTAAAAACCCATAAAAAAAAAAAATAAAAAAAAAAAAAAAAAAAAAAAAAAAAAAAAAAGCACCTGACCCCAAAAATACCCCAAAAAAGATTTTTTGGGGACTGAGTTGCTAAAGGCAATTTCAGCTTAAAAATAGGGGGGGATGGGGGGGGGGGCACTCATAAGCGCTACCTCCGTCCGAATATAAACGAAAAAAAAAAAAAAATAAAAAAAAAAATTATATATATATATATATAAAAAAATATATATATATATATAAAAAAAAAAAAAAAAAAAAATATATATATATTATAATATTATATTATATATATTAGCACTCAGTATGACGCATAGCCCCCCGGCCGAATATTTTATCAATTGGTTTTTCCCTGGCAACACTTGTCAATAGATTTTTTTATCCAAAATTAATCAGGCCTTCCTTATACCAAAAAAATAGACTTGTTACCGGTTTGGTCCAAATCTATTCGTAACTTTTTTGAGAAAACCTGTAAAACTAACCCGACAGACAGACAGACAGACAGACAGAAACAGCCCAAAGATCGGGGGTGAAAAAATACCCCTTGCCAAATTTGGTTTGGGGGAGGTAAATATACCCTTCCTGCTTAATGTGGGAAAACTCAAATTTTGGAGTAAGTTACATAAGAACGGAAAATTAAAAAAACATAAACCCCTGTTCTATGTGAACCCGATCCCACGTCTCTTTTGACCAAACACACAAATCTACGTATCAACAAAAAAAGATTTCAGGGATAAGAAAACTTCACCACATACAGAGAAATTTATACCCGAAAACCCCCTTTTTCATTAGGGAGTAAATTTAATGCCATCTTTCATCCGCCAAGGATTTATATTCGACAGTTTTTTCCCGCTTGTAAAAAATTTTTTTTGTAATTATTGCCTATGTTTTTGAGTAATTTGAAAACCCCTGGTATAAAAAAAAAAAAAGGTAATCACTCCCCATAAAACTTCCTCCCCCTCCTCCTCCCCCCTCCTCCTCCTCTTCTCCTCCTCCTCCCCCCCTTCTTCTTCTTCTTTTCCTTTTTTTNGTTATTTAGCTTTATTGATAGTGAACAGCCATTGCACCCCAAAAATATGTAAAAAAGCCAACCAACCATAAAAATATAAAAGCCCCTCACGAAAATAAAAGTGATAAAAAAGCATAACCTCACAGACAAATGTAAACAGCATTCTCCTCCCTTTTCTCATCCGGAAAAGAATAACAAAAGATACGGAATTGTTTTGTGATAGTGTTTGTTAAATCGAGTGCATTTTGTTCATTTCCTTTGTCGAGAATATAGACTTTGTAGGAGTAATCTTCATTTTAAATTTCTTTTCTTTATTTTGTAGCAGTAGGAGGATAATTTTAATGGTGGTGGAAGTAGTAGTAATAGTAGTAGTAGTAGTAGTAATAGTAATAGTAGTAGTAGTAGTAGTAGTAGTAGTAGTACTTAGTAGTAGTTAGTAGTAGTAGTAGTAGTAGTAGAATAGTAGTAGTAGTAGTAGTGTAGTAGTAGTAACAGTAGTAGTAGTAGTAGTAGTAGTAGTAGTAGTAGTAGTAGTAGTAGTAGTAGTACTAGCAGTAGTAGTAGTAGTAGTTGTAGTAGTAGTAGTAGTAGTAAAAAAAAAAAAAAAAAAAAAAAAAAAAAAAAGTAGTAGTAGTAGTAGTAGCAGTAGTAGTAGTAGTAGTAGTTCTATAGTAGTAGTAGTAATATTTGTATTGATAATAGTGGTAGTAGTAGTAGTTGTAGTAGTAGTAGTAGTAGTATAAGGAGAAGGTGGAGTCTGGTAGTGGTAATAGTAATATAAGTAGCAGTAGTAGCAGTAAGAGTAGTAGTAGTAGTAATATATCGTTTTCTTGTTTTATCTGTACATAACTCAAAGTGATTCTCTGTGGTATTATTTATCATTGAAAATTTTCAGTCTCAGTAGATGCCTTTATCCCAATGAGAGTTTTCTATTTTTTTTTAATACTTAGGAAATGGAATATAAGTGGAATGGGGTTTTCATCTGTTGTAGTAGTGGTTGCAGTAGTAGTGGTATTAGTAGTGGTAGTAGTAGTAAAAGTGGTAATAGGAGAATGATGATTCTATAGTAGTAGTAGTAGTAGCAATAGTAGTGTTTTTAGTGGGAGAAAGGAAGATTCTAGTGGTAGTAGTGGTAGTAGTAGGAGGAGGATTTTAATGGTAGTAATAGTAGCAGTAGTAGTAGTAGGATAAGTTAGAGTCTGGTAGTGGTAGTAGTAATAATAGCAGTAGTAGTGGTAATAAAAATAGTAGTAGTAGGAGGAAAATTCTAGTGGTGGTAGTAGTAGCAGTATTGGTCGTAGTAATAGTAGTAGTGGTAGTAGCAGCAGCCGTTCCTAACCCTAACCCACCCCCACCAGCGGCCACACTTGCCAATACCTGAGACACACACGGTCACAGATGCGGTGAACCATATCTGTGGGCCACTCTGCCAACCCCACTTTACTCTACTCCATTATCCGAAGCGGCGCCCGGAATATTATGCCGCAGAACCAAACTATCTCCCACAAAATGTCACAACCATAATCCTTCTTCCTGAGTTCTGAAAAAAGTATAAGCACACAGAAGAAAATTTGTATAAACATTACGACTAGATTATTATTTTTTTATGGCGAAATATTATGCTTAAAAACGAAGCTGTCTTGCACAAATTGTCATAACTATAATTCTTCTTCTTCTTGAATTCAGAAGAAAAAAGATAAACACAAGGAAGAAAACGTGTATATTCATTGCAACCTAAGCTAAACACAAATGTTTTTATTTTTTACTAGCCGCAAAGCCGCCCTCCGGGCGGACTTTTTGGCTAGCTCCTGCGGAGGGCTATTGATGGGCCTTCGGCCCACCATCTGTGTTTGGTGGGCCTTCGGCCCACCAAACACAGACTCTCCAGATAGCCCCTTCTAACTTTCCTGAAAGCATGGATGTAGAAATGTATGTATTAACACCAACCCATTCACATCACCCCCAACCCATTCACATCACCCCCAACCCATTCACATCACCCCCAACCCATTCACTCACCCATTACCCATCACCCTCCAGGGCCTCCACCCATTCACTCACCCATTACCCATCACCACACACCCATTCACTCACCCATTACCCATCCCCCCCCACCTATTCCCTCACCCATCACCCATCCCCCCCAACCCATCACCCCCCACCCATTCACTCACCCATCACCCCACACCCATTACCCATCACCCCACCCATTCACTCACCCATTACCCATCACCCTACATCAAGGTTTCCTCAATTCTCGCAACCCACTTTTTTTTCACAATTATCGCTAATAGGCTGCTAATAAAAAATATAAAAAAAAGCCATCGAATCATCTCATAAGTGGGCTTAAAACCTTCCCCTGGTCAACCCGGTTCCAAAAATGTGCCATATGAGGTGATTGCGCCACGGGGGGCGGAACCTATACCACACACACACACACACACACACACACACACACACACAGACAGACAGACAGACAGACAGACACACTTTCGCTTATATTATTATAGATTACCCATCACCCCCCACCTATTCCCTCACCCATCACCCATCACCCCCCACCCATTCACTCACCCATCACCCCACACCCATTACCCATCACCCCACCCATTCACTCACCCATTACCCATCACCCTACATCAAGGTTTCCTCAATTCTCGCAACCCACTTTTTTTTCACAATTATCGCTAATAGGCTGCTAAAAAAAAAAAAAAAAAAAAAGTGATCGAATCATCACATAAGTGGGTTAAAACCTTCCCCTGGTCAACCCGGTTCCAAAAATGTGCCATATGAGTTGATTGCGCCACGTGGGGCGGAACCTATACCACAACACACACACACACACACACACACACACACACACACACACAACACACAGACAGACAGACAGACAGACACACTTTCGCTTATATTATTATAAGATAACTTCACAAGAACTTCAATTACTATTTATGAGGTATTTTATTGCTGATTACTTTACGCTTCATTTATATGTAGCATCTCTCGCCCACCTGGTACAATAATTGAGTCACTAGAGGGTTGAGGCGACTTACTAACTCAACATTTTTCGTGCTCACCCAAAACTATCGTTCTATATTAGTCTTTATTTTATTATCTGAAATATTGATTATAAATGATTTATTTTCCTCACCATTACTATGCCATTTCCTAGCCCCTTCCTTCCTGATAGACGTAATCGCAATAATTACTCCCATACCTGATCTGAAACAACTGTCAACCCGACCAGAGTAAGACATAGCAAACCCCCGAGCATAGCATGCAGCAAACAATCAGGACCGAACGAGAGAAACGTAACCGATACAGAGCCCAGCAGAGATGCACCATGAACATGACCCCGACATTGACTAGATACCAGAGACGAGACGCATGAACGAGCATTACGAGAGCGACACAATCACACAGAGCATGGACCCAAATCATACCCATACCGAAGCTACCATACCCACCATCACTCACCATACATGACACAAGTACTAGCATGACCATACCCCCACCCATACCACCCATTACATCACCCACCATTACCTACATTAGCATGAGCCACAACATCATACATAGCACACCCCCACTATCCCAGCATACCAACGGCCAACGAAGCCCCCCCACCCATTCATCACCATCAGCACACATACAATACCACATACTCACCTTACCATCACGACATCAAGGTTCCTCAATTCGCAACACTTTGTTTTCACAATTCTCGCTAATAGGCTGCTAAAAAAAAGAAAAAAAAAAAGTGATCGGATCATCTCATAAGTGGGCTTATGACCTTCCCCTGGTCAACCTGATTCCAAAAATGTGCCATATGAGGTGTTTGCGCCACGAGGGGCGGAACCTATACCACACACACACACACACACACACACACCAACACACACCACACACACACACACACACACACAACACCACACACACACACACACACAGACAGACAGACAGACACACTTTCGCTTATATTATTATAGATTTCTCGCCATGCAACTGTTATACCAATAAATTGAGTAACTAGAGATGGTGAGGCGATATTACTAAACTCAAAATTTATCTCGTTACCATCAAAACCTATACTGTTATCTATATTATTATTATTATTATTATTATTATTATTATTATTATTATTATTATTTCTATTTTCCATTTACTGGTTGAAGTTTGCAGTGTTTCTAAGCCTCTGTTCTTGCCTTGATAGACGTAATCTGAATAATTACTTGCCATTACCTGATCCTGGAAGAAACTGCAGAGAGAGAGAGAGAGAGAGAGAGAGAGAGAGAGAGAGAGAGAGAGAGAGAGAGAGAGAGAGAGAGAGAGAGAGAGAGAGAGAGAGAGAGAGAGAGAGAGAGAGAGAGAGAGAGAGAGAGAGAGAGAGAGAGAGAGAGAGGAGAGGGGGGGGGTGGTGGAGAAAATAGTAGTGGATGTAGTGGAGAGGAGGAGGAAGAAGAGGTAGAGGAGGAAGAGGAGGAAGAGGAGGCACACCTGGAAATAAATGAAGAGGTAATGGATCTGTATAATGGAGAGAGGAGGTGGAGAGATAGAGAGAGAGAGAGAGAGAGAGAGAGAGAGAGAGAGAGAGAGAGAGAGAGAGAGAGAGAGAGAGAGAGAGAGAGAGAGATCGTTGGAGGCTTTCTTAAAGTAGGAAGCATCGGGAAAGAAAATGAATCACCTGTTAGGTTTTGTTAAGTCTTCAGCATCTTAATGAATTTTTTTTCTTCATATGAATTAGTCTATTCTTATTCTTGATAACAACATAATTATTCAAGACTTTTCACTTATTTTTCATCACCCACTCTTTCTCCCAAACGCACTCGCCCTAACACACCCTAAACACACTTTCTCCCAAACGCACTCGCCCAAACACACTCATTCACTCATAACGCACCCTTACCCTAACGCACTTACTAACACACTCAAACCCCTTCCCTGATCCATCCTTTAGGGGTCTAGTCTCGCAAACGCACCCTTACCCTAACACACCCTAAACACACCTTTACCCTATCGCACTTACTAACGCACTCTCTCACATTCATCCCCTTCACTGATCCAATATTTAGGGGTCTAGTCTCCCAAACGCACCCTGACACACCCTAAAGAAACTCTTCCTCCCAAACGCACCCTTACCTTAACGCACTTACTAACGCACTCTCACATTAATCCCCTTCCCTGATCCATCCTTCAGGGGTCCAGAGCGTGGCACGAGGAGGCGCGACACGTGGACACAACGTGGGTCAGTGTACAGGTTCTGGACGTGAATGACAACACGCCCGTCCTGACCCACGCCCCTCGGCACCCACCTGGCCTCCTTCCCCGCCCGTGATGCTGATGCGGTGAGAGAGAGAGAGAGAGAGAGAGAGAGAGAGAGAGAGAGAGAGAGAGAGAGAGAGAGAGAGAGAGAGAGAGAGAGAGAGAGAGAGAGAGAGAGAGAGAGAGAGAGAGAGAGACTCAATTATCACTCACCTCATTCAAATCCAACTCAATTTCTATTCACCACAACAAAATACAACATACAAAACAACAAACAGCTGGAATCTAAGCGAGCTTTTCGTTACTTCTTTTTTTTTTGCCTTTGGTCAGTTCCTTTGTGATGTATACAAAACAATTGCAACATACATAATACAACACACAAGCTCCTTCCTTACATACACAACACAATTAATACAAACAACATTCACAATACACAATACAACCTATTACATACACAAAACAACATACAACATACACAATACAACATACAACATAATAATAATACAACACAACCTCCCTTCTTCAGGGCGGGAACAGCAGCGTGAGGTACGTGGTGTCCCCCGAGAGTGATCCGAAGGGCATGTTCGGCGTGGACGAGGCGGGGGCGGTGGTGCTGGCGGGGGCGTTAGACCGAGAGACCGCCCGCGCCCATACCGTGTTGGTGTGGGCGGTGGATGACGGCACGCCCACCAGGACAGCCACGGCCACTCTTACTGTGAGGAGAGAGAGAGAGAGAGAGAGAGAGAGAGAGAGAGAGAGAGAGAGAGAGGAGAGAGACTGTGATTACTTGATATACTTTTCTGTATTCATATCATCATCAATCAAGACTGAAATATATCTTTAGAAATATCATAACCTACTGAACTATTCTCGCTCTCCACACACACACACACTCACACATCCTACAAACACACACACCCATCCTCTACCCCCTACTCCTTTCCCCAAACACACACACCTTACCCTACCCCCTTACTTACCCCTCCACACCACACACACACACAACACACACCCCACAACACCACACACACAGGTGAACGTGACAGATGTGAACGACAACCCGCCGTTCCTCCGTGAGCCGCAGGAGGTACAGGTAGAGGAGAACGTGGAACCCCAGGTGGTGGCGCGCGTCAAGCTGGGGGACAGGGACAGCTGGAGGAAAGGTCACGGCCCCCCCTTCACCCTAGCCCTGGACCTCGCGCCCCCACACTAGCGCGGTCATAGGGTCTCTAGATCCAGTATTCGGACACATAGAAAAGATTTTAAGTAGTAAGTGTGACGTTTAGAAAATACCTCCCTCGCGTGGTCTGTTTCTTTATTGTCCAAGCGATGCGAAGCGAGCTTTAGCATTACTAAAATTCGTAATATTTTGTCTGGCGACATTAGTGCAGTGCAAAGTAGTGCATAGTGCAGTGGAAATAAAATTGTCGAGCCTTCACAACACAGGTCTGAGCGAGGAGGCAGGCGCTGTGTTAGGCCTATATAACCACTATACTGTGTTCTAATGCGTTATAGGTGTATTTAGGGTTACGTAGTGTTATATACGTGGTAGGGTGTGTGTGTAGTGTAAATATGCCATTTCAGCCGTGGGTACAGAGGAGGGGAGAATGTAGTATAAACCCGTTATTGTCCAAGCGAGCGAGGGAGTTCACATCGCATACAATTATGAAATACACGCTCACCCTTTCTCACACCTATCCACACACCCACACGCATCACATAGCACTTACCTAACCACCATCCACAATGCCCACCATCAGCACACAACCACATATCAGTGAAATCAACACAATTGCTACCTCACAACCACACCACGACCACCAGAGCACCACACCTAGCCTCACCATACCACACCATCACCACTCTTATCACATGCCTACCAGTTCAGGTCACCGTAATACTGTAAGTGGCTAGTACCACCACATCCCACCTTTCACCGTACACGACAGAGACCAGCACCACACCACTTACCACCACCACACCACCACCCGATCCAACACCACAAGAGCTCACCACATCCACCACACCACACCACCACCACATACCACCACCACCACCACCACCACACCACCACCACACCACACCACCACCACCACCACCACACCACCACCACCACCACCACCACCACCACCACCACCACCACACACCACCACACACCCCACACCACCACTACCACCACCACCACCACCACCACCACACCACCAACCACCACCACCACCACACACCACCACCACCACACCACACCACCACCACCACCACCACCACACCACCACACCACACCAACCACACCACCACCACACCACACACACCACACCATCACCACCACCACACCACCACCACCACCACCACACCACACACCACACCACACACCACACCACACCACCACCACCACCCACCCACCACACACCACCACCACCACCACCACCACACCCACCACCACCCCATCACCATCACCACACCACACCACACACCACCACCACCACCACCACCACCACCACCACCACCACCACACCACCACCATCACCACCACCATCACCACCATCACCACAACCACCACCATCACCACAACAACAACCATCACCACCACCATCACCACCACCATCGCCATCACCACACCATTTTTTTTTAGAACTTTTTTTTAGAACTTTTTTCAAGAACAATTTAGCACTTTTCTTTTCTTTGTAAAAAGTAAATAAAATCAAAGAAGGGGATGGTGAAGGTTAGGTTGGGTTAGGTCAGGTTGTAATAGAAGTATTTTAAGGTTAGGGTATTTAAAAAGTTGACTTTAGCCTGTGCGAGCTTGGACACGTTCCACATCTTTAAGTGGCTATTACACGGGCACTTTTCTGCTCAGTGAGCAGTGCTCAGTGAGCAGTTTTGAGGATTTTGCTCAATGAAAGCCTGTTTGGTTGAGCAAACAGGGAACTACTACGAAGCTATTTTTGCTCGTCATTTGAGTGAGCAAAAACGTTTTCTGTTATAAAGGACCGAAATTAGTGGATGACTATATTATTTATTGCAAGATCATTTTCTTCTAAGACTCTCAAGAAGACATCAACATGCCTGCTGACTGGAGAGACGAGATGGAAAGCTTACTGATTGACTTAGTTCAGGCACATCCTACAATATGGAACATATATAGCCCTTTATTTGTTAAAAAAAAACATTAAAAAAGAAAACATACACCCTCAATACCTAAGAAGCCTGACCTTCCAAGTAATTTATTTACCGTGATACACAGGCGACAGGTGTGTTGCGAGGCCGTACAGGTGTGTAGTGACAGGTGTGGTGTATATGGTAAAGCGAGAGAGGCTAAGAGTGCGGTGTTAGCCCCCGAGTGTGTGTGTCTGACCTAAAGAGCGAACGCGTAGTTCTCGTCCACTATAACGGCGTCAGCCCCGTACCGCCGCGGCCACGGGTACGGCGCGGGCCACAGTGGTCCATAGAAGCTACTCTCGGGGATTACAGTGAGTTTAAATGAATCAAAAACCTTTGGCCTAATCAAAAAAACTTTCGTAATTAGGTATATTGAATTGAAAGTAGTTAGTTTCGTACACTGATTTTGAGTATTTTCGTACATACCTGGTGTCATTTCGTAACTCTAGTAGTCAAGTTCAACTCTGCGCTGAGTGTACGAAACGACTATGGTTTCATATACACTACGAAACAACTTTTGGTAATAATGGACGAGAGTTTCGCGGTCGTTTTCAGAGACACCAACTATTTTTTCTTGGCCTACAATAGGTGCTTGTTCTAATGGAGATAGTTTTATTTTGCGAAACCCCCCCCCCCCCAAAAAAAAAAACAAAAAATTTAAATAAAAAATTAATTTTTAATGAAACCTAACCAAACCCTTTAAAAGGGGTTTTAATAAAAACCTAACCAAACCTTAAAGTTTTTAATAAAACCCATAAAAACCAAACCTTTAAAGGTTTTAATGAAACCTAAACCAAACCCTTTAAAAAGGTTTTACAAAACCCAAAACCCAAACCCTTTAAATAGGTTGTAATAAAACCCTTTAACCTAAACTGTAATCACAGGGGTATACTTTTTTTTTTTTTTTTCCTTTTTTTTTTTTTTTTTTTTTTTTGTTTTTCCCGCAAAAAAAAAAAAAAAGGCACCGTTAAATTAGGGTCTTGTAGAATTTTGGTTAAACCCCCCGCCCCATTATGCATTTTCTAATCAAAAACTTTTACCGTGAAATTAGGTTTTTCCTTTTTGACAGTTCATTGAAATATGTTTTTGGCACCGTTAACTTGGGGGAATAAGGGGTGTGGTAATTAAAAACTTTTGGTTTGGGGATTTAAAATTCCCTTGGGGGTTTTATTTTTTTCGGGGGGAAAACAAGGTTTGCCCAGGGGAAAAGGGGGGGTTGGGGGGTTGTTTTGGGGGTTTGTTATTGAAAAAGTCGTGGGGTTTTAAAATTTCCTCCGAAAAAGAATTTTTGGGAAAAGGGTTAAAAAATTTTTGGATGTTTGTTTTTTTGGTTGTTTATGAAAATGTTACTAAAAATTTAGAAAAAATTTTGGGGGAAACCAAATGGCTAAAAAAACCAAGTCAATTTAGGTATAATAAGAAAATTTAATTAATTTTTGGATAATTTTAAAATTTAAAATTTTTTTAAAAATTTTTTTAAAAAATTTTTTAAAATTTATTTTAATATATTAATATAAAATAAAATTTTATATATATTTTATATATACGTAAAATTTGATGAAATTTTCGGGCGGAGGTATGCGCTTACTGACCCCCCCCCCCCCCTTTTTGTTTTTTTTTTCAATGTAATTTGTTCAAGATACGTTTTTGGTTGTAATACTATCTTTTTTTGGTTTTTTTTGTTTTTGGTGTGATGTAGTGGTTGTAGTAGTAGTAGCGTACAAGTATTTAAAGTGTACTAAAAAAAACAATATTTTAAAAAAATAAAAAAATTTTGAGTGTGGCCTATTTGATAGAAAAGTACTGTATAGAAAGAGGAGGAGGAGGGGGTTTTCTACCCCTTTCTACTTTTGGGTCTGCCCCTGTCTCCCTCAAAACCCTAAAAAATCAAGAAAACAGGGAAAAGGGCCAAAATTCACACAAACCCACAGGAAGGGGGAGGGAAGGGGGTGGTGTGGGCGGGGTGGGGGGGGGGGGGGCCCCAAAGGGGCGGTCGCTGGCCCGGTGGGCGGGGCGTGTGGTTTTGGTGCCCCTGGTGGTGGGGGATGCGGGCCCCCCCCAACGCCCACCCACCACCGTCACCCTCACGGTCCATGTGGGGGATGTAAAAGGGAAAACCCCCAGACACCTCCCAGTAAGAGTGCCCACGGCCCTAAACCTGAAGGTTTTAGGGGTGTGTGTGTGTGTGTGTTGTGTGTTTGTGTTTTGTGTTTTGTGTGTGTGTGTGGGGTGTGTGGGTGTGTTTGTGTGTGTTGGGGTTGTTTGTGTATGTGTGTGTGGGGTGGTGTGTGTGGGGTGTGGGGGTACGTGTCTGTGTGTGTGGTGGTGGGGTTTTTGTTTTTGTTTTGCCTTTTTCAAAAAACCTCCCTCCTGATAACCAAATACTAAATTTTTTCTTTTTTTCTTTTCTTACCCCAAAACAAAATCTTTTCTATAACCCCAATTTTCTTCTTTCTTTTCTTTTCCTTTCTTTCTTCATTCAAATTTTCAAAACCCCTAAAAGCTCCCCCTTCTTCAGGCTACCCAAGGGCCCCAGTTTTCCCGGGGCCCCTTTTGAGTGACGTGGTCCCCCCTTTGGGTGTGTCTAGGGCGCGACCCTGACGACGGGGGAACGCCGCCGCCAAGATTTTACCCCCTGGGGGGGATCCGAACACCCAAACTTCAGGCTGGACACTGCCAAGGAAAACCTCACCATGGGGGCCCAGCCAGGGGGGGACGGAAGGTGCGTCACTGCATATATAAACACATGATGAATCAGGGAATAGATTTTATTCCATAAAAAAAAATAGTTTAAAAAAAAATTTTTTCCCCCAATTAACATCTTTCCCCCTTGCCTCCCGTTTCCCTCCCCCCTTCCCCTTTTTTGGGGGGCGTAACAAAATCCTTTTCAGGTTCAGTTGGGTTTCAAGGGCCCAGCAGCAGTTCGGGTTCAATTGGGGGTTTAAAGGGGCTGATGTCAGGGGAGGTCAGGCACTAAACCCCTATGAGTGAGGGGACGCCACCCCCTTTCACTCGGGAGGCCCCCGCCCAAACGAGGGGGGTGAGAGAGGGGGTAAGGCAGAACAATTGAAAATGGGAAATAGGATGGAAGGAGAAAAAATTGTAGGAGTAAGGAAGTGCGAAGGAAAGTATTGATGGGAAGGGTTTTAGGAAGTGATTTGTTCCCTCGCCCCCGGGTTTTCCTCGGGGTCAGGGTCGGGGGTTGAGTGGGTTTGGGGTGGGGGCCCGGCGCGGGCCGGGTGACGGGGGGTGGGGCGTAGGGGTGAGGGTGGTGGGTTCCGGGGAGCCGCGGGGAAAGGGACCGCCCCAAGGGCCCCGGGGTGTGGTTTCGCAGCTGCCTCCACCCCCCACCCCCTCCCCCAAACCTCCTGCACCCCACCGCAAAGGAGGCGAGTCTGCCATAAAACCCCATTTCCTTTTTTCCTTTTGACTCCCTATAAGGCTAGTTTTGTTCCCACGCACTAATTTACCCTTATTTTTATTTTACCTTGTTCAGTTTTGATTTTTCAGGCAAATTTATATCATGTAAGCTAATAGTTAGTCTCTGTTTTTAGCTCGGGTTATCAGGTGTCGGGAAATTTAAACCGTCATGCACGAAAATTTTTAGCGCCCTTAAACCCAGCCCGGGGCGCCCACGTGCCTCCCCAACAGTTGAGTGGGGGCGGCGGGCGCCCACCAGGGCCGGGTTGGGGTGGGGGTGTGCCGTGAGGGGCGGGGGCCCTGGGTGTGGTGGGGCTGTGGGTGCGGGCGGGGCCCCCAGCAGTCAGTTCTCTGTGGTGGACCCCCAAAAACCTCGGCGGTGGCGGGGCCGCGCCTGGGCCCGCACACCACTGGGGCGGGCGGGGGCCCTTGCCTGCAGGCCACGCCACCCCCTGCACCGCGGGGACCTGCCTCAACCCCGGCCGCTGGGGTCCCCCATCGCCACACGCGCCCGGGGAAGGTGGGTGAGGGGGGTGCTGCGGTGTGCCCCCCCCCCCAGCCACCCCCCCTAACCTCCCTCTCCCCCCCACAGGTTGTGTGCCCCCAATTTCAATCACGGCCCCCGGGGCAAGGTGCTCGCCAGGCCTTCCCAAGGGGCCCCCAAAAAAGCAAGGGTGGGCGTTGGGGGGGGGCCCCTGCCAGCCCGCGCCCCAAAATGTTCCCCCTGGAAGTGCTGACGCGGCGCGCGATGGCCACGGCCGTACCCCCCAGACCCCCCGGGCCGGCCCCCGCCCCCCCCACCACGCAAGGCCCCGGGGCCTGGAAAAGGGGCCCCCGGAGTTCGCGGGGGGGCGGCCCCCCCTGCTGGTGGACCTTGGGGGGCGGGGGCCCCGGGACCTGGGCGTGGGGGCAAAACCCCGGGGCCCCGGGTCAGCGGGCCCAAAACCTGGCCCCGCCCCCCCCGTTTCTCTGGGGCCAAAACAGGGGACCACCCTGAAAAACAAAACCCCCCCCCCCCTTGCCATTTTTTTTTAAATTTTAGTTTATATAAAAAAAGCCTCAATTCTGGATTTAAACCGGGGAGTTTTAAAAGTAAGGCACGTTTTAACCCGGAACTGCCCCTTGTAAGTTTAGCGGCCTCTTGTAGTTTCCCCCATGATGTTGGGCCCCCCTCACACTGCCACACTCCCCCCAAAGGGGGTGCTGCTGTGGTGGGATTTTGTTCGGGGGGCGCCCCCAAAAGGACCCCCACCCACACCCCGGGCGTGTCCCCCAACCATCCACCACCGCCCCCCCGCAGGCCCCCGAGCCCCACCCCTCCCGGGGGGAAAGGGGGCGGGTAACTGCGGGGGGCCAGTTTTCCCTTTATGTTTTCGGGGGCCCCCGCAGGGGGTTTTTCTGGCACATCCCCCCCCCCTCACGTAGAGGGAAAGGGTGGCCCCCGACCCCCGGGTATCCCCCCCTTCAACGGCTGTCTCGGGGAAACCCCAAAGGGGGAATGGGGAGGTGAGTTGGGTTGGGGGGTGGAGGGGGGAGGGAAGGAAAGCATAGAAAGGGGGGGAAGGGGAGGGGAGGGTGGGTTTGGGGGGGGGAGGGAATGATTTTTTAAAGGGAGGGAATGGGGAGGTGAGGTGTGTTGGAGGGGGAGGGGACGGGGGTTTTTTAGAAGGGGGGGTGAAAAAAAAAAGGGATTTTTGACGTGGGAGATTCATGTTTTTAAAAAGTTTTCATAGGAAAAAGCTACGTGTCCTTGGTTTATATTTTAGGGGCAAAATGCCTTACTATTGTGGTATACTTTTATTTGGGTGTGTTTTGGTTTTTTTTGTGATCAGATAATGTTGAGAATATTTCCCGGAATCACTGGGGAGATGAAATGCCCCGGAAAAGGTGGGCAAAGAAGGGTGGGAAACAGGAATTTTTGGGACAGTCTGAGGTTAAAAGGGGGCTTGGTGGTTTGGGGACGGAAAAGGAAAGGGAAATTTTGAGCATTGGGGGGGAGCTGTTGGAGTGGAAGTTTCCCGGTGAGAGTAAAGATTTTTTAGGTGGTTTTGGCAAGTAAAGAGGGGGGAGCAGGTGGTGGGCAGGGGGGGAGAGAGGAAACTGTTGGAGTGGAAATGCCAAAGGGCCCTCGGGCCACCAGGGAACCCCAAGGAAAAAACTGGAGGCCGGGGTTAAGGGATTGGCAGCATTGGGGCATTGAAAGGCTAAGGGAATGGATATTTTTAGATATAATTTGGGGCGTACATCGGGGTCCCAAACTCCCAAAAATATTATGGGAAAAACTGACGTTAAAGAGAAGAGAAGAGGATGATCATGGCGTTTAAAATTTTGGGGGTAAGTAAAGGGAACGAAGAAGGGGAAGGAAAAGGAAGGGAGAAAGGAAAAAGGGGGGAAAAAAGAGAAGAGTAAGAAAAGCATTTAAGCACCATCTTAAAAGTAATGAAAAAGCTTCCTCTTGTCAAAAAACCACATACCCCTTCTTTTTTTCCCGTCCAAACTGGTTTGACCTTGGCCACGGCTTACTGGATCATCAAAAGTGCCCCCGGGGGGCCCCCGAAACCAACTGTGCCTCCAAGGGACTCAGCTTTTGGCCTTTAGGGCAATTTAATTCCCCATCATGCAAAAAATCTCGCAGCCAAATTTTTTCTCCTTTGATAAGCCCTTTTATATACTCAAAAAAAGACTTTTCTGTATAAAGTATTTTTTGGGCTCAAAACTTTTGGTCCCAAAAGTAAAAACCCAAAGCATACTATTGTCTTTTCCCCTTTTTTTCATTTAATTCAGGGAAAACCAAACCTTTTTTTCCAAATTTCATTTAGTAAACCATTAAATTTCAAAGGTTCAAGGAAATTTAAATCTCTGGAGGCAGGACATGGCCAGGTTTTTGGGGTTTGGGTTATTCCCCTGTCCCAGTAAACCCCTTTTTGTTCCCAAAAGGTTTTGGGTCCCAAAAACAGCCTGCGGGTTTTGACTGCCCGGGCGGGTGGACAGGGGACAAACTGCACGACCCCCCACCCAGCCCCAGTTCCCCGCCCAGTCCCATGTTTGTCGGCACCCTCCTTCACCCCCCCCCCCCCCCACCCCCCAATCCCCCCCAAACTAGGTAGGGGTGGGGGCGGTTCCCTAGGTTTTTTTTACCTTCCCCTTTTATTTCTCTCTATTTTTTTTTATTTTGTTTATCTTCTCTTTTTTTTTCCTCCCCTTTCCCAATCTTTCCTTTTTTTAAAGAAATTTTTAAGTATATCCCCATTAGCTTTAAAAGTGTAGGGATTTTTGAAATCCCGTCCACTGCATTTTAAGAAGCAAAAATTATGACCTCTTTTCAAAGGGCAATTAAGGCATTTTCCCCTTAAACCCCTTTTCACCCTTATTATCTTCTGTCTCTGTTTTGTATAGAAGGAAAAATTGGAGGGCATAAACCCATGTATGCCCCCCTTTACTAAGGGCACCCACGTTTTATTCCCCCACATCTTCCCATTATTTCTGGGCCCCTTTTTCATGTATAGAAGGGGTTATTGGGGACACACCTTGTTGGGCGGGCTTTTTCTAAGGCACCTACGGGTTTTTATCCCTCAATCTATCCCATTTTATCTTTCCTTGTTTATGTATAGAAGGAAAAGATTGGAGGGGCATCACCCCCATACCAGATTTCGCACCGGGCAGCAGGACGGACCGCTGGGTTTTTTTTTTTCGTCCCAGCACCGCCCTGGGCCCGGCCGGCCCTACAGCTGGTGCAGGGGGAAATTGTGTCTCCTGCTGCCAAAACCCAAACCCGGCCCCCCAGGGGGTCCCGTGTCGTTAGGGTGCGGGTCAAAGACGGCAGGGGGCATGCGTTACTGGCCCCCCAGGGGAACCTTTTACTCTTTTTCCTTTGTTTCCTGGTGTGATCCCGTCTAAATTACCTGGCTCAGGTGATCTTTGTAATTTCTAGCTGTGATTTGAAGCGAAGAGGGGCTTTAATGTTCTTTAATCAAATATTTATCTAAGACTAATTTGAATACAGTGGGAGAAATTGATGGTGGAAATGTGGGGAGGAGACCCTTTTTTTAAAAAGGGAATTTGAAAATCTGGAGTATTTGGTGAGGGGAGAGGAAAATGGAAGATGTGAGAAAAGATGCATGGACAGGGCAAAAATTTGAGGCTTTTTTACTGTGTTTCACGAGGAAACTCCAAAAACCCTGCTTTATTTTAACTTAAATAAATTTAAACTTTTTTTTTGCTTTAAAACCCCATTTACATTGGTCAAAAAGTTTTTTAAAGGGATTTTTTTATCTATTGAAAATTTTGTCATAGGGGGTGTATGTGTAAAATAGGCTTAAGGGTCCCTTTTTCCCCCCCCCTCAGAAACATTGGGGTCCTCCCAAACCCTTTCTTGCAGTGGATGAAAGGGGGCGGAGAGCTGTAAAAACGCCCCCATCCCCTGAAAATGGGTCTGAGGGGGGCCCACGCTGGGTGCAGGAGGACCGGCAGGTGGGGCTGCCAAAAATCGGAAGGCCCCGCCAAGTAAAGCCGGCGTGAAACGTCATCAAGATCCACGGCGGGGCTATCACGTTGGGAGGTGTTTTGGGGGGGGCATGAGGTAGGTGTTGGGGGGGGGCATGATGGTAAAATGTTGGCGGGGGGGAGGTAGGTAGTATTTTGGGGGGGGCATTGGGTGGTAAGTGTTTGGGGGGGGGGGGGGGGCCCTGATGGTAGGTAGGTTTGGCGGGGGCATAAAAAGGTAGGTTTGGCTGGGGACCTGATGGAAGTGTTGGCGGGGGCATGAGGGGGTGTTGGCGGGGGCATGATGGTAAGTTTTGGCGGGGGGGGGAAAGATTGGGAGGGGGTTTTTGGCAGGGGCATGATGGGAGGGGTTGGGGGGCCCCTGATGGGAGGTTTTTGGGGGGGGGGCATGTTTGGGAGGGGGTTGGCAAAGGGGGATGAGGTAGGTGTTTTTGGGGGGGGCATGATGATAGGTGTTGGGGGGGATGAGGTAGGGGTTGGCGGGGGGGTGATTTGGGAGGTGTGGGGGGATTTGGGCTACAGAAAATGAGAATGATCTACAGATACTTGTAAACGTGTTTGATAGTGTGTGCAGAAGAAAGCTGAGACTGAATGTTTACAAATGTAAGGTGATATATTTTAGACGGTATTGTATGCAAGCGTTCGGACGAAAACTGATGGCAAACTATAACATCTAAGGGAGCCTAAGGGAGGAGAAAATGACCCCTCTGCTATACGGAGGTAATCTTACCCTTTTTTACGCTGCTGCAAAACTTTATACTCCTACAATCCACTCCGTTCCGCTCGCCTTCCCCTCTCTATCAGTGGTTCGGATCCCACGAAAAACTGTAGGTCCCTCCGCTCTACGGAGTCCTTCTTCCCCTGTACAATCTCTGAAAAAATAAAACAAAAAAAAAAAAACATTTTTAATCTCAGACTTCTTTCACAAAAATTTTTTCAAAAATTTTTTCCTCCTGTTTGTATATTTTGGGAAAACGCTGGAGATGTAGTGGAGAAATGACGCCAGCCGCCCGTGCGGGGTGCCGAGGAGTATCGGGGTGTGCGCGCGTACATGGCAGTGACAGAGAAAAAGCAAAACAAACCCAAAACAAGACAAGAAAACAACAACAACAACAACACCAACAACAAAAACAAGATAAGAAGAAAGAAGAGAAGAAGAAAGAAGAACGAAGAGAAGAAGAAAACAAGTCAAATCTGAAGAAAGAACAAAAGAACAAAAACAAAAACTGAAGAACTGGTGGGCGGCGGGGTGGGCGCGGAGTTGTCCTGGGTGTGTCCGGAGCACCATCTTCCGAGGCCCATGTCCTGCCAAGCCGCCCCAGAGTGGTTTCTGTTTGCCCGTGCGAGATGGGAAAGCGTGTCGTTAGGTCGAGATCGACTCACAACAAAAACATACAAACACATACAGCACCTGGGTCAAGCCCCGGTAGTCCATGAGCCAAGACCCGAATTTTGGGATATCGGTACCACCCGGGGTGACTAATTCTCTTAGGTGTTTTTAGCTTGCTACATGTCTCTAGTTTATGTTTTTATATGATAACCTTGCACACTGGTAGCTTAATGGTCGTTATCACTTCTTGGGAATAGACACAACCCCCACCGAAAATTCAGAAAAATTTTTTAAAAAGTCAAGTTTGGGGACAGGAATGCCTAAATGTCACTAAAATGAAATAGAATTGTCACATTTAATTTCAAGTCCTGTAAATACACACTAAAACATGCCATGGGCTTGTACTTACTATTTTTGGCCAAATTAATCCTCCTCAATATCATCTACGTCAGACTCGGAATCTGACGTTGTGCTACCGGCTCTTCTTTAATAGCCTTGTTCGGCATGTCGTAACCTGCACATGTCCGTACACTTCAGGCCATTGCTGAGGCAAGTGCACTTAGGGAGTTCGCATGAACCGCACACACTTGCAGGACAGTAGCTTTCATAACAGCATCTGGTGCTGGTGAGCCTCGCATCCAGTGACAGCAAGCTTGCCGTCCTCATCTGTCATCCAGCCCCAGTGCTGTTGGGTTCGCAACAAATGGCTGGCTCTGCAGACTTCTCCTCCAGATCGCAGCCTGGTAGTTTGCACGTAGTGCATGCATGAAGAGGCAGTCCTCACAAGGAGGGAGTTGACTTGACTCCACCCCTCCAGTCTCGCACAGAACAGCTCATACCGAAGCTTGTTCACCTCAGTTGTGTGGGTAGATGGCAGGTACATGTGGCAGGTGATTTCCTGTATTTACCTGTACCTGTACCTGTTATTCCTGCTTGGGTGGCTTTGTCTTGCCACTGGTAACAGCAAAGACCAAGTCACTGCCGAAGGATGTGGCAAGACGTTGAGCTCTTTCAGAGGGAGTTTGACACTCACACTCTCCTGTCAGCAGGGTGTGCAGGAATTTAGTGACTGCTGCAGGAATAACATTCTGATCTGTATCGGGAGGCCATGGCTGACTCACATCTTGCTTTTGATTCATTCCTCAGCTGAAATTTCCTGCTTTTTGGGTTTAAAAATATCTTCAGAGTTAGCTGCTCTTGCTTCTTGCAGATCTTTTGTCATTTTGTGTGCTTGTCGGGCAAGGTTTGTCCATTGAGAGGCTGCGGGGATAGATTAGAAGCTTTCCTTTTCATCTGGGACAAAGCGTAGTGATTCCCAAAACTCGGTTTTTAAATCTTCGGCGAACATGTTTTTTGTCGCTGGTTTTTAGTTGGATAATACCACGGGACATCATGGATCTCTCAAGCCTAGATGTGAGGTTTTTCATAGGCAGTACCTCTGCGTTGGGGAATAATTCAGTCCTTAATATACAAGAAGAGTTCCTCGAGGGCTTCTATCTCAGCCTCTTTCGTAGCGGCTCCCTCGCTTTCTTCCTGATTTTCACCTGCACCAGACCTGGCGGCCGTGGGAGATCATTTTGTGAAGAGTTTGTAGCACGACTTGTGGTAGTGACCCCTGCACAAAAAAGGTCTCGCTAAGTAAACCAAGGATTCTGGTGAGTTTCCCTTTTTGTGCTCTGGNCCGCGAACATCTTTCCCCCTGCCTCCCCTTTCCCTCTCCCTTTCTGTGGGGGCATAACACATCTCTCAGTAAGTCTGGTTCACGGTCAGCGACGCAGCTCGGGGTCAATTCGGGATCAAGGCTGATGTCACGGTGGAGGTCAGGTCACTGAAGCCCCATGACGTGAGTGACGCCACGCCCCTCACTCTGGAGGCGACGCCGTACGAGGTGGTGAGAGAGGAGGTGAGGCAGAACAAGTGTAATGGGAAATAGGAAGGAAGGAGTAAATTGTAGGAGTAAGGAAGTGCGAAGGAAAGTATTGATAGGAAGGTTTAGGAAGTGACGTTGTTCCCTCCGCGCCCTTGGTTCCTCAGGGCTCAGGGTCGGTGTTGAGTCGGCTGGTCGGGGCGGCGCGGGCCTGGGTGACGGGCGGCGGCGTCGGGGTGATGGTGGTGTCCGTGGAGCCGCTGGGCAGGGAGCCGCCCCAGTGCACCAGGGTGTGGCTCGCAGCTGCCTCCACGCCCCACACCCTCCACCACCTCCTGCACCTCCACCGCAGAGAGGCGAGTCTGCCCTGAACACACTTCCATTTTCTTTGACTCCCTATAAGGCTAGTTTTGTTACATGCACTAATTTTACCCTTATTGTTATCTTACCTTGTTCAGTGTGATATTCAGGGAAATTTATATCATGTAAGCAATATATAGTTAGCTCATCTGTTGTAGCTCAGGTGTTATCAGGTGTCAGGAATTAATCCGTCATGCACGTAGCCTTGTAGCGCCCTTGACCCAGTCCCGGCGCCCCACGTGTCCTGCCCACAGCTGGGTGAGGCGGCGGGCGTCACCATCGGCCAGGTGGGCGTGGGGGCGTGCCGTGAGGGGCGGCGGCCTGGGTGTGGCGGCGGCTGTGTGCTGCGGGCGGGGCTCAGCGGCCAGTTCTCTGTGGTGGACGCCAACACCTCGGCGGTGGCGGGGCCGCGCCTCGCTCTGCACACCACCTGTGGCTGCGGCGGCCTGCCTGCAGGCCACGCCACCCCCTGCACCGCGGGGACCTGCCTCAACCACGGCCGCTGCGTCCACATCGCCACACGCGCCAGGTGAGGTGGCTGAAGGTGTGCTGCGGGACGTCACGCCCCCACCCCAGCCACCCCCACTAGCCCCCCTCTCCTCCCACAGGTGTGTGTGCCCCCACCACACTCACGGCCCCAGGTGCAAGGTGCTCGCCAGGCACTTCAAGGGCGGCCACAACCAGAACGGGTGGGCGTGGGCGCCGAATCTGCCAGCCTGCGCCAAGATGCACCTCATAGTAGGGTCACTTAGGGCGATTCGCTTCACATTAGGTGAAGGAAGTATTTTGAGGGTCTTATCCTAAGCATTTTGTGCCGCTGAATCCGAAAATCGTAGTTGGGTCACTCGTTAGCGGTAAGTTTTAGCGCAATTTGCAATTTGGCAATTTGGCAATAAAATTAGCAATTACAAATTGCAGAATGAGAACCAGACGTCGTAGAGACCTCGTTTTGGACTCAAATTGAAGCTTATTAAGAGTGCATAAAATGTTATTTTGGTACTCCGTGGTTTGTATCTGTTCGCATTACTGAAACTATAATGGAAATAGAGATAAGTGGAAAAAAAAAGAAGAAAAAAAATATAAAAGGAATAATTTTGGCCTTAATTTCACATCAAAAGTCATGAAATGTTTCTGGCTGTATCTGTTCTCATAAAGGCACTACCGTTTCTGATAATAGAAAATGGTAACTTTTCTCTGACTGTCCCCTCATGGTCGTATTTTATGACATACGGTAATGAAATTTCGCAAATAATATGTAAAATTTCATTGGCTATAAATTTTAGAAATTAGCTATAAAAACCGTAAATAAAAATAAATCATTTATTATATCGCACATTTTCCTTCCCAGGTCTCGCAATGAAATCGTGTGTCATTTGCGGTGCAACTAACGGAGATGTGGTCCTTCGACCTCGGAACGCCCAAGGAGGATGTTCGGAGTATGCTGGCCCAAGTGGGCTTCGAAAGGCGAATTCGGCGAATGTCGCCCGTCCAGGAGTTGGCAGAGGATGGAAAGACTGGATTCCTTCAAGAAAGCCCTCGAGATCCTTGCACCCAAGCTGCAGATCCTGAGGTTAGCGGGATCAGACGACAAGTCCCTTGAGCAAGTTCTCCATGACGTTACGTCAAGATGGTCCCTCTGCTTTTGAACTACACCAGGGCTGTGCGGACAGGAGACTGGGCGCTGCACCTGAAGACGTTGGAGGAGTTCGGACCGTTCTTCTTCGCCATGAATCGAAGCTCCTACGCCCGGTTCGTCCCCGGTTTACGTGGCCATGATGCAGGACCTCCGCCTCAAGAATCCAAGAGCGTGGACGTACTTGGAGAAACACTGGGTCGTCCGTAAGTCGTTGGTACCTTTCACGTCCTTGGCTGCGACCATGCCTTGGAACAGGTGAACCGGACTCTGATAAGGTGACGGTGGGGCTTGTAGGGATCACGAAAAATCCCTCGACGAGGACCAAGTTCTTCTTGATCCAAGACGAACTCTTGGCAATCAAGGCCAAATCATTCGGAAGTTCTGCTACGGCATCAAAGCACCACAAGGACAGCCCAGCGCGTCACGAAGAAGACACACGAGATGACCAAAGAGGCTGCTGGTCTTCTCTCGCCCAGCATAACCCCTTCACTCGCGAGAAAGCCCAACTCACCACCGTCCTTTCCCGCAAGGTTGTTCCAGATAAGATGGTGGACGCACTGACAAGAATCGAGGAGATGGCAAGGAAGCTCTCTTGAAGTACGAAGAGGGAAGGATCAGGACCTGCGCCAGCAAAAGTCCATGGGAGGTCCTGCATCGTCAGCCTACCAATACATTCAAAACGCTGGGCAAGAAAAGCCAAAGTTTCAATCGGAGGGAAGCAGGTGATTGTCACGGGATCCTCAGACTTCACTCGGCGCCTGCTGCTCGCCCTCCAACTCGACAGCAGTCTGGACCTTCGCACCATCATCTCCAACTATGAGCTCTCCCTGTTCCCTCTTGCCCTTTGACGGACCAAGGCCACCCGCGGGTCACGACAAAAAGTGCCCTTCTCAGGGTTCTGGAGAAGATGAACGCGGCGGTCTCCACGGCCTCGCAAACCCCTTCATCCTCTCGCGTGCTGGTCCTCGACGGGATGGCTATCCTTCAGCAGGCACCCCGTTTCCGGCCTCAGCAAAACTTAAGGACCTGGTTGGATCCCTCCTGCAGAGAGTTGCCCAACTGGGTGTTGGCTACTGGGAGTTGCACCTTGTCTTGACAGGTACGACATCGGCGCGTCCCTCAAAGACAAGACGAGGGAACAGCGAGCCCGAGGTGGAGGATACGATTATCGACATCCAAGCAGCGACGAGGATCAAAGCTGGAATGACCATGGCTAACATCTTGTCCACCAAAACAACAAGACTGCTATGACCTCTCTCATTGCCTCCCAAATCCAGCACGCATTCATGGGGATTACGCGTCGTCTGCGCGTTGGCGCGACAAAGCCGTGGCAACTTCTGGGACCGGACGGAGCCAAGTTCGCTTCAGAACAAGAGGAAGCGGACACTAAGATGATATATCATCTCTCCATGCTCGACAAAGATGTGGAGGCAACCGTAGTTTCTCCGGACACTGACGTCCTCGTCCTCCTCCTCCGACACTTCCCAAGATACCTCCCAACACGTGCCTCCAGCTTGGCTAGACGACTTTCAACGTTCAGCTCATCCACGATGAATGGGCTCTCACGCGGATGTGATCACGTCCTTCCATGCTCTGACTGGTTTGCGACACCACTTGCGCCCTCTTCAGGAAGGGCAAGTTGCAAGCTTGGCCTGTGTTCCAGGGCCGCCGACCAGGCAACCCTCGACGCTTTGGGTACACTCCGAAGACCCTGGTCCGCTGACGCAAGAGAGCCTGGACGTGCTGTGCCGATTCGTGAGCAGAATTTTACGGATATACCTGCTCTCTGCCGCAGGCGAGGTGGACGGCACTTCAGAAGAAGAAGGTTGGAGCAGCACTGGCCCCTCCGACAGTCAACGCCACCACCCAGCACATTATGCGAGACCAGCTACAGGCCGTCGTCTGGGAGGGGGCTGTGAAGAAGGAGTTGGTGACCCTCGACCCGACCAAGTACGGCTACGGACCCAAACCTGGCGCCTATCCCTTCCACCCTGCCTCCCGCCCCGCAAAGTATCATGGATGGGATGCAGTGCGGATGCAAGACGAACTGCTCGACCAATCGCTGCGCTGTCAACGCCTGCAGACTCCTTGCTCGGAGCTTTGCGATTGCTCCCCCGAGATGTGCATCAACGACGAGGAAGATGGGCATGAGGACGTCGATGGCGTAGACGACTAGATATTCGATTTTTTTCAACTTGTGAACGCTCGCTATCGCAAGTAAGGGATTTTTTTGTGTTCTAATTGTTATTTTCCAAAAATACGCGGAGGAGACTCGGTTTCGTTTGTTTGAAATTTTTTGTGTTCTGGATTAATACTCGGGTCCACTTCGGGCGGAAAAAAGGCTTTCGCTCACCTTAGTGAAGGAAGTATTTTGAGGAGTCATTATCCTAAGCATTTTTCAGTTGAAATACCCTGTTCTACGCAATAATTGTACCCACCCTTGCACAAATTCGTTAATTAAATGTGTACCTAAGAACAAATTGTTTGTTATTTTACTTTTTTTACTAATTAAAATTAGTTTAATTATTAAGAAATCAGGCTTAAGGCCAAAAATTATTCCTTTTATATTTTTCCAATTTTTTTCCACTTATCTCTAATTTCCATATAGATCAGTAAATCCGAACAGATACAACCACGGAGTACTCAATAACATTATGCACTCTTAAAAAGCTTCAATTGAGTCCAAAAACGAGGTCTCTACGACGTCTGGTTTCATTCTGCAATTTGTAATTGCCAATTTTATTGCCAAATTCCAAATTGCAAATGCGCAAAAACTACCCTAACGAGTGCCCCAAAACTACGATTTTTGGGATTCAGCGGCCAAAACTTAGGAAAAGACTTCAAAATACTTCCTTCACCTAGGTGAAGCGAAAGCCTTTTTTCCGCCCTAAGTGACCCGACTACAACTGGAGGTGCTGACGCGGGCGAGCATACACGTTTCTGTACTCCGCCCCGGACCCCCCCGCCGCCCCCCACGCCCCCCAGGGAACTGGTGGCCCGGGAAAAGCTGGGGGTGGGCGGCCCTCCCTTGGTGGACCGGGGGGGGGGCCAGGGGAGCCTGCGCGTGGACACCGCCGGCCCGCTCAACGAAAAACACCTGGCACCCCCTCGAGTGCTCTGGGACCAAACAGGTGAGCCGTCATTCTGACCCCCAAACACTATTTTTATGACATTTTTTTTTTTTTTTGTTTAAAAAAAAAAATTGCTCAAGTTCTGTTTTATTGTGATGTGTACAGAAAGGCCGTGTATTACGGAAGCCATTGTAAGTGTCCCGGGCCTCTTTTACCCTTATGTTATGCGGGGGCCCCCTCACACGCCACATCCCCCAGGGGGTTGTTGCTGGGGTGGATTTGTGTTCGGGGGGAGCCTGGACCCCCCACCCACACCGACGGTCCCAAACCCACCCCCCCCCCCAAAGCCCCTCCGCACCCCCTGACCCCCCACCCCTGCAGGGCGAGGGGGCGGCTCCCCTGCGGGGGGCCATTCCTTGATGGTCGGGGCCCTGCAGGGGGGGTGGGTGGCACACCCCCCGCCCCCCTCACGAGAGTACGGATGGCCGAGACCCCTGTTTTTTATCAACCCTCACGACTGCTCGGGAAACCCAAGGGGAATGGGGGGAGTGTTTTTGGGGTGGTGGAGGGGGGGGGAAGGAGCATAGAAGGAGGGGGAATGGGGGAGGTGAGTGGTTGGAGGGGGGGGAAAAAAATTGGATTAAAAAGGGGGGTTTGGGAATGGGGAGGGGAGTGTTTTGGAGGGGGGGGGGGGAGGATGTATAGAAAGAGGGGGTGAAGGGGAGGGGATGGGGACTGGTGAGATTCATGTGTAAAAATTTTTGTAAGAAATGCAAAGTGTCCTGGTTTACAGAGGGGGCATCGCAATTTTTTTCCAAAAACCCCCAATCGCAATTTCCCCAATTTTGACCTGCACCGCCGAAAAGCAATTTCGCAATTTTTTTCGATAGGCTTTTCGCAATCGCAATTCCAACAATTCCCCAATTCCGCAAAAATAAATTTTTTAACACCAATTTTAAAAAACAAAAAATTTTCAAATTTTAAAAAAAAAAGTCTCTAGACTCTTATTAGTGTTTTAAACTCTGTTTTCCCTATTTGTTTTCTGGCTATATTTTTACTTCTTTTCAATTAAGTTTTTTGTCTCTTGTAGTGTTTTTTTTTTTATTATTTCACTTCCAGTTTGGCTAGGAATCACAATCAAGTAATCTACAATCTTCCCTCCTCTCCTTCCCCCCTCCTCCTCCCCCACTTCTTTGGTTCAATGGGGGAGGTTTCAAACAACAACACACGGCCAGCGTACACGCTCTCAACCCAAGTTCCAGCACGCACGACTGAGTGACTGTGTACCTTGGTAAGGGTTTTGTTGGCAGGTCGCTCCACCCAATATTGGGGGAACTATGTTCAGCGGGCATTGCCATTTTTGAAGGTGGTGACCGTCACAAATTGCGGGGCTCGTTTAAAAATTTGGCGGTCCCCAACCCGCAAATTTTGATTTTTTTCAGGCTCCCAAATTGCGCAAAATTTCCCCAACCGAATTACCATTCCCCAAGTTTTTTGTGATTTTCGTTTCAAAATTTTGGGGCCGCAATTTGCAATTTCCCCAATTTTTCAGGCATCCGTAATTGGCAATTCCCCAACCCAATTACCATTCCCCAAGTTGCGAATTGCGGAATTGCGGACTAGAATTACGGAATGCCCACCTTTTGTTGGTTTTATTCAGACATTTCGTTTACTATTGTGGTAGCTATTATTTGGGTTTTGGGGTTATTGTGATCATAGAAGTTGAGGGATGATGGGGGCAATGGAGAGATGAAACCAGTGAAGAGGTGGCAAGAAGATGGGGATTACAGGAGCTGGTACAGTATAGATTTAAGGCGATTTAAGGTGATTGGGCACGTGAAGGCAGAGAAAAACGGTGGGCATTGGGGAGGTTTGGAGTGGAAGTGATGTGAGAGAAAGGTGATTAAGTTATTTGGACACGTGAAGGGGAGGAGAGAAGGGGTGAGGCATTGGGGGAGAGCTGTTGGATGGAAGGCCGGGTTGCCGTCCCCCGGACAGGCCCAAGGAAGACATGGAGGCAGTGTTTTTGAAGAGGATCGGCCATTGGGCATTGCAGAGGGGGTTTGAGGCGGTTAGAGAGATTGGAAGCTTATCATCGGCCGTAAAACCTCATAAGATATTAGGGGGAAAATTGACTTTAAAGACAAAGATTATGCAGCTGATATCCCCCCTTACTTTTGGATGTGTAAGAAAAGGGAAGGGAGAAATAAGGAAAGAAAAGGAGAATAAGGAAAAAAGGAGGAAAGGAGAGGAGAGAAAGGGGAAAGAGGCATAAAGAACCATCTTACAGTAATGAAAAACTCCCTTTGTCAATAACCCTACCCCTTTCTTTTGCCGTCCAAGCGGGTTTGACCTTGGCCAGGGGCTTACAGGCCCAAAAAAGTGCCCGGGTGCCCTGATGCCAACGGTCCCTCAAGGGATAGCTTCCCCCTCAGCAAGTAAGTCTCATCATGATCTCTCTGCAGCATTCTCCTCCTTTGATAAGCCCTTAATATACTCAACCAAAGACTACGTATACAGTTTCTTGATTTTAAAAATCATTTAATCCAACAGTAAGAACCACGCTACTATTGTCTTTTCCTTTTTTTCTTTTTATATTCAGAAAAGAATCTTTTTTACATTTTCTTTTAGTCAGCCATTAGTTTCAGGCATCGGAAGTAAGTCTCGGGAGGCCACAGACAGGCCAGGTGTGGTGTGGGTTATCCACTGTCCTTATAAACCCTTTTTGTTCCTACATTGTGGGGGTCTCAGGACCCCTTTGGGTGTGACTCCCTGGCGGGGGGTGGAAGGTGACAGCTGTTACGACGCCCACCCAGCCCACCAGTTTTCCTTCCCAGTAGCAGGGTTCGCGGGGCATTCCTCACCCCCCTCCCTACACCAATCCCCCAAGTCGGGGAGGGGGTGTGGGAGGGGGGGGCCCTCTCTATGGTTTCTTATACTTTCCTTTTTATTATCTATTTTTTTTTAGGTGTTTATTTTTTCTTTTCTTTTCCTCCTCTTCTAAGTCTTTCCCTTATTAAAGCATTGTAAAGTAACCCCCTATTTTGTAAGAGGGTTTTTTAGGGATTTTTAAAAAAACAGTCCAGCATTGTAAGAAGCAATTATCTATGACCTCTCTTCTATGGAAACTAAGTGTATATCCCTCACCTCTTTTACATTATTATTTCTGTTTTTGTTTATGTTAAAAAGGAATGTTTGGGGACATCACCTAGTATTACTCTTTACTAAAGGGGAAACCCAGTGTATATCCCTCACCCTCTATCCCATTATTTTCTGCCCCTATTATGTTTATAGAAGGAAAAAGATTGGAGACATCACCCAGATGACCTCTTTTTTTTAAGGGCACCCCCAGGTAAATTTCCCAAAATCTATCCCCCTTTTTAAAGCCTCTGTTCATGTATAGAAGGAATGATAGGAGACATCCCTGTACACAGATTTTTGCACAAGGAGCAGGACGGACAGGGGGTTTTTTGTCGTCCCAGCACAGCCCCTGACCACCGGCCCCCACGCGGTGCAGGGGCACTTGTGGCCCTGCGGCAACCAAAAACCCACAGCCTCAAGGGGCCCGTGTCTTCTAGGGTGCCCGGGCTCACAGACGGCAGGTGGCCCCGTCGTTACGCCCAGGTAACCGTTTTCTCTTTCTTCGTATTCCTGGGTATACGCGGTTTGAATTTCTTTAAAAACCCGGCTATTCAGGGTTTCTTTAGTTGTAATAAGATTTAAAAAGGGGGCTTGAATTTATTTTTAACTAATATTCTATCATAGATTTGTAGGGAAAACAAGTGTAGAAAAAAAAAAGGTGGAAGTATGAGAGGGAATTACCTTTTTAAATTTTGGGAGAAAAAGAGCTCGGAGTCTGTTGTGAGTGAGTGAGAGAGATGTATGGAGGGGGGAGGACGGAAAGGTGGGTGGAGAAGACGTGCATGGGACAGAATAAATAGAGATTTTACCATGTTTATTTGAGGAAACTCCAAGGAACATGCATCAGTGTAGACTAGAGTAGAACCACCTTTTTGTTTGCTTTTTAGACCAAAAAAAAAGTAAGGCAAAAAGTTCTTTTTAGGTATTTTTAAAAACCTGAAGATTTTTGTTTATAAGGGGGGTTAGCGCAAAAAGGCTAAAGGTTTTATTTTCTCCCCTCAGGGGAGGCCCCCCCACCTTACTGGCAGTGGATAAAGGGGCGGGAGCCCCGTACAAGTCCCTTCCCTGAGTGGCTCGAGGGCACCACCTGCTGAGGGGGGGACGGCAGGGGGGGGCTGCCCATCGGGGGGCCCTGCCAGAGTATGTCGGCGTTGAGGTCATAAAAATCCACGGCGATACACGATGGTAGATGTTTGGGGGGGGCTGATGGTAGGTGTTGGCGGGGGGGCATGATGGGGGGTGGGGGGGGGGATGATGGTAGGTGTTTGGGGGGGGGGGCATTATTATTATAAAAAAAAAAAAAAACAATTTTTTTTTTTTTTCATCACAAAGGACCGGCCCCAAGGGGCACAACAAAAAATGGGTAACACAAAGCCCGCTTAGGTTTCCATCCCATAAAGAAGCAGTAAGAGAATAAAATAAAAAAAAAAGGGGTGAGCCAATTTTTGTCGGGGGGTGTTTTGTTACTCTTTTTTGAAAAGATGTAAGTATAGGAAAGTGGGGAAAAAAAAGAAACAGGAAGAGAGCCAGAGACCAGGAAAGGGAAAAAGAGAAAAAGAAAATGATTTTAAACCTTGCATTGGAAAGATGGACCCAGAATAGGGATGAGAATGAGTAGAAAGTTTGTGCAGCGAGCCCGGGAGGGAGGGAGGCTGAAATTCAGAAGAAGTTTCAGTAAAACAAGGGGCAGAAGAGCAGTGAGAGGGAAAAAAAATAAAAAAGGTAAAAAAAGAGAGCAAGAGAAGCAACATTGCGTCGGGTTATTAAAGATTGAAGACAGTCAGTAAGGGAGGGGAGTTGAGAGACGAAAAAGCTTTAGACTCAACCCGTTTTGGAGAGGTTTTAAAAGGGATCCTCCCCCCAAAAGTGAGGGGCATACTCCATACATGGGCCGGGTAAAAGGCCCCGTAGAGAGCAAGCAATTGGGAGGGAGAAAAAAAAAAAAAAAGGGTGCAGACGCCACAGGACACCTAAATTTTAGAAGTAGTTTTTGCAAGAGAAGATGTGAGATTTCCAGTCGGAATTTTAGTAAAAGGGTAGTCCCAGAATGCATTGTAGAAGAGCAGACAGTTGAGGTCATTTTAAGAAGGGGGATAGTTAATTGGGATTTTTTTTCGAGTAGATAGGTGAAAAAATTGGGTTTTTGAAGCACGAACCAAACAAGGGTTTTCTTTGCCCCCCGTCAGAAATTTTTAGCAAGATCAAAAGTTAGGGGGCTCGGGGGCTCTTCCCGGCAAACACTTGTTTGGTACTACATCACTAGGGGATGGTAGGTGGCGGGGGGGGGGCAGATGGGGAGGTGTTGGCGGGGGGCATGATGGAGGGGTTGGCGGGGGGCATGATGGGAAGTGTGGCGGGGGCATGATGGGAGGTTTTTTGATGGGGGCATGAGGTAGGTGTTTACGGGGGCATGATGGTAGGGGGTTGATGGGGGCAGATGGTAGGTGTGGGGGGGCATGATGGTAGGTGTTGGGGGGGGCATGATGGTAGGTGTTTGGCTATTTGGGGAGAGAAAAAAAGAGAATAATTACTTNCTTACAGTATGAAACACTCCTCTTGCAATACCACGACCCCTTTCTTTGCGTCCAAGCTGGTGACCTTGGCCACGCTACTGGTTCACATGCCCGGGCTGCCCTGATGCCAACTGTGCCTCAAGGGACTCAGCTGTGGCCCTCATGGCAAGTAAGTCTCATCATGATTATCTCTGCAGCATTTCTTCTCCCTTGATTAGCGCCATCATATACTCAACATCATTTAAATCCAACAGTAAGAACCACTACATACTATTGTCTTTTTCTTTCTTTTCATTGTATATTCAGAAAGCCAATATTTTTACATTTTCATTTAGTCAACCATTAGTTTCAGGCATCAGGAATGTAACTCTCTGGAGGTAGAGATATGGACACTTTGGACAGTGTGGTGTGGGTTATCACTGTCCTTATTACACCCTTGTTGTCTCCTACAGGTGTGGGGGTCTCCAGGCAGCCTGCGGTGTGACTGCCTGGCGGGGTGGACAGGTGACAGCTGCACCACGCCCACCCAGTCCACCAGCTTCCTGCCCAGTAGCTATGTTCGCCTGGCACTCTCCTTCACCCCCCCCCCCACCACACCGCATCCCTCCAACTCAGGTAGGCGGTGTAGGCAGGTTCCTCTCTATAGTTTTTGTATCCTTTCCTTTTATTCTCTATTTTGTTATTGTGTTTATCATCTCATTCTTTTCCTCCTCTTCTAAGTCTTTCCGTTATTAATGTATTGTTCGTAATTATTATTAGCTAAGAGTGTAGGATGAAAAAACCAGTCCACTGCATTGTAAGCAGTACTTTGCATAACTGCAAATAACTATGACCTCTCTTCTAAGGACAACTAAGTGTAATCCCTCACCTGTCACATTATTATCTTCTGTCTCTGTCTATGTATAGAAGGAATGCTTGGAGACATCTCCTATGTATGACCTCTTTACTAAGGGCACCTAAGTGTATATCCCTCACATTTATCCCATTATTATCTGCCTCTGTTCATGTATAGAAGAAATGATGGAGACATCACCTCATACGCAGATTTCGCACAAGGCAGCAGGAGGAAAGCTGGTTGTGTTGTCGTCCCAGCACAGCCGTGACCACCTGGCCCTACAGCTGGTGCAGGGCACTTGTGTCTCCTGCTGCACCAACACCCGGAGCCCCAGAGGTCCCTTGTCTGTCTAGGGTGCGGCTCACAGACGGCAGTGTGGCATGTCGTTAGTGCCTCCAGGTAACCGTTGAGTCTTTCTTCTATATTCTGGGTATACTACTGGCCTGAATTACTTTAACTCCGGCTATCTCAGTGTATCCTTAGTTGTAATAGATCTTAAGAGGTGCTTGAATTTAGTTGTAATCTAATATTCTATCTATAGATTAGTAGGATACAAGTGTAGAAAAGATGGGTAAGTGTGAGAGAATGACCCTTCTTAAATGGGGTGATAGAGCTCTGGGGAGGGATGCTCGAAAATCCCTCGTTAAAGGGACAACTTACGAGTGTATGGCTACAATAACCTTACGAGGGTGGGCGAGGGAGATGCTCGTACCGAGCCGTCACTCCCGTACGGTTATTGGTGGCTTGGGTGGGGAATATAGGGATATTCTAGGGATATGTTGTGGGAAATTTGCTGACCAATCACAGAGCAGCGCCTCGCATGACGCGGCCTTATCTAGCCAAGATCATGTTTCCAGCTGTCAGGGACCCTGATAAATAAATTTAAAGACAATTGAAATGCCACTGTTGTGCTAAATCGGCCCTTTCGGAAATCGTCTCGCGGACGCTTATTTAACCAAAAATAACTCTACAAAAACTTAACACAAAAACTATCAAAAACCCTTTACCTAACCTAAACCAGACCTAAACATAACTTAACCAAACCTAAAAACTATGTTTCCCGGTGCTGAGCTAAATTTTCGGCTGATTTCCGAAATAGGGCCGATTTAGCTCACTGTCGCCAGAATGTTACGATAATACATAGCTGCCATATTAGCCTTTCAGCGTAATATTCTCCCTGATTACTACAGAGACGTACCCAGGGTATACCTTGATGCGATGATCATAGGTTCGAGTCCCGCTTGCCCGAAATTATGATCTAAGACCACTGCTGGCCCGCGCGTACGTATGCCGTATCCGTGGCCCTGGCGGTACTCTGTTATAGTGGACGAGAACTGCGCTTTCGCTCTTTAGGTCAGACAACACACTGGGGGGCTAACACCTCACTGTGAACACGTGACACTTGTGTGCAAGGATAGTATAACTTTATAATATCCTTGCTTGTGTGTATACGTGCGTGGTACTAGTACGTCAGACATTGATACCACCACCACCACCGGATCATTATAGCACCCAAAAACTTGTATGAGAACTATACGTTTTGATTCAAGAAGTCGACCGATATATATATTTAAAATATAGGTTTTCCCCTGATATGAATTTATTAAAAAGTATATGTATTGTATGTTAAATATGATATATATGGAGCCCAATGATGCAAAAAAACACATCACATTTCAAACAGCAAGCATGAAAGAGCTCTATAATACACAATAAACATAAAATATAGTGATACAATTTGTTTGTTTTTTGTTTTGTCGCTTAAAAATTTTCACTCCCTTAGGGAGTTAAGGGTGCTCCAGACCACCCTTAGCCTCGCGGTCCCGTACCAAGTGAGAAAACGGTTTGAGCATCTCCCTTAGAGGCGCTACGAGGTAAAAGTCCCTAAGGTAAATTTACGGGCCCGTAACTTTTTCGAGCATTCCCCCCTGGAGTATGTGAGTGAACTGAGTGAGATGTATGAGAGAGAGGACTAGAAGGTGCGAGAATGACGTGCATGACAGATACAAATAGAAACTCTTCTACAATGTTCATCTGAGAAAGCTCCAAGGAACATGCATCAGTGTAGACTAAAGTAGAACCAACCTTCTGTTTGCTTGTAGACACATACAAGTATAGTCAAACGTTCTCCAGGTATATTTGAAACTATTGAAGATTTAGTCATAAGGGCTGTTATGCGCAAATAGCTAAAGGTCATTTTCTCCCCCTCAGGCATGGCTCCTCCACTTACTAGCAGTGGATGAAGGGGACGGAGAGCTGTACAACGCCTCCATCTCCTGAGTGGCTCTGAGGGCGCCCACACTGCTGCAGGAGGACGGCAGGTGGGGCTGCATATCGGGGGCCTGCCAGAGTATGCCGGCGTGACCGTCATCAAGATCCACGGCGACTATCACGATGGTAGGTGTTGGTGGGGGGCATGATGGTAGGTGTTGGCGGGGGGCATGATGGTAGGTGTTGGCGGGGGGCATGATGGTAGTATTGGCGGGGGGGGAGGGGGCATGATGGTTGGTGTGGCGGGGGGCATGATGGTAGGTGTTGGTGGGGGGCATGATGGTAGGTGTTGGCGGGGGCATGATGTAGGTGTTGGGGGGCATGATGGAGGTTGTTGGCGGGGGGGCATGATGGTAGGTGTGGCGGGGGCATGATGGTAGGTGTTGGTGAGGGGCATGATGGTAGGTGTTGGCGGGGGCATGATGGTAGGTGTTGGCGATTTGGGTTGCAGAAAATGTGAATAATCTACTTCTACAGATACAGTGGAAACACCCTATAACGGAATTTTCTATAGCAGAAAATTCAATTCCAGTATAAAAATTCCCTAGAACGGAATTTTCCATAATAGAGAACGATTTTCCGTTAATGCTCACGTTGGTGTATCGACACACCCTGTACGGTCACCTTCACCCGTTTTGATGAGGCTCTGGATCAGAGGTGAGTTTTTTACTAATAATTATACATATACGTATTTGTAGTGCTTTATTTTATGCATATAAATGTGTTTTCAGTGTTGTAGCATCTGCGTGCAGGCCTCAGATCACACCGAAACTCACACAATACCTGAAAATTGGTGCTGTAGAAATGGGTTCTGGTGAAAACACTCTCTAGCGGAAAATTCCCTATATCGGCAAGGGGTTGGCTGAATTATTCCGTTATAGAGTTTCCACTGTACTTGTAAATATGTTTGATGGTGTGTGCAGAAGAAAGCTGTGAGTTAATGTTAACAAGTGTAACATGATAGATTTTAGACGTTATTGCATGCATGCGTTCGGAACTATCTCGTAAACAGGAACTACCACGTGTAGGTCTCACGGGCTTTTGTAGCTTCCTTATTTTCTTATGTTCTTATGTTCGGATGAAAATTGACGGCAAATTATTACGTCTATGAAAGCCTTAAAGGAAACTAGTTATTGGATCTCTCTCATTCACCCCAAGGTGTCTTTCGTTTCCAACCCTTTCATAAGACAAAAACATAAGGAAGCTATAATAGGCCGTGAGACCTACACATGGTAGTTCCTGATCTTTCTCTTGATCTGTTCTTTCCCTCACACACTCATGGCCGCTTCTCCCCAAGGCTGTTTGGATGATGTGAGGGTGTCGGGGCGGGTGGTGCCCCTGCCCCCCGCCGCCAACAGCACACCCTGGGGCCAGGCTACCATGTTCCAGGGTGTGAAGGAGGGGTGTAGTGCCCCTCCAGCCTGCGCCAATGTCACCTGCAGGCCGCCACTCATCTGTGTGGACACCTGGAGGTCCTACCATTGCGGGTACGTCTGTTTAGATCTCTTACAAATGAAGATATGGAGGTGGCTGTTGATACGTACATTTTATCTTTATTGGTAAGACTAGTGGACTGGTATAAGGTTATATAGCAACATAAGGCATTTTCTTCTCTCTCTCTCTTTTCTCTCTCTCTCTCTCTCTCTCTCTCTCTCTCTCTCTTTCTCTCCTCTCTTCTCTCTCTCCTCTTCTCTCTCTCTCTTCTCTCTCTCTCCTCTCTCTCTCTCTCTCTCTCTCTCTCTCTCTCTTTTCTCTCTCTCTCTCCTCTCTCTCTCTCTCTCTCTCTCTCTCTCTCTCTCTCTCTCTCTCTCTCTCTCTCTCTCTCTCTCTCTCTCAATGCCTTGATAGTCCCTCTACGTAAGTCCACGAAAAGGTATGTAATTAGCTTGCCAGTCAGTCAGTCAGTCATTTAGTAACTTGACATTCCTTTGCCTTCTCCACCTTACATCTTACATAGTCTCTTAGTCTTTTATGTCTCCACCTTACATAGTGATAAGGTTTTTAATTTAGTGTTGTAATTGTAGAGAGGAGTAACAAGAAACCACCCGAACAAAATTTTCCCACCCCCCTTTCTGTATTATCTACTCTCTTCTTTATAGGGACTGGCAACCGAGCGGCCTTTTTGTTTTCTAAAATTTTTTGCCCTTTCCATTGTGATATGAGAAAAAAAAAAAAAGTTGCCTAATGGTGTTGCTTGGTGTTGTGTACAGATGTGGGACGGGAAAGGTGTTGTCTGGGACGCGAGACACCTGTGAGGACGAGGATGAGTGTGCGTGGGACCCTTGTCTGCATGGCGGCACCTGCCTCAATAAGCCATCAGGTGAGCTCTTCTAACCACCTTCCTTAATTCAGCGACCTATAATTGCTATCCCTTCTTTCCTTCTCTTTCCTGTCTTAACAAACCATCAGGTGGGTTATCCATCCCAAGCCCTTGAATTATAATGATCTGCCTTAATTGCCATATCTTCTTCCTCCTCATGTCTTTATTTGAGTATAAAACCATAAGCTATTCCAACCACCTCCCTTAAATCATTTTCATGGCAAATATCACACCCCGGAGGCCTCTCACAAGTGGCTGACATGTGCCCCATTCCAGGATTCCTGTGTCAGTGTGCGTCAGGCTTCCCGCGGGCGTCACTGCCACCTGCCGGGCCCGCAGACAACTCCCCCAGGCTATCCCTCACCGCCTGGTGGCCACCATGGCTTTGTCCGTCCTCATCCTGTGTGAGTTGATGGCTTTTTTCATGTCCTTCTTCACTTTTTACCTCAAATTACGGCTTTTCTTGCAACATATACGATTTTGGAAGGGGGAAATAAGGGTGTGAGGCTATATGCCATGATATTACTCATAAACAAAGGCAATATATATACAATGAAAAAGGTAAAAACAGGGCATTTGTGTTGTTCCTTGTATTCTCTTCGTTTTGAGGAGAAAAAAAAACACCATTGAATAGAAACGTAAGAATATTTCAAGGTGAGAATGATCAATGCATAAAAAAGCTTGACGGGTGCTTTTTGAAAAAACTAGAGGAGGTGAATAGGGGCCCCTTTAATGCACCCTGGGTTTGTAATGGTGTGAGTACAGGGGGTTTAAAGGGGGGTTAATGTGCATCCCTTTCAGTGGTGGTTGGCGTGCTACTCCACCAACACCACCGCCGTGCAGGCTACGCAGGGGTGGGCCCCCGCCGGGGTGAACGGAGGTGAGCGCACAGCCTCCCGTCCCCGGCCAAACCCAACCCCCATGGGGCCAAAAGGACAGCCTGCCTGGACCACGGGCTGCGTACGGGGAACCGGTTTAGTGGGATGAGGGGAGTGCCTTGCTGTGGGGGAACCTGGATGGGTGAGAGGAGTACCTTTCTGTGGGGAACTGGGAGGGGGGAGAGGGATACCTTTCTGTGGGGAAACCCGGGAGTGGGAGAGAGGGGGTGCCTTTTTTGGGGGAACCTGGTGAGTGGGGTGAGAGGAAATGATTGCTGAGGGGAACCGGAGAGTGGGATGAGAGGAAGTGATTGGTAGAGGAACCAGGAGGTGGGAGAGAGGGGGGCCCTTGCTGGGGGGAACCCTGGTGAGAGAGTCATTGAGGGGAGTGATTTGTGCAGGGAACCAAGTGAGGGGGAGAAGGGGGCTTGCGTGGGAAAGGGGGTCGAGTGGGTTGGCAGGGGAAAGAAGAGGGGATTTATGATCAGTGCTCAACAAAAAAACCCCATATATTTGTCACCTTTCCCCACATACCGTCCCACCACCACCATAACATCATCTTTTTTTTTAACTCAGATTTTCCCCCTAATGTCTGTAGGTTCGACAGGATGATACGCTTCAATCTTTTCCTACCTTTTGCCTCAGTTCTCAAGCCCAATGCTGCAGATCCTCTCAACACACGCCTCCAGTCTTCCTTGGCCTACCCGGTGGACGGCAAATCTGGCACTTACTCCAACAGCCCCCCCCGTAGCCTCACCACCTTTTCCCTTTTCATTTCCCCAAACCCAAAACTGAATCATTTACTCTCACCTGGCAATTCACCCAACAGCTCTCCCCAATCCCCTCACCCCTTTCTCTTTTTTCACGTGCCGAAACCACCTCAATTCATACTCTCACCGGGCATTTCCACTCCAACAGCTCTCCCCAAGGGTTTCCCCCCTTCTCTCTTCTTCATTGCTAAAAAACCACCTCATCTCTTTTTTCAAACCCTGGCACTTCCACTCCAACTCTCTCCAAATGCCTTACCACCTTCTCTCCTCTTCAGGGGCCAAAAACCCACCCCATCCCTTTACTCTCACCTGCACTTCCACCCCAAAACAGCTCTCCACAATGCCTCACCCCCTTTTCTCCCCTCTTCACTGCCAAACCACCTTATCTCTTTACTCTCCCCTTGCACTTCCACCCCAACAGCCCCCCAATGCCTCACCCCCTTTCTCTTTTCATTTGCTCAAACCACCCCCATCCCCTTACCTACTGGCACTTCCTTTCCAACACTCTCCCAAATGCCTTACCCCTTTCCTCCTTTCACGTGGCCAAAACCTCCCCCATCCCCTTTACTCTCACCTGGCATTCCACCCAACAGTCTCGACAACCCTCACCCCCTTCCTCCTCGTCAAATGCTCAAACCCCTTTAAATTTTCTTACTCCAGCAATGTATCAACCCCTTCAATTCCTCCTTTCCCCACAGTCACAAAAAACCCCTTTCCCCTATCTCTCCACAGAGTTAGAGTTTTCAAGGTGAACCTTAAACCCCCAGGGGGCTCCCAAATCCCCTGGAGGAGAGGGGGCCCTATAGTGGGGAAGTGACGGCCAAAAGGAAAGGGGGGAGAATGGCGTGACCCCCCAGCGCGGGGAAAGAGGAAAAGGGGGAGGCAGTGATGTGGCAGCCGGGGATGACCTGAGAAAAAACCCCATGAAGGTAAGGGTTCCCCCCCAGGATCCTTCTGTGTGAGTACCGGAGGTGATAGGAGGTGTAAGGGAAGGTTTAATAGGACTTTTTAGAGTATGAAGGATTGAGGATTGGGGGTAACTGAATCAGAGAGAAGAGGTTTGGGAAAAGAGGAATAATAAGGAAGATAAAAAGATAAAAGGGACCAACAAAATTGCGAAGTGATAGATGGGGGAAGAAAGAGCAAATAGGTTTATGAAAATTTTGGTGACATTAATGAGTAGAGAGAATAAAAGAGGAGGAAGAGGAAAGAAGTGGAAAAAAGATGAGTAAAAAAAAAGAGTATGAAAAGGGAAAATGCGAGAAGACTTGAATATGCGGAAAAAGAAATTAAAAATAGGGCGTGGCAAAATAAAAGAGGGGGACAGGCAGGGGCTGAGCCTCCAATTTTTACATAACCCCCCCCCCGGATTCCAGCGTTACTTACAACGAATAATGGTAACAAGTTTTTAAAGTCCCCAGTGAAGTGCGAGAAACCAAGGATTCCCAGAAATTGTGTTATGGACGAAATAACTGCAAAATATCCCCTCTGCTGTGTGGGGGGGGACGCCCGCCGCCCCCGCCCGCCCTTTTACAAATTTTTTGAAGTCTTTGGGCACCACGTGATATCAAGACCCCAGGGTTGCAGGCGCCCCCCCCACCCACCGGCCACCAGGGGGTAAGACATCCAGCCACTGTCGTAGTGATCGGAGTATAGGCAAGAAAACAAGGTCTGGGGATTTTGCTCCCCAAGATGGCTCCGCAGAAAAGGTCGGATTCCAACAACACAAAACAAAAAAGTGTCCCCCCCCTTTTTGAATCAATGATGACATAAAACATAACATAAAATTTTTATTAAAAAGGATTCACATTACTTTTTCAAAATTGCCCGTAAAAAATTTTAATGTGTCCCCTAAAAAACCAATGGGGAAGTACACTTGTGAAAAGGCTAGATCCAAGACTTAGACGAGATGGGAAAAGGTAGAAAAGGAAGCACAAGAGGAAATTGAAAATCAGGAAAGCTCTGACGTAGCCCAAACAGAACAAACCTACAATTTTTCTGAAACAAACATCACTGAAAAACCCAGAAGGGGAAACACTAGAAGCCGTAGCCTGCAGGACAAAGTTTTGATTTTGGTAATACTCCTGGGACATGAGATTTACCCACACGAAATAATGACTTAAACCCCAGCCCGACGTAAAGATCCCAGATAGGAAAAACAGGAAAAAACTCTTTGGGAGAAGAACATACAAGAAAATCAGAAAACGGGGCAGGACAAAACAACAAAAAAAAAATAGAAAACCAAATGTCGTTTTTAAGAAAAGGAATCTGCAAAATGGATCGGGGGAAAAGGGACTTAATTTTAGACACCAAAGCCTTGAAAAAAACTAATCAACCCAGGGACTTAAAAAGTAAACAGGTTTTAAATTGGAAAACTGTCAAAACTATCACCTTTTTCTTGTCGAAACTCATGCAAAGAGGGGAATTTTTCATAGAGAAAGCAAGTATACCCCACATTCGGGGAAACCCAGAAGACAGGGGGACATTATGATACTACAACCAAAACAGCCAGATAGTAAACCCAGCAGCAACAAGTACCTGCCCAGCACCACCCCACCAGACTCGGGAAACCCCCATCAACTGCTACAAAAACCAAGGTGTTTTTTTAGGGGCAATAAACCAAATAAAGGGCGCAATCAGCGACATAGAAAAAGGGGGTAGAAGCACAAGGGTTGATGAGCAGAAACAAACAATGGGGAAGACAGAACCAACTACCACAAGTAAACCCAAATCCCCAGGGCCCTGCACCAGTTCCCCGTGGCTGAATGCAGAATAGGCCACTGGGCCTAAAGTTTCCTAGTGCAACTTTCAAGGCTTTTCCCAAAACCAACAAAAAACAAAGTCCCTTTTTTATGTGATTGGAAAACTTGAAAATTAGCTTTTATGGCAATAACAGGAATCTCACCTGTCAAAAAGCTAATAATGCAGAAATACAATCCAAATTACACAGTGTACAGAACGGCGGGAAAAAGAAGGTAATGGGGGTTTTTTAACATATTTCAGGAAGACCTTGCTCAAGCACTAAGTCATGCTTTCACATAAAAACGGGGAATTTTGAAGTTCTAATATAATGTTAAAAAATATGTCAATCATTGTAAATTTTACAGACCCCCTCTATGTACCACACATAATTCATGGAGGCATTAAACCCTGATAAAGCAAGCCATTGAAAAATTGCCCCACCCCCTCCCGATGTAAAAATTGGGTGACTTCAATTTTCCATTGTGAGATGGCCAGAAGGCAGATGGACGGAGGGGGGCCCCGAGGAAGTACCAAGCCCCGGGATTACAAGGCCCATGGCGCAAATGTTCCTAACCAAGAAAGAAATTAATGACCCCCCAAGGGGAGATAACATCTGGACCTTCCCTCACCAATAATCATGAAAATTTTTATGGGTACAGAATTGAAACCTAACCCCTGGATCACAACCTAATTACAGGTAATGACAAAGCCAAGGAGGGCAGGGAGGAACAAAAATGAGCCAAACAATCAACACAGACTTTTTTAACCCCAAACTTCAACAGTGAAAAAGCAGACGGGAAAAACTAAATTCGAAAATAATGTTGGAAAAGGGTCAACGCAAATGACTTAACCCCGACACATGTTAGACCATAGAAAACAAAATACTGAAATTGTGTAACTACATTCCCCATAAGCGAAGGCAAACGTAGGTGTACACCCTTCAAGGACGGAAAAATACTGATGAGAAAAGGGCATCCCCGAACAAGGCTTGCTTTAAAATCGTAACCACCCGAAGAAACTGACAGTTAAATCGCATGCTGATATTTAAGGAAATTATGTCAATTCAAAGCAAAAAAAAAAAAAAAAAAATTACAAAAAAAAAAGCCATTGAAACCCTCAGAAAACAACCAAAACATTCTTCAACATCCAAAAAGGGTTCTCTAAATAAAAAAGCACCAATTGGGGCCTTGGTAAAACGAGGGGAAAAGGAGGAGGATGCCAAAAACATCAGTGAAATTTTGCTGAGCAAAACGCACTGTGTTTAGCATCCCGACCCAAAATAAAAAATTTTTACCCGACCAACAGTTTCTTCAGCTCAGCCCAGAACTCAAGACACGTTTCGCTAGAAGACATAATGTTTTCAGAAGAGGACATAATAAAGGCCATTTAAAAAAAATTAAGCCAAATTTAGCGGGAGGTCCTGAGGATACCAGCAAATTGCTACGAACTGCAAAGAATCCTTTGCTCGCCCCTACACCTGGGGTGGCGTGGGCCCTTAAAAAACAGGTGTAGTACCCTCACAGACCAAGACGGCCTCATAACACCCCTGCACAAAGGAGGGAAAAGAGGCGTGCCCCAAAATACCCCACCAGGGCTCTCACTTCTATGTAATCAAGCTGTTTGAGAAGATCATGCGTAACCCCGTCTACGCATTCTTGGAAGAGAATAACCTCCTAACCTAGCAGCATGGTTTTGAAAGGTAGATCCCGTTTTTCTCAGTTTTTGTTATCATGACAGGCTCCTCAACCCAAAGGCTTCTGGCAAAATGGGATACTGTCTTTCTAGACTTTGAAAAAGCCTTTTTCAAGGTTTATCATGGCACTCCCTGAAAGCTGCGTAAACTGGGCATAAAGGGCAAAATTGGTGTGTGGCTCCACAAACTTCCAACATCCCGAACGCAAAATAGTAACAGCGAATGGGGGCCCGTCTGCAGACCACCAAGGGTAAGTGGGTCCCCCCAAAGGCTCAGTCCTGGGCCTTACTGTTCATCATCCATTGGGGATATTGACGGGGGGGTCAAAATAAAAGAACATCCTTTGAGATGATACAAAATCAGAAAGCAGAGAAGTAAAGAAGATGTTAACCAACTACAGCAGGGTCAACAAAAAAACTATGATTTGGGGAAACAGTAAAAATGAAGCTCAACGAAATAAATTTCAGTCACTCAGAGTTGGGGGCAAAACAAAAGACCAAAACCCCACATCTCCGAAGGGGAAGGACGAGAAATTACATCAAGCACCAAAGTGAAGTGCCTGGGGGTCACCCCCAGCGACGATGCCCCATTTTGGCCCCCAAAAGAAAAAAAGGTGAAAAAGGCCAGAAAAATAGCAGGTTTGGGTCCAGAAAAAATTTTATTCCGAGAAGAGGGCTGATGTTAAAACCTTTTGGAAAGGGATGGACAACCCGTGCTGATTACCGTGCCAGTTGTGGCCCCCCAAAGAGTAGCGAAATACAAACCCTCGAATCAGTTTAAAGGGCTTATAATAGAAAGGGAGGGAATGAAAAAAACCCCAATTATTGGGAAAGTACAAAAGTTTTGGGCCTTTTCTCACAACAGAGGGGGGAGGGAGAGAACCAGATATTTTATACTTTGGGAAAATCCTGGAGAACCTTTTGGCCCCAACCCCCTTTCCATCATGATCTGTCAGCCAGCACATAAACCCAAAGAACTGGGCGCAAGGCAAAGGGGGAGAACACTACCCAGACGCACCAGCCAGGACAAGACCTCCTTCAACCCGTTGCCTATATTTGGGGCCCAAAAATATTTTAAAACCGCCGGAAAATTAAGGAACCTCACGGAATGTCGGTGGAAAAAAATTTAAAATCATTTGGACAACCCCTACAAACAACCCCGGATGAACCTCCCGTGCCGGAATAGTTGGAGCAGGGCGACACGAACTAAATCGGAAGGTGAACCGCAACACAGGGATGCTGGGGGTTTGGATGCAGCGGTGGGACACCACGACTGTGAGAGTACCCTAGACGGAAAAAAGTTAAAAAAAAACAAGTAAACAGGAGAGGAGGATAAAAAGGGAAACGAGCCGAAACAAAAAAAAGTCATAAGTGAATAAAAGAAAGAAAATACCAAAAACCCAAAAAAATTAGTTTTAAAATAATCTGTTAAGACAGAAAAAAGGAAACATCAAGGAAGAAATTTAAAAAAAAAATTTTTAAAAACAATAAAAACATCACTAATAGTTTTTTTTTTTTTTTAGTTGGAGCCTTACGAGTAGGTTATTTTTTTTTTTCTTTTTAGCTAGTGGTAGGCCCCCGACATTATGGAGGTCATGATGTCGGAGGGTCTGCATGTTGGGCGCAGGCTAGATTATATGTAAATCTTGGTCTTAGTGAAGATCCCCTTTCTGTGAGTTTTCTGTTTTGTTATTCGGATCATCAGTCCGGTCATACTGCCACCTGGTGTGGCATGTAAACCAATTTCCGTCACACTCGATTGAAATAAAAAGGATAGATTTCTGCATGCGGGTTTTTTTCAGCCACTCGCGAGGATTTGACAGTTGCTCCTTGGTGGGACTTGAACTCGGGGCCTTTTGCTCCCCTACCAGTCTTGTCGGGGCCGCAGTAAAGAAGGTGAAAGAGTTGCCCCCGACAGGATTCAACTTGGGACATTGAGCTACTACTCCAAGAGTTTAACCCCCGGCCCCCGCCTCCCCCCTAGCTTAAGGGAATGCCTCTCAAACATAAAAATTCCCTTAGAATAAAAACAAATACAAAGGAGAACAGCAGTAACAAGCCTATAGAATGAATACGAAGAATTTAATGATATTGGCAGATAAAGAAAAAAAGTATATTTTTTCGTTCACCCACCCCAAAACCTTTTCCTCCCCCCCTGAGCCTTACATGCATTTTCAGGCTGGAAAAATGCGGAGGGAGTGCCCGCCTGGCAGGGTTTAGGGAGTGGCACGCGCCCCTTTAGTCTTTGGGAACCACCAGCGTACGATCCACCCAAACCCACCCACAAAAATGGAATCTTCCCCACCGCCCCCTACCAGCTCGCTCCACCCACACCCTCACGTTTCAGGATAAACCCATGCCCGCCCACTGTGCCCCCCCATACATACCCCCCGGGCCTCCTTGCCTTTGGGCCCCTTTCATTGATGGCGTGTCTCCGGTTTCCCCCACGCCAGGCCAGAGAAAGGGGGAGGGGGCCCTTTGGATCCGTAAGACCAGTTTGGGATTTCTAATGTTGTAGAGAGTGAAGGGTCCTTGGGTTTTGAATTAATAAGAGAGAAAGGGGTGTAAATAAGGATTTCTGAGTTTTGGAAATACTCAGATCCTAGGTTAAGTTGAAAAATACTAAGAATTGGGTGCATTTTTAATTTATAAGAAAATTGAAGGTAGTACCAGTGTCCTACTGAAAAGAAAAATAATCTTTGATTAGCAAACTTTCTTAGGATATACTAGATATTTTTATTGTTTTCGGCTTATTTATCTCTTTATCCTTCTCTTCTGCCCTTCTCATTTCTTATAACTGGCCAATTTTTCTCTTTATTCATCTCATGTTACCGTAGATAACACTAAAGTCGCCAGGACAACTTTTTTTTTATTGTTTACAGACGTCTGGTGGCGTTAATACTTACATTTCAACATCCATGATTTCAGGAAAGTTAGAATGGGCTATCTGGAGAGTTTGTGTCATTTTGTATCTTCATCTGTGTCATATTATGTCTATAAATGAAAAAAATTCAAAAATATCACCAGAGTGGCGACCAACAATAAGGTCGCCAATTAGTGTCTATTTACTGGGTGTCCTTCCGCCGTCGTCGTCGCCCGAAAAAAAAACGAGTAGTGATATTTGAAGCCGTATATACTGGCAGATACAAAGCATAAAACAACGCTGAAACAGGGTAGATTATACAGTCATGATATAAACTACTGTGTATCATCTTCAGTGGCACATACAAATCAGTAGTGATGCTATAATTCGTAATATTTGGCGGCTGGCAACATTATTGCAACTGGCGACTAAAGTGTTATCTACGGTAGAATCTCCTCACATTTTTGTTGCTTTATTCATACTTTTTTGTCTTATCTTTACCCACTTCACTCTCTCTTCTATCCTCTATAATTATCTCTATCTCACTAATATCACCCATTTCTCTCTCAACCTTCCTCTCCTTTACTTTCTTACCATATATCTACTTCGCAATCTTTTATGAGCCTGTATAAGCAAGCATAATCTTAACCTGTGTGTATTGATGACTAACTCTTCCTCAGGACACATCAAAGCGGGCCAGCGGCGAGGAAGAACATACATCACCGTCCACATCACCACCACCACCTAATCATCACCACATCATCAATAACTTCATCATGAGAAGAGCTACCATGCCTCTCCCTTGCTGCTGCCTCACCTCAATCACCTCACAAGGGACACCGAAACATATGCCAGGATCTGTCACACATTCCCTCTGCCCTCCACTTCCCCACCCTGCAAAGCTCCTGCTAGTACGTATGTGTGTGTGGGTGTGTGTTGCATGAGGAATAGGGAGATGGATTACCTGGGGTCTTGTTGTAAGGCCTGCTGGGGACGGTTGACTGCTCTCTCATAAACTCTTCCTTTCTTTTCTCTTGCGTCGTTGTGATGGAATTCTGAAGGGGATGCCGAAAGGGTGGGTGGGGGGCAGTTTTCCTGACAAATACCTGAAGGACACTACTGGTCAAAGGGACTGTGACCGCCGTGTGACCAGGAGCCAATGTACTGCTCCATAGGCGGGAATATACTAGAGACCGACAGAGCATTACACTGCCCTGGGCCCTTACTTACTGAAGATGGTAGGGTTTAAGCCCAACCGTCTTTGAATTCGCTCTCTCACAGTCGAGAACGGTGCCAACCAGGCCAAAGAGATATCCCGCTTGGCAAAGTGGTTCTAGGCTATTTCAACCATTACAGCAGTGTGTGACACTAGGGTACGCCGTAGGTCCAATGACAAGTGAAATATAGATTATTTCGAATTTGGCAGGGTGTTTTCTTATGTAAAATTGAGTTTTAAGGGTGGTTTGTCCGCTTCAACTTTTTGGTTTGAGCACTTTTTGCTATGCAAAAATGGACTTTTATATCTATTTGCAAAACATAGCTTAGCATACACCATCTTTAAACTCACAGAAAAGCCACTTAAGTTAGAGATTCGATAAATTTCACTGAAGACAAAGTTGTAGAGCGCTAAAAAATCTATCAGAAGTATGGCCTTGATATTGCCGTAAGACCTACATTGAGTCCACCAGACGCCGGAAAGCTCACTTCTCATACAAAATCGCCTCGTTTTTCGGGTAAAAACCTTTTCCCGGGCAACTGGATTTTTCACGTTATTATTGACCCAACGTAGGTGGTTTCAGGGCTGGATACTGTTTAAGGTCTAAGGTCCTATCACCAAACTCCAAAAGTTACAAAAAAACAGCGTAAGTTGGTCAAACACGTACGGTCGAGGTCCAGCGCCACATCCAAGCATCCAGTTTGACGTTCCGCCCACTGCTGCTGCTGCCTTGGCTTCTGGATTCCTCCAGGACCTTATCGCTGACGGCCATCTCTCTCCAGACATGTCGTACCTGGTCTGCGATTCTAATAAGCTGAGGAGGGCCAGGCAGGATGCCATGGCATCGGCCAGGGACCTTGACCAGGGGAAGCACCAGGGTACCAAAATAGTTGGATTGGATTACGATGGGGGGAAGGACAAGACCAGGGCGATGGTGCCAGACAGCTATGGGAAACTGCACCCAAGGTTGATCAGGGAGGAGCATGTGTCAGTGACAGAGGGAGCCATCTGGAAGGTACCTTTGGCACTTTGTACCAGAGGACCCGGTGCCACCTGAGAAGCCTGCGTTCAAGGTGGCTCAGGCTCTCTATGATCTGCTGGTGACATACGACTCCACCGACTCACTGATCGTATTGCAAGGTGACTCAACTAGGGCCAACACGGGGTGGAAGGGTGGTACTCACGCCCATTTGGAGAAGATGCTGGGACGCAAGCTCTTCTGGAGTATATGCGTGTTGCACACAAACGAGTTGCCCCTGCGCCACCTTATCACCAGCATCGACGGGCCTACCTCATCTGACACTGGCTTCACGGGTCCAGTGTGCAGTCTGCTGTCCAGCGTGAATGAGATGCAGTACAACACAGAGTTCAGAGCAGTGCCAGGCGGTGAAGATCTCGCAGAGATACCGGAGTATATCCTGGTCAACATGTCCACTGACCAGCAGGTCTCCTACCAGCTGGTCCAGGCTGTGAAGCGGGGCGTTCTCCCGTCCGAGCTGCAGAAGATCAAGTGTGACAAGGTGTCCCACTCCAGATGGCTCACCACAGCCCAGTCGCTCGTGTACATGTGGACCGGATGTATGGACTGACTGGCAAATAACTGAACACCCTGGAAATCCTAGTCAAGTACTGCCTGCAGGTGTACTTCAAACTCTACTACGACATCAAGGTTCACCACAGACTAGAAGACGGCCCCAAGCACATCCTCACGCAGCTCATAGTGATGAGGTCGCAGCCCAAGAAGGTTCAAACAGCTGTGACCTTCTACGTGCGGACAGGAGCATGGTTCGCACACTCAAAATGTGTCCTCTCGCTGATGGCGAGTCAGAGTGAGGACGACCGCAGGTTCGCCGTAACCCAGATTTTGAAGCTGAGGGCTGGCGAGAAGTATGGGGACACCAGTGTAAGACCTCGCATCACACCCAAGCTGAACTTGTCAGCCACCAGCTTGCAGACACTGATAAGCTGGCAGCCTGGCCAGGTGCACGAGCCGGCATTCACCTGTTCACTGTCTGGGGATCAGATCCAGGAGATCCTGGTCAAGCCGTACGAGGTTCCGGAGTTCTCTATCTACACTCAGAGCACCGAAAGAGTCGTGAAGCAGGTGACAGAGGCTGCGGCAGCAGTGGTGGGGCAGCAGGCCAGAGACGGGTTCATCCGGGCTCGGGCCCACCACCGGGAGACCATGCCTTGCTTCAGGTCTAAGAAGGACATGATGGACACGTTCTAGGCCAACGTAAAGGCTGTGACACTGTGATGTAGTGCCTGATGAACCAACTGATCAGAAAGAGCTTACAACGCTAGTCATTTGGGACTCATATTGGTGCATGATGCAATACACAGGACCAACCGGACACTGCGTATTCATTTAAGCATTATTCGATAAGGGTGCAATATAAAACTGCGATTTTGCATAGTAAGAATTGCTCAAATGCAAAAATGGAATTAGATAAAATCGTCTTAGAATTCCATTTTACATAGGAAACTGGAATGCCAAAATTGAGAAAAAGATTTTTTGCTATACGGCGTACCCCAGCACTGTGTGTGTGTGTGTGTGTGTGTGTGTGTGTGTGTGTGTGTGTGTGTGTGTGTTTGTGTTTGTGTGTGTGTGTGTGTGTGTGTGTTTGTGAGGATTAGGTGTGTGTGTGTGTGTGTGTGTGTGTGTGTGTGTGTGTGTGTGTGTGTGTGTGTGTGTGTGTGTGTGATTGTGTGTGTGTGTGTAAGTGTGTATATTTGTGTGTGTGTTTGTGAAGATTAGGTGTGTGTGTGTGTGTGGTTCTTTTTGTGTGTGTATGCGTGTGTGCTATGTGTGTGTATGTATGTGTGTGTGTATGTGTGTGTGTTATGTGTGTGTGTGTATGTGTGTGTCTGTGTTTTGTGTGTGTGTATGTGTGTGTGTATGTGTGTGTGTGTGTGTGTGTGTGTGTGTGTGTGTGTGTGTGTGTGTGTGTGTGTGTGTGTGTGTGTGTGTGTGTGTGTGTGTGTGGATTACCTACATGATATAAATTTCTTCTTACTTTATTTTAGTCTTTTTTCTTGACAATGCAGTATATGTCGGAGAGAGGTGTATGTATAGCATGTACAGAGCTGGGCAGTATTTAAATACAATTGTATTTAAATAGGTATTTAAATACATTTGTGTATATAGAAATGTATTTATAAATACATTGGTTGTCATGTATTTAAATACAGTATTGAATTTTTTTTATGAGTATTTAAATACATTGTATTTAAATACATATAATATGAAAATGTAAATACTTTTGTATCAGTTAATTTGGCCATAAACCCGCCTAACTATCTGGCAATCCTGATGTTACAGTGAACGAGTGTTGCCACTTGCAAGGAAATGTCCTGATTTTAAGGAAATTTAGGCCTGAGAAGGAAATTTGTAAGGAAACCCAAAATCTAAGGAAATCCTAAGGAAATTAATTTTTTTCGGACATGTTAAAATTTGTGTGTATTTAAAATGTATTTACAAATGTAATTAAATACAATTGATGTATTTAGTATTTAGTATTTAAATACATTCGTAAAATGTATTTAGTATTTAGTATTTAAATACATTTCTCCCATGTATTTAGTATTTAGTATTTAAATACATTCAATGTATTTAGTGCCCAGCTCTGATATGTATATACGTATGTGTATGTATGTACAATGTAGTACATGTCGGAACCGTCCTAAGGATTGGTGGAGCAGCATCAAACAACAACAAGGCTTCTCTCGTGACGACAGCATCCCACCGCTGACAGCACCTGATGGCTCTGTTGTCACAAGTCACTGGGGTAAAGCTCAGGTGTTGGCTGCCCACTTCTCCTCCAAGATGACAGTTCCTGACCCAGAACGTGAACCTCCTACAGTTCCGGTTCTAACCAAGGCCGCCCTAGGAAACATCACCATTACCACGGAAGAGGTGTTGCAACAACTTCAACATGTTGATCCCAAGAAAGCGTTGGGACCAGATAGTATCAGCCCTCACCTGCTTAAAAGATGTGCCTCATAACTTGCTGTGCCTCTTGCTACCATCTTCCGGGAGTGCCTTTCATCTCAGCAGTGGCCATCTGAGTGGAAAGTTACGAGAGTCTGTGCTATCCACAAAAAGAAGAGCAGAGGCGATCCTCAAAACTACCGCCCCATTTCCCTCCTCTCCGTTGTTGGGAAAGTTCTTGAATCCATCATTGCCTCCAAAATCACTACATTTTTTGACGCTCACCGCTTGCTAAACTCACGGCAATTCGGCTTCCGACAGGGGAAGTCCGCAGCAGACCTTCTTCTCCTGCACTCAGCAGCCTGGAACCACTCCCTAGATCGGGGCAAAGACACCTTCGTCGTTGCCCTTGACATCGCTGCTGCCTTTGATAGGGTGCGGCATCAGGGCATCACTACCAAGCTGAGAAGCCTGGGGATCTGCGGTAACCTGTTACACCTCCTGCAAGAATTCCTCCACGAAAGAACTCTGCGCGTGGTGGTGAATGGTCACACCTTCTCTGAAAATCCTATCAAAGGCAGTGTCCCTCAAGGAAGTGTACTCGGGCCATTACTATGGAACGTTTACTTCAACGAGATCCTGCAGCTGATTCCTGAGGCAAGAGCGTACGCAGACGACTGTACTCTCACATTCACCTGTGAGAGGAGTGACCGTCACAACACAGTCATTCGTATCAACCAGGCACTGTAGAGCATCGCCTCCTGGGGCAAGAGATGGCAAGTCACCTCTGCACCAGACAAGACCCAAGCCGTTCTCATCTCCCCCAGGCAGGCACGATGCAGTCAACTGGGACCAACACACCATTCTCCTGGAAGGCAGAAAAATACACCTTCAGGAGTCAGTCAACATTCTAGGGGTGGAGTTCGACTCTGGCCTCACATACACCAGCCACGTCAGGAAGGTCGCCAAGGATGCTGCCTGGAAACTGAGCTGCATCCGACGCGTCACGCACCTTCTGGACGCTCAGGGAGTCGGCACACTCAAAAAGTCACAAGTCCGCTCCTTGATGGAATACTCGCCCCTCGCATGGTCATCCTGCCCTCCGTCATACCTCGGCCTCCTTGACCGGGTTCAAGCCAGAGGATAGCGGCCGGCCCGGCTGAAAGCCCCTGAGGCTGCTGCACAGATAATTCAACCTCTCCAGCAGCGGCGTGACGTGGCAGGCATGTGTGTCATGTACAAGGCTCACAGGATGCAACTCCTACAACTAGCAGAGCTGCGCCTCAACCCACGGGCCAGGCCCTCCCATGCTACCCGTGAGGCCCACAATATCTACCATCAGGTGACTGTGCCCTGCGTGAGGACGGAACAATACCTCCGCTCCTTCCTACCCCGCTATGGAACAGTTTGGTGCGCCAGACCGACCTGCACCTCACCACTTCCCTGCACGCCTTCAAATCGGGCGTAAATGCCTGGCTGCAAGCGGAACTAACGCAATACAAACATGCAATAAAAATAATGACTAAACGTTTGTATTATAAGATTAATGTTATATATTAGTAGAATTTCTTTATATATATGTGTATCAATGTATTAGTATACTTTCTTTATATTATTTGTATTAGCGTATATTTGTTAGTATAATGTCTTCATCATTCGTGTATTATTATTAGTTTATAGTAGAGAATTGCTATACTTTTCCCATATTATTTGTGTATTTATTGTTATGAATAAAACATAATACTGCTAGAGATAATCCTTGGCGTCCCAGCCGGGACTTTAGCATATCAACTCCCCTCTTATTTTCAATGTATTAAGTATAAAAAAAGAAGAAGAAAAAAAAAAGAGAGATACATTTGATACATACTGATTCTGATACATTTATAGGCCCATTCAATACATTACCAATACTTATGAGTACATATCATTTTGTTGTAAAGGCTCGGTCTGTTGAGCCTTAGCTCTTATACAGACCTGTAAATTCATTCATTAGTGTCGACAAAGTCATTTATTAGGCCTAATATATTATAAAGCTACTCTACCCAACCGTAATTCCCACAATGACTACTGTACATATTAAGCAATATATATAATAATAACTAGGAATACATATATATAAGACATAGACAATATAACTAAAATTTGAATATTCCACGTGCGATACTATTCGTATATTTTACATGCAAGCTGCACACATATATACATATACATACACATACATATATATACATATATATACACACACATACATACATATACATATATACAGAAAAACATACACACATACTACACTCAAATACATACATTCAAAACACTCAGACGATACAAACTAGTAATCACTGAAAAAACTCTGCTTGATTTTCCATTTCAAAATGTTGAACGATTGAATGCTTTTCATATCTTCTGGGAGTTGATTCCACTGACTTGGTCCTCTAGCTGTTATGTATCTTTGTGCATGAGATGTCCTACATAAAGGGAGTTTTAAATCATTGGGTATACGGGTATTTGGATTATTTGATATGTAATGAAAGTCACATTCAACCTTGTTTGAATGTAATGCTTTATGTACAAGGAGATGTGTTTGCAAGGATATAACATCACGCAATTTCAGTATTTTTAGGTCGCTAAATAGAGGGTCTGTGTGAGCATAGCGTTGGGTATTGGATGTTGTGCGTATAATTTTTCTCTGGGTGAAGAAAAGGTTGTCGAGAAAAGTATTAAAAGTTCCACCCCATATTGTTGAGCAATACAAGAGATGCGGATAAGCTAAAGATAAATATATTTGTCTTAAACAGTCAGTTGTGATGGTATTTCGTATTTTATGCAGGACACCATTAAATTTAGAAAGTCTAGTTGTTACATCAGTTATATGAGATTTCCATTTTAACTTACTATCAATAATAACTCCTAAAAATTTACATTCATCTAATTGTTCTAACAAAACATTGTCAAAATACACATCAATATGCTCAGGTTGAAACATTAAAGGTGATGATAACATACAATGAGTTTTATAAATGTTCAAGGTCAATTTGTTGTATTTGATCCAATTAGAAACCCTAAGTAGTTCTGAATTTAAAGTATTTGTTAAGTAGTTTAGGTCTTGTCCCTGAATGAAAATTGTTGTGTCATCAGCAAAAAGAAGGAATTTAATTTTGTCCGTACTGTGCGTTATGTCATTTATATACAATAAAAATAGAATAAGACCCAAAATAGACCCTTGTGGTACTCCACAGTTAACAGAAGTGAAAGAAGACACGGACTGTTTATAAACTGTGCATTGTTTTCTAAAACTAAAATAGCTTTCGAACCAATTTGATGTTATGCCAAGAAATCCATAAACCTTTAATTTTTCTAACAAAATAGAGTGGGGTATAGTATCAAAAGCTTTTGAAAGATCACAAACAACTGTTATTTGGTAGCCCTTGTAGTCTAAAGTATTGTGCATGTTTCGGCAAAGATGATGCAAAGCAAGTTCGGCGGAGTAATTAGGACGAAAACCAAATTGAACATCTGACAGAATAGAACATTTATAAATATAATCCATTAATCAAACGACAATAATTTTTTCAAAAATCTTACTAATACTGGGAAGAATTGAGACTGGCCTATAATTACTATGCAATGTTTTCTCGCCTTTTTGTGCACAGGAACAATTCTCGCGGTTTGCAGATGTTTAGGAAAGCAGCCTTCTTTAAAAGATCTATTGATAATGTATACAAGGAAAGGAGAAATTTCATCAGAACATTTCTTAATTACATTTATATTGATGCCATCAAACCCAGCAGCAATTGATTTGAGATTACTGATGACTGTTTTCATTTCCGAAAGAAGTGCTGGGCGAAGAAGGAAAGAAGATGGATGAGATTCAGGAAGGTAGAAGTAAGTGGAACAGAAGGCTGTTGGATGTTCACAGATAACCTGCTTGCAATATTACTAAGGTATTCATTAAATAACTCTGCTATTTCATGATGATTATATGAGTTATTAGCCTGGAAAGGGATAAGGTCCGGCATTTTCTTATTACTACTTTTTCCCATCATAGAATTTACGATATCCCATGTTTTCTTAGAATTTCCTGCATTATCCTTCAACTTGGATTTATAATAGTTTTCCTTAGCTATCCTTATTAAAGAGGTGAGAGTATTTATATACTGTTTGAACAGTTTCTCATATGTAAGTGGCCATTTTGCATAGAGCTTCTGTAATTTATTCCTGCGCTTAATTGATGTTTTTATTGCTTGAGTTATATATGGTTTATCACTATGTTTTTCTTTACAAGTAAATTGTTTGAATGGGAAATGTTGGTCATATAAATAAGGGTATTTTTCCATGTAATTATCAAAACTTACATATACGTCATTGTCAATCATGTCAGAGATCCAATTTTAATTAGCCAAATCTGTTTGAAATGATTCTATTGATAAATTGTTGAATGATCTTTTAGAAAAAGTGATTTTAGAAGACTGGATGACAGTCATTATTAACAGAAAATACACTAAATATTGGAAAATGGTCACTAATTGAAGTATAATATATGCCACTCACCTGATGATTTTGTAAATTACTTGTCCAAATATGATCAATTAAAGAAGCTGAAGTCGCAGTAACTCTGGCTGGCTTGGTTATTGTTGGGAAAAAAGTAATAAGAGTAAAGCAGGTTAGTAAATTTTCCTGAATCCTTTTCTTTTTTTAAGAATTTAAACGTTAAAACCCCCCAATCATTACCCGGGCCCGGGTTTTTTCAACCATAAACACCCCGGCAATACTGTCAAGGGGCGACTTTTAAAGCTTAAAAGGGTTTTAAAAATTGGGTTTGTCTGAAAAAATATTTTTTACAAAAAAACCAAAAAGGGGTTTAGAAACTTTAAAAAAACAGAGATTCAAATAGGGGGAAATTGAAAAAGATATGTCATATAGTACTGAACCCCCCCCCAAAACGTCTTAAAAATAAAATCGCCCACTCCCCCTTTCCCCCCGTGTTTTTCGTTTTCCCCTTAAAATGTGGAAAAAAAATTTTTTTAAATTATAAAGGGGAACAAATGGCATCCTTAAGCGTGTCCCCACAAAAAACCCAATAACATAAAAATTAATGTCTACCCGATCTAAGCCTGGTCCCAAACATTGTCAAAGTGAAGGGGGAATGGGGAAAATGTTATAAGTTTTCACATGCGGGTTTCAATAAAACATGATCTTTGAAGAACCCACCTCATCAAAATTATACCCTATAAAACCTTTTAAGTTACAATTACAAAGTGGAAACTGGTGACAAAGCATTTTTAGGAAATAATTCATAAACCCGGGTCATTTAAGTTACTAAATGGAAAAAAATTCTGAAAAACCAACTTTTTTTATTTAAAGATTATATTAAATTTCGTGATCCTTTCCCAACCAGCTAATTTTTTATTATGCCACGACCACTTTGGGAGGGCCCTTGTGTTTGGCGGGCGATGGGGTTGGGGGGGAACCCAGGGGTGCTGGCACGACCAGACAGGGCCGTTGATCGCCCCGACGGCTCCAGTGTTTCACACCACCCATACCCTACCGAGAACTACCACCATTTCCCGCCCTTTCCCACCCAGCAACTCCCCAAAGCCCCAGCAGAAACCCAACATTAGGGGGACACTGCTACGAGCAGTCCCCGGGGCCCAGCGTTTGCCCCCAAATCAGATGTTGGGTCCAATGTGCAAAACGGGCGTAGAGTGGGGGACCCGGGGTTACCCCTGGCCACGAGCTGAACCACCACCCACCGCCGCAAAAATCCCTTAAAACCGGTGTCCCAGGAGGGGCGAGCGGGAAACTCTGCACCCCCCCGACGGGTTTTTAACCCTGTTAAAGAAAAAAATTTTTTTCCCTATTTTTTTTTAACCCCCCTCCCAAGGTTTCCCATTTTTTTGACCTAAAAAAAACCCGGGAAATTTTAAAAAACCAAATTTTGAGTAAAATGTGGGAAAAACCTTTCCCTTTCAGGGGACCTCAAGATTTTAAAGCCCGCGACAGTAGAAAACCCGCCAAATTTTCCCTTTCCCGGCCGGGGCCCATTTTTTCCCCTGAGACTTTTGTTAAAATTTGGGGTTTAGAACAAAAAATTTGGGGTTCCCAAATTGAAGCATTTTTAATATTATTTCTGAAAAAACAATCCAAGAAAAAATTTCCCAAAAAAAAAAGACACATCATACCCCCGAAAAAAAAAAACAAAATTTTTTCTGAAAATTTTCAATAAATTTCATAAATTTTTACAATCTTAAACATCAAAAAATGTTGACAAAGACCTAAAAAACTTTTTTCAAGTGGCAAAAAAAACCTCAAATTGTTTATGTCAGAAGGACATTTCACAGTCTTTTTTTCAGATTTTGCTTTTTTGAAGCTATAAAATCGCTCACGGTTGTATTCCACATTTTTGAAGAAAGGGTACTTTTTTTTGTGAGAATTTGTGGTAAGTTTTTGCAAAAATCAGTCATCATTTTGACTCCCCCCCCTCAGAAATTTGTAAATTCATATTTTTACTTGCTGACTTTATTCCCGGGGCCCTTGCTGTGGGCCCATCACCCCTTTGGGGCCATGCCCGCCAAAAGGTTGCAAAGGCCAGCCCATACCCCAAAGGGGGGCCCCAAAAGGGTGCCCAAGCAGAAGATGACTCCTGGACCAATTTAATCAGCCGGGGGTCGTCTTGGTTTGTAACCTGGGGGAAAACATAGGTTTCCTCGTCTGAAGCTATTTTGGTTTTCCCCGTGGCGTGCGCTGGCAGCAATGTCCCGTTCCCTTTTTGGGTCACTGAGCCCTTGCTCCCGAAGAGAGCAAACGGCACAAACCTCCTGGGCGGGGTACCACTTGGGGTTTTTCAAGTTTTGTAGCACTCCCTGAGCAATCTCGGGATTTTGTTCTCTTAAAACTTCATCATGCCCCTTCATAAACCTCCAGATCTTTTGAAAGGGGAGCATCTGAAAGCAAGTGTAATGACTTTTAAACATGGGTGTTAAAAAACAGCCCCTAGGAAGAGGTTGAGGCGTTCCACCCTTCACAAAGTTCTTCATCGTACTCCAGCTGCTCAAAAAACATAAAACTTTCTTCAAAAGAATACGGTTTCGGCCACCCAAACCGGGCCCTGATGAATGGCCCGGGACGACCCCCCATTTGGATTCCCGGGGAGGCGGTCCCCAAAGGGAAACGTTTCAGGTAAGCCAGCCATCTAAACGGTAGTCAGCTCTGGGAGGCTTCTCCGACCAGGATTTCCTTTTAGAATTTCCTTGCCCTCTTTTTTTCCCTTTTTTTATTCAACCATTTTTGTTGATGGACGGGTTGAAAGGGTTGTCTGTGGTAAGTTTTCTGTCCAAACGCCCTTGAAGTGTTTTAAACCCAAAGGGAAATTTCTGGGTTTCTTACCTCCCAAAAAACAGATTTCCCCATCCCAGCACCAACCAGACTTCTAGAATGGGGTTTGCCCTGCGGGCCCAGGTAGAACCCCTTCCCCTTTTCAAGCTGTTGCTCCAGAAGCTTGGAAAGCCCCCCGATGTACTCCACTGTTGCGGGCCCGTTGTGTCAAAAAAAGGGGCAGTGATCACTCCGAAAAGCCCCCAGGGCCTCCACCCAAATCCATGGTTTCCCCCTCCTGAGCCGTTTTCCCTTTTAAACTGTCTATCACTGGTAAAATCCGTAGCTTGCCTTTTAGGTATGCAGGGGGGTCCTGAGACAAGCACAGCCAAAAGGGCTCGACGTTGTCCAGGACACTTCCCCAGGACATCTCTCAGCATCTTGCCATCCCAATTTGGAAAAGGGGCCTACTTCGGAGGGGCCTCGCTTAAAAAAGGGGGGTTCCATTTTATCCTGGCTGATGTTTGGGACCTTTTCAGATCCCGTTCCGCCTCGTTGTTGAGGTTGAGATAAAAAAATTTTCCAGGTCAGCTCCAAACCCGCCCTTTAAAGTAGCAGGGGAAATAAGGCTGTCACTTGATTGTCAGACAAACCCCGAAAATCGCGGTACGCAGATGTCAACACACTCCATGACCCCCCTGGGAAAAAATGAAGTCACAGTGTCTTGGGGATGTGGGAAAAATCGGACGAGGTTGTTTTGGGAATCCATGTCCTCTGCATTCCCCTTTACGTGGTTGGGGGCAGCCCAGGTAGACCATCAGCCGCAGCCTTCGCGTTTTGGGAGCTGAAAAAAATTGGGAGAAAATTTTTTAAAATTCATATCTTGTTCCTCTCTCTGCTGGCCCCGTCCTTTCAGCCCTCTCTTTTTGCTGCGGGGGCGTGACCCCAAATATTTGTCATGACCCCGAAAATGTGGGGCCCTTTTTCTTGTTTTTTTGGGGTCCTGGTTAAAGAAAACCCGATTCCTTTTCCCTTTTTTTCCCTTTATAGCAGTCGGTTTCTCTCCCATTTTTTGGATGGAAACGAAGCTCCTATGTCGAACAGGGTATCTAATTCCAGGACAAAGGGACTCCTTTTCCCTTTCCCGGGTCACCTTTTTCTACCTTTATTCCTTTCTAGATCTCTGGCTTTTTTGTGAAAATGTCATGAAACGCGTTTTTTCATTGTTTCTTTGGGCAGGTTTTTGATCCTAAACCCATCTGCCAGAATGGGATGATAGCCTCCACGTTTCTTGGCGAGGGCTTGATGCTTAGGATTCCCTGTATTTTCTGGGAAACTTGGAGATGGAGGGAAAACTGGAAAGGCCCCGCTGTTTGGGGGTAAAATGGGAGCCATGATTTCCCGGTGTGGGTAGCCGATAGGAAAGGTTTTTGTAACAGATTAGTAGGGTCGGCGTGACGCTTGTTTTCGGGTGCAGGTGGAGGTTCTGGGGATTTTCAAAATTTGCGGGCCGTCGGAAAACCCTTGTTACTGCCATAGTGAAGTTATTTTTGTGGGAATTTTCTTGGATTTTGTTAGCAGGGGTTTTAACAGATCTGCAACAAACTAACAGACCCTTAGATGTCATGCTAAAACCAAATTGTGGGAATTTTGGGGACTAGAGTGAAAAAAAATTTTATTTAGTTTAATTTTTTTTAAAATTTGTCTGTAAAAAATCCATTTTAATATTTCCTAAAAAGTTTCTATTTCTTTTTATTTTTTCCCGTCAGCATCTAAATTTCTTTCTTTAACCTGCTTATGGCCCCTTTATTGGTGCAAAAAAAAGGCGAAAACAAAAATAAAAAAGTTTTCCCAAACGGGGTTTCAGAAAAAGTTATAGAAAGAACTTTATGCTTTTTTGAAGCAAAGGGGCCTGACATTTTGGCCCTTTTAATGGTTTTTAATTTTCGACTTTTCCAGGTCCCAAAAAGGGATTGGAAACCCTGCAGGAGGGTTAAAAATAGGAAAAAAAATTTTTTTTGAACCCGGGGCTACCGCTGTATTTTTTTGCGCAGGCGCCCAAAAGACCTCTCCTTAAATTATCAGTTAGTGTGCCGAAAAAAAAGCAATTTTTCCTTTACTTTTAGCCTCCTGCATCAGAGGAAATCTGAGCTTTCTTTTGGGATTCTCCGAGGCAGGACACAGGGCTTCAATTTTTAAAAAATTTTAGTTCCTCGTACTTGTAAACATTCCTATGGCTGCCTCCCGATCACAGAATCTTGAGAAACGAGCGAGATCGCCGGCTTCGGTTTTCGTTTCCGTTTACCCACCCCATGTGCTCGTTCAGTGGATGTTAGGTAGTTCAAGCTTTTTCCAAAAGTTTTGAGACTTGAACCGCTGTTTTTCTCCAAAGACACCATTTGGGGGTTCCCCAAAATTTTTTTTAATACCAAAAATGTGCAAGTTTTCGACGTTTATAGTCTTTTTCCCGGGAATTACACCCTTTTTCAAGGGGCTTTTGGGGGGTTTTCCCCCTTTCTTGAAAAAAATCGTTAAGCTTCCAAAGGTTTCTTTGTTTTTGCAAAAACCCCCCTTTCCCTGCTGCTTCACTCCCCGCTTTTTAATTCCTCAAATTCTTTCTAGTGAATTCTAAGCTCTTTTTAAACCCCTACTACAGATGATTGTAAAAAGACTGTACCTTCTCCCTTCACTTCCTTCATAAATACTTCTAGAGCACTACGAAAGGCTTGATTCTGAGAAGTTAAGAGGGTCTTCAAAATTGTCTCGTTCATCTGATACACAGCAATAAAAAGGGAAACCAAAGTAGGCAGAGGAGCGACAGAACGACACATCTGACCTCTATGGCTCCAAAGAGTCAAAGAGAGAGAGAGAGAGAGAGGAGAGAGAGAGAGAGAGAGAGAGAGAGAGAGAGAGAGAGAGAGAGAGAGAGGAGAGAAGAGAGAGAGAGAGAGAGAGGAGAGGAGAGAGAGAGGAGAGAGAGAGAGAGAGAGAAGAGAGAGAGAAAAGAGAGAGAGAGAGAGAGAGAGAGAAAGAGAGAGAGAGAGAGAGAGAGAGAGAGAGAGAGAGAGAGTTTGACTTACTGACTTAATCTTTAATCATCCTTTTTCTCTCTGCTGCAGGTAATTGGTGTTCTTCCAGGCCATCCCCGGGGAGCCCCAGGGAGAGGGGGATACATGGAGGGTTGGGGGGGAAGGGGAGAGAACAAACTCCAGAAACAACATGAACAGAGAAAAGTGAAGACGAGAGAAGCATAATTTGTTTTGGCATTAATGTAATTTCGGAAGAAGAAGAAGAAAAAGAAGAAGAGAAGAAGAAGAAAAGAAAGAAGACTTGCGTAGATTGCAGCTATTATTGTTTATCTTTCCTTCATTACTTCAATTATCCTTGCTTTCTCCTCCTCCTTTCCTTTCTTCTTTTTTCATATCCTTAGCCAAAATGTTCTCAATGATCACTTTCTCACTCTTTTTCTCACTTCTCCTCAGTATTTCATTCTCTTCTTGTAACTTTAGTTTCTTCACTCCCTCACTCAGATCTCATCACCTTCATACCACAAAATAATGGAATACCTTTAAGGTAGGTTATATATCTTAATTGCCAGTAGAATCATCACAATAAAAATACATATATTTTTATAAGGCTCCTGATGTATTAAGATTGTATTTAGATTACTATCATGTATTTCTTAGATTATTAACTTTTTTTTCTTTACTTATTTTTGGTTGCTTTCTGGACATTATGTACTTCTTAAATTATTAATTTTTTCTTAAACCTATTTTTGGCTGCCTTCATAGACTCACCTTGTTTCATCCCCACAGGTGTGTTTAGCAGGTGGAACAGGTGTTTTGGGGGTCGACAGATGATGAAAAATGTGAATCAATGGAAAGGAAAAGGAGGAATTTGTTTTATCTTTTGCTATTTTGCTGGTGACTCAATGGAAGAAAAGGAGGAAAAAAGTTAAAGCCTTGTTATTTTGATGAAGTGATACTGTCTGTCTGTCTGTGTGTAGAGGAGGAGGTGGAATAGTACATTAAATTGTCTTGGTGTGGAAAAAAAATTAACTTTTTTGTATAAAAACATAAGAACATAGAAAAAAGGAAGCTACAAGAGGCCATGAGACTTTCACGTGGTAGTTACTGTAAAGAAACAAGAGTACTTAAGGTGAATAAAGATAATAAGGTATAGTAGAAATGTTGAAAATGAGAGAGGTGGGGATGAGAGAAGATAGAAGTGAGAAGAAAACTATGAAAATAGGGAAGTAGATATAGGGAGGGAGAGAGAAGAAACCCCCCACTACCATCTTTACTGATGTACACAAACTGATTCACAGAAGCCAGTGCATGAGAGTTGGACTAAAATTTGGGTGATGGATGGAGCAGTGAACATGGTACTGCATATCCCAAGACAGAGAAACAGTACTTTTTTTTAAATTAAATTTAAATTGTAAGTTTTTATTTTTTTTTTAATTTTCATACTTGTTTCACCACCTCCACTATTAACATCATTATAACATTATTATCATTATGTATAAGTTTTTATTCTTTTAATTTGCATGTTTCATCACCATTCTCCCTTTTAATTTTTATTTATTATTTCTTTACGTATTTTTTCTTTTCTTATCTTTATATTTTTCACACTTTCTTCATCACCACCCCACCACTATTAACATCATTATTAACTTCATTTTTAACATTATTATCATTATGAGGTGTATCTGGACAGGGAAGGAGTAATGGTTGTGATGAGGGGAGGCTTCCATGTCTCATCAATACCATGTTTTTAGTACCTCATGGCTGAATGGAATAAATAAATTGTTCTCGTAGTAGTGTTCTGTCGCCCTAAAACTTGGTCATCTTCTTAAGGTTCTCGTCTACCACCAAGGTTTTCTCTGTTTTTCATGTTTTCTTACAGGATTAGCTGTGTCAGAAGAGTCTCCATTGTCCTACCGTCAATAACACTATAAACGCCACTGCACTTATATCGCCAGGTGCCATATATTACGAATGTTAGCATCACTACATATTTGTATGTGCTACTAAAGATACGTACATAAAATAGACTACTAGCATCCCTCTTTAGTGGCATATACAGATCTGTAGTGATGCTAAAAATTTTTAATAAATGGGCGCCTGGCGACTATACTGTTATTGACCGTAGCATATTACAGTTCTCTCTCACTCTCTTCGCTTCTCTATATTTCACACACTATCCTTCTCTTCATCCTCTCACTTTACTAACCTCCACTCAGCTCTTGTGTATTTTGTCATTTCACTTATCCATTCTTTCCAGGTGACCATTTATCTCAGAGTAGCTGCTAATACTTACTCTTATGCCTATATTCCATTTATACCCATTTTACCCTAAACCATCTCCTCCCCTTTTACTTTGCTGTTCAATTTTTTGTAATTCATTGCCATGGGAGTCATATACATGGTGAGGCATCTGTTTAAGTCAACTGGTGTTTCTAAAGCAACATAGAAGTAATGTCAGGAAATGGAGATGGGAGGTTTGTGATAGATGATTTCAGTGTGGGGAGAATGAGATGTTGAATAGGTTGAGGCAATGGATAGAGATAATTGGAAGCGTACCATCGACTGTCTAACCTCATAAGACATGGGAAAATCTAAAACGGGAAAGATGATGATGAGGAGGGGGTATAGATATGAAGAAGGACAATTGAAAAAACAAATCAATGAAAAAACAAATAGACAGTAGGAGAATTAGGCTGACTCAACCGTCAACAGATGTTTAATATGTCATCTGTCATCTGACTGATATAGGATAGAAATTATTGTTACTCATGTAGCAATTCAAAAATTTCAAATGATAGGAATAGCAAAAACAGCATATGTTAAGGGTCTTATTAACACACACACTTATTTAACACGCACACACTTATCAACACGCACCACACACACACACACACACACACACACAACACACACACAAAACACACACACACACACAAAACACACACACACACACACACACACCACACACAACACACAAACAAAAAAAAAAAACCCACGTGCATAACTACCTACCACAAACCCTACCACCACCACCGCCACCACAATTACTTCTACTACTACAACCACCATCGCACAAAGCAAAATAAAAACAAAAAACAGGTGGGACAGCAATTTGCACCCGTCCATACATTTCAGATCGCGTCCATCACAGGTATTTAGCAGCGGCGCCCCTGTCACTGATTACGACGCACCTGTTATCTTCATTAGCCAGGTGCATTGTTATTGATTCTGGCAGCACGGTTGAATAGAACGGGGATTTGCGTGGACAAATGGATACTATAATAAGAGATTGATTGGCTGATGCAGAGAGAGAGAGAGAGAGAGAGAGAGAGAGAGAGAGAGAAAAGAGAGGAGAGAGAAAAGAGAGAGAGAGAGAGAGAGAAAAGAGGAGAGAGAGAGAGAGAGAGAGAGAGGGGAAGAAAAGAGAGAGAGAGAGAGAGAGAGAGGGGAGAGAGAGAGAGAGAGAGAGGGAGGGCGAGAAGAGAAAGGGGAGAAAGAGAGTGAGGGAGGAAGGCAGTTGATAAGGAAAGGTAGTTGAAAAGGTGGTAGTTGAAAAGGAAAGGTAGTTGAAAAGGTGGTAGTTGAAAAGGTGTAGTCGAAAAGGTGGTAGTTGTAAAGGAAAGGTAGTTGTAAAGGAAAGGTAGTGAAAAGGGAAAAGGGTGATTGATAGGTAGTTCTTAGTATGGGCATTTATTTATTCATTTGTCTTCTTTATAGGAAATATGAAATAGTATGTAGATATGCGTATTTTCCTATATTTTTTAGTATATGATTTTGTTGTATAGTTATTCTTTCACTTTTTTTAACTCACTTCAAAGAATGTTTAATAAAAAGACATAGGAAAAGCATTAAGACAGAATTTAGTATAGATATGAAGAAATATAATATATAAAGAAACAATGCCTAGACGCCTTATTCTCGGATCTGACGAAAACACATTTTATAGATTTTGGATACTATAAATATATATGGGAAAAATTTAAAGCCTACCGTCAAAAACACTATAGGGCGCCACTGCACTAATGTCGCCAAGCGCCATATATTACGAATTTCAGCATCACTACAGACTAGTATGTGTCACTGAAGAGGCATGCACAGTAGTTTATATCATGAACCTGTCTTTAGTAGCACATACAAATTTGTATAATGCTAAAATTCGTAATATATGGCGCCTGGTGACATTAGTGCAGTGGTGACCCATAGTGTTATACAGGGGCGCCCACAGAGATACCTGTAGTGGACGCACATATTATATAGGGCCCACTGTTGATGGGTATGGGACGTTGGCGAGCGAAGCGAACCTACTCAGCCTGGGGGGTCCAGTGGGGGCTGTAAGCCCCCCTGATTTTTTTTGCAGTTCTGATAAATTTTTTTGGTTTATTTTGAAGCTATCTGAAAGTTATATTAAGGTGAAGTAAACAAAAGATTATTTATATACAAGTGTAATTTTCTTCAACTTTTTCCATACAGCTGAATCTATAATAATATAAGCGAAAGTGTGTGTGTGTGTGTGTGTGTTGTCTGTCTGTCGGGTCCGCGATAGGTGCCGCCCTCTGTGGCGGAATCCCATCATATGTCACAGTTTTGGAATCAAGGTTGACCAGGGGAAGGTTTTAAGCCTACTTATGGGATGATCCGATTTTTTTTTTTTTTTTTTAGCAGCCTATTAGCGCGAACGGGAAGAAAAAAAAGTGGGTTGCGAGAATTGAGGAAATCTTGATGTAGGGTGATGGGTAATAGGTGAGTGAATGGGTGGGGTGATGGGTAATGGGTGGGGGGGTGAAGGGTGAATGAATGGGTGGGGCGTGATGGGTGATGGGTGGGGAATAGGTGGGGGGTGATGGGTAATGGGTGAGTAAATGGGTGTGTGGTGATGGGTAATTTTTTTAGTGAGTGAATGGGTGTGTGGTGATGTGTAATGGGTGAGTGAAGGGGTGGGGGTGAGGGGTAATGGGTGAGTCAATGGGTGGGGGGAATACATACATTTCAGGAAAGTTAGAAGGGGCTATCTGGAGAGTCTGTGTTTGGTGGGCCGAGGTGGTGGGTAATGGGTCTATCTGGAGAGTCTGTGTTTGGTGGGCCGAAGGCCCACCAATAGCCCTCCGCAGGAGCTAGCCAAAAAGTCCCCCCGGAGGGCGGCTTTGCTTTCAGGAAAGTTAGAAGGGGCTATGATGTTTAATGGGTTGGCGTTAATACATACATTTCTACATCCATGATTTCAGGAAAGTTAGAAGGGGCTATCTGGAAGTCTGTGTTTGGGGCGAAGGCCCACCAATAGATCTCCGCAGGAGCTAGCCAAAAAGGCCGCCCGGAGGCGGCTTTGCGGCTAGTTTTGATATAAATGGCTAGTTTAATTTTCGTGGTCAAACATTCTAAATTTGATTACCCTTTAGCATTTCTTTTGTCTCCCTCAATCACATAGAAAAAAAAAAAAAAAAAAAAATGGGGAAAATGCCCAAAATATATTGTATGCACTCAGTGATTTTGTGTATAAAAGGAAATTAATATGACTGAATGAAGACTATTTTCTTATGTACTTTTTAGCCTGTGCACAAAATGTGAGGAAAATATTTTGATCAAGAGTCAAAGCAAATCAACTGTCGTGTCAAGGAAAAAATCTTTGGGCAGCGGTCAGGGGTATACCCTAACTATAAAATTATTTCGTAAAAACCCCCCCCCCCCAAAACAAAATAACCTAAAATAGCAGGAGAGATGGAAGACTATAATTATGAAACCTTTGCCCAAAAGTTTTTTTCAGATATTATAGAAAAAGGTATTACATACTACTATAATAAATTCTCCCCCACGAAAATTTAAATGTGCACCCCTATTTGTGTCCCCTTTTTGGGGCCTTACCATTAACTAGGGGCGTCTGTATACAAAAAAAACCCAGCTAAAAGTAAAAACGAAACTTGTATGCATTAAAAAAAGGCGTATTTTGCGGCGTCCATTCGGAAGTATAAAATATTTTTTTAAGCTCCCCCCATTTTTTTTTTTTGTTTCTTGAGTGAACTGCTAACCGACATGAACACTCTGGGCAGTAAATTATACTTTTTTCGGAAAAAATATACTCTTTTGGGTGGCGGTGGAGCCTTAAAAGGCCCTGGCGAATCAGAGCGGCACTGCATACTTTCTTATTGAATCCCCATGTAAAGTTAGGGTTTTCCTTTAATTTCATCTCTTTCAGTTTTCATAAATAAAGATCATTGCAAATAATATGTTTTCAATTAGGCGTAGTTATGATACTTTGATGGCATGTATAAGCTACTAGGGGAAGTAGGAGCTCATGAAATCAAATCCTGCAGCGACATCTGAAATCTTGTCCCAAATCCCCCAGGGGTCATTCCGCCCGAAGCCCGTTTAGTTTGGCTAGATGGGCAAAATGCTTTTTTTTTTTCTATAGTATAATCAAATATTTAATATATTCATAAGTGATTTAAAAATTGCAAAAAAAATTATATATTGGTATATATGTCTATCACACAAAAGAGTGTCTTTGGGAGAACCATCGCAGGCATAAATACGAACATTTTCCAGCCCACTCCTCCTCGCTGTGGACTGGGGACCCGCTCTCCCACCCCACAAAAAAGGGAAAAAAAGAGAGACCCTCTCGGAAACGTAGATGTGTTACGACTATATCTATTCATTTTAAGCTGATTCCTGGGAGCGGCTCGATGCTTAGGCAGTATGTAACGACGTGCTGATTGGCTGATACCCCTGGGCGGGGTGCATGGTGGTGGTACTTGCCGGCCCCGCAACCAAAACCCGCTTTGCCTCAGAAAAATATTCATATTTCTTGTTTTTACTCATCTTTTACACAAGATAGGCCTATTTTGTTTGCAGCAGTAATTTTCAGGCAGGGTTTTTTCAACAAAAAAACAGCCTTTTAAAAACCCTGGGTAAAAAAAAAAAGTCAGACTGACTTCAAAGAGGGGCGGACTTTTAGGTTTTCAGGCATAAAAAGTTGTCTCCTACCGAAAAACCCAAGCACCAATAAATTTTATGAAAGCTGGTTTACCTCGTTTTCAAATACATTGCTGCATATCTGAGCATAAAAAAAAATCAGAAAGGAATACACTAATATTAAAGATAATTAAAGGGAAAATAAAAGAGTGGGGATAAACATATTTTTGCTTATTTTTTCTTTAACCGCTCTAACCCCCTAAGTTTTGGCACATTCAATTTCAAGAAAATGTTTCAAAAAACCCCTTTTACTTTTTTGCTTCCTGTGGGATGTAGCAGTACCAAAAGGAAAGAGAGGTGGTCAAAAAGGGAAAAAAGTTAAGATACTACGCAAATGGCACGTGACGGGTGGCATTTCTCCCTATAAGGGAGACGTTTTTGGGGGAGCTATCGAGGGTCCCCCCGTACGGGGACCAGTTTTTAAACAGTTTTTTAAATTTTTTAGCCATTTTTACCACCCCCTTTTTTCCTTATTGGTACGTGTAATACCACAGGAAGCGGAAAGTTTAAGGATTTTGAAAAAATTTTTTGAAAATTGAATGTGACCAAAAAATATGGATTAGAGCGATTTGGCAAAAAAAAGCAAGAAATAATGTTTATCACTCTTTTTCTTTCCTTTAATTTTCTTATATTATGTAGTCTTACTGTAATTTTTTTATGCTCATGTATCAGCAATGTATTTTGAAAAACATGGTAGGCCCCCTTTTATAACTAAATTATTGGGGGGCTTGGTTATATCGGGGAGGAGTACAAAAATTTAATGCATGAAAACCTAAAAGTCCGCCTACCATTGATGTCAGTCATGATTTTTTTTAACCCTATTGAGTTATGAATGGCGTGGTTTTTTGAACAATCCTGCCTGATTTTCTGCTGCAAAAAAAAATAGGCCCATCTTGTGTAAAAGATGAGGGAAAGCAAGAAATAAAAAATACTTTTCTGAGGCAACGCAAGGGGTTTTTGGGTTGCGGCGAGGCAATACCACCCCCATCGCCACCGCCGAGTTATAGCCAATCACGAGTCCTTACAAACCGGCTAGGGAGTGAGCAGCTCCCAGCCAGGAATCCAGGTAAGTGAAAGACAAGAGTATCACCCGTGTCCCTGAAAGCATTAAAAAATCCTGACGCCATGTGGGAAAAGGCGTGTAACAAATAGATATTCAAATAACATTTCATAGGCCCAAAACATTTTAGTTTTATATCAAGTCCCTTATGTTAAAAACGAGCTAGGCTATTTAGGAGCTCAAACCAAATTTTATAAACGATGGTAATATGACAATCACGCTACTACTCTTTTTCTGTGCCTTTAATAATGTCAACCTTAAATATTCCTTGAGCCCCGTAAGAAGTAAGGGCACTTTTGAGGTAATGAAGAGTACGCATTTTACTCCCAACAACATTTTAAAAATGCTTTGCGCGTACAATCGATTTTTTGATGGCAAGCAGGGGCGGAGCTTAAAAGGTTAAAATTTTTCCCCCAAAAATTGGGCCCCCACAAAAATACGCCTAAAATAAACAAATAATCATAAATAATATTTATTTAACCAAAATGTTTGTAGGCTTACCCCTTTCTCTGCCCCGTAGGCCTACCCTCCCTCAGACTCGTGTGAAAAAATAAAGTTTTTAGAATTAATTATTTAAAGCTTTAAAAAATTTTCAATACTATTATTGTTTTGTTTGGGTTTTTTTTATAGAAAAAAATGTAATTATATTGAAAACAGTAAATAGTAATTTTCATCAAGCAAAATTATCAAAAAAGATTAATATTTTTCATTGATAAATATTGGGCCGGTATGGTAACAAAAAAAACGAAGAGTTTGGGGGAAGGGGTTAACTATCCCTATTTTTTTGACAATAGCCTACTCTGCAGATATTTTTTTCGTAAATTTTGTAAGAACTTTTTTAAAATAAATAAATGGACATTACGGTAAAAATAAAATGACTTTTCCCATGTTATCAATGCTTAATATGAAAGAAGAATGAAAACAGTCAGTCACACCAACTAAGTAAGTATTTAAGGGGCTGTAGCTGTAACAGGGTTGGATAAAAACTGACTTTTTTCAATTTAAATACAAAACAAATACTTTTGTTTGGATTCCCAAAAATACAAAACAAAACAAATACTTTTCCCAAACAAAAACAAAACAAATACAAAAACTTTTCTCCTAAATTAAAAAACAAATACAAAATAAAACTTTTTTTCTAAAAAAAAAAAAAAAAAATACAAAAAAACAAATACTTTTTCCTAAATCTACAAAAAACAAATACAAATACAATCAGGTTTAGAAAAAAAAATAAAAAACAAAA